>JARGCV010000186.1:1842500-1875000 GCA_034064705.1 Bothrops alternatus | reverse complement strand
GAGAGAGACAGAGAGAGACAGAGAGACAGAGAGAAAGAGACAGAGACAGAGAGACAGAGAGAGACAGAGACAGAGACAGAGAGTGACAGAGAGAGAGACAGAGAGACACACAGAGACAGAGAGAACAGAGAGAGACAGAGACACACAGACAGACAGAGGGAGAGACAAAGAGAGACAGACAGATAGAGACACAGAGAGAGACAGAGAGACACAGAGAGAGAGAGAGAGAGAGAGAGAGAGAGAGAGAGAGAGAGAGAGAGAGAGAGAGAGAGAGAGAGAGAGAGAGAGAGAGAGAGAGAGAGAGAGAGAGAGAGAGAGAGAGAGAGAGAGAGAGAGAGAGAGACCACCAAAAAGTGATCAGGAGAATTTACTGCGTTGTGTTGCATGATTGCCAGCAGTCCTTGACTTCGGACGGACACTTTTGGTCCTTCTTCTGCGTTTTTGCCTTTCCTAAAAGGGGATTTATTGTTATTCCCAGGTGGTCCTCGGCTTACGACCACAGCGGAGCCCCAAATTTCCATTGCTGGGCGAGACGGTGGTTAAGTGAGCTTGGT
Source organism: Bothrops alternatus (assembly GCA_034064705.1). NCBI lineage: Eukaryota > Metazoa > Chordata > Lepidosauria > Squamata > Viperidae > Bothrops > Bothrops alternatus. The sequence goes on along the minus strand of JARGCV010000186.1, from coordinate 1,874,446 downwards.
CCCGTTTTACGACCTTCCTTGCCAGAGTCGTTAAGCGAGTCGATGCAGATGTTAAGTGAGTAACACGGTTCTTAAGCAAACCGGGCTTCTACCTGGACTTTGCTCGTCAGAAGGTTGCAAAAGGGGGGTCGCATGACACCCCCCCAGGACACTGCAACCGTCGCAAGTACATGCCACTGGCCAATTGTTTGAATTTTGATCACAGGACTGCAGAGATGCTACGACAGTAGTTAAGTGTGAAAGAAATGGTCATAAGTCCCTTTTTTCAGTGCCGTTGTGACTTTGGTCACTAAGTGAACTGTCGTAAGTCAAGGATTATCTGTATTCCAACTCTGTCCTTGTGGGGGGGAGGGTCTCCAGCCAAAGGATCCCCCAGCTGCACGTGACTGCAACTCCAGGAGAGCATGCAGCTGGTCCTCAACTCACAAGCATTTCTTTAGTGGCCATTCCAAATTACAGCCACGCTGACATATGACCGGGTTTCACACTTACGACCCTTGCAGCATCTCCATGGCGACATGATCCAAACTCAAGTCGCTTGGCAACTGGCATGTACTACTACTACTACTACTACTACTACTACTAATAATAATAATAATAATAATAATAATAATAATAATAATAATAATAAAGTTGGAAGGGACCTTGGAGGTCATCAAGTCCAATCATTCTATTCTATTCTTCCATATTATTATTATTATTTATTTATTTATTTATTTATTTATTTAATATTCTATTCTATTCTACTCCATATTTTCTATTCTATTCTATTCTATTCTATTCTATTCTATTCTATTCCATTCTATTCCATTCTATTCTGCTCTATTCTATTCTGTATTTCTATTCTATTCTATTCTGTATTTCTATTCTATATTTCTATTCTATTCTGTATTTTTATTCTATTCTATTCTATTCTGTATTTCTATTCTATATTTCTATTCTATTCTGTATTTCTATTCTGTATTTCTATTCTATATTTCTATTCTATTCTGTATTTCTATTCTGTATTTCTATTCTGTATTTCTATTCTATTCTGTATTTCTATTCTATTCTATTCTGTATTTCTATTCTATTCTATTCTATTCTATTCTATTCTATTCTGTATTTCTATTCTGTATTTCTATTCTATATTTCTATTCTATTCTGTATTTCTATTCTATTCTATTCTGTATTTCTATTCTATTCTATTCTATTCTATTCTATTCTATTCTATTCTATTCTATTCCATTCCACTCCATTGCCATGATGGCGCAGTGGTTAGAATGCCGTATTGCAGGCTGACTCTGCCCACTGCCAGCAGTTCCATCCTGACCGGCTCAAGGTTGACTCAGCCTTCCGTCCTTCCCAAGTCAGTAAAATGAGGACCCAGATTCTTGGGGCAATAGGCTGACTCTGTAAACCGCTTAGAGAAGGCTGTAAAGCACTGTGAAGCGGTGTATAGGTCCAAGTGCTATTGCTATTGCCCTTCCTTCCTTCCCTCCTTCCTTCCTGCCTGCCTGCCTGCCAGCAGTTTGACCTTGACCACCTCAACGTTGACTCAGCCTTCCATCCGAGACTGGTAAAATGAGGACCCAGGTTTTTGGGTGGGGGGAGAGTAAACCGCCTAGGGAGGGCTGTAAAGCACTGTGAAGCGGTGTATAAATCTGAGTGCTGCTATTGCTGTCAGAATTTTGATCACGGGACCAGGGGAGGCTTCCTGCAATGGTGGTAAAGCATGAAAAACGGTCATAAGTCATTTTTTTTTCCTCAGTGCCATTGTAACTTTGAACGATCACTAAACGTTGTAAGTCGAGGATGACCTGTACTTTAGCATTGGTTAACTCAAGCAATCTTTCTCCACAACAGGGGAGCGAATGCCCAGGCTGAGCAAAGCTGTAATTTACCTGTATTTTCTCCATTAATTTCTTGTTCTTCCGGGTCAGGGACTCGATCTGGCTCTGCAGGGTGGCTAAGAGCTCTTCAGTCGAGGCACTCAAGCTTTTCTTGGAGAGAAGCTCAGCTGTGGCTAAAAAAGAAAGGGAGGAGAAAGAAAAGAGAGAGAGAGAGAGAGAGAGAGAGAGAGAGAGAGAGAGAGGGAGGGAGGGAGGGAGGGAGGGAGGGAGGAAGGAAGGAAGGAAGGGAAGGGAAGGGAAGGGAAGGAAGGAAGGAAGGAAGGAAGGAAGGAAGGAAGGAAGGAAGGAAGGAAGGAAGGAAGGAAGGAAGGAAGGAAGGAAGGAAGGAAGGAAGGAAGGAAAAAGATGCAGAAAAACAGATTAAAGCTGGTGGAGAAGGTCCGCCTGTGCCCAACCTTTCTGTTGTTAAGTGAGGCATTTGTTAAGTGAGTTTTGCCCCGCTTTACGACCTCTCTTGCCACAGTTGTTAAGTGAAACACAGCAGTTGATAACTCAGTAAACCGGACGTTAAGCGAATCCAGCTTCCCCCACTGACTGCTTGTCAGAAGGTTGCCAAAGGGGATCGCCTGAGCCCGGGACACCGTGACCGTCGTAAATATGAGTCAATTGTCAAGTCTCCCAATTTGGATCACGTAACCATGGGGATGCCAAAACGGCCGTAAGTGTGAAACACGGTCCTCTTTTTCAGCGCCGTTGTAACTTTGAAACAGTCACTAAATGACTCGTTGTAAGTTGAGGTCTACTTGTATTCTCCTCAGATACACCATTGAGATACCCAGTGGTGGTCACTAAACAAGACAGGTAGTCCTCGACCTTTGACCACAATTGAGGGAGGGGGGTCTGAATTTCCGTCGCCCAGCAAGATGGCTGTTCACTGAATCGCGCCCGGACTTTCTGACTTTTTTTTTATGCCACGATTCTTAAGCGAATCTTGGCGGTTGTTAAGTGCATCGCACGGTCGTTACGCGAGTCCGGCTTCCTCCATTGACCACTGCTGATCAGGAGGTGTCGGAAACGGCCATCGGGTGACCCCAGAATCCAGCAACCGCTATAAATACACACGGAGGGCGAAGGGGCTGGATTTTGATCGCGGGACCTTAGGGATGCTGCAGTGGTCGTATGTGCGAGGGCTGATGGTACAAAGTCGCTTTTTTCACTGCGGTTGTATTTCTGAACGGTCACTAAAAGAATGGTGGTAAGTAGAGGACCTTGCTCAATAGTCGTAACTGTGAGAGGGATCTCGGAGTCCTAGTGGACAGTCACTTAAATGTGAGCCAGCCGTGTGCTGCAGCTGCCAAAAACGCCAACACAGTGCTGGGCTGCATTAACAGAGGGAGAGAATCAAGATCACGTGAAGTGTTAATACCACTTTACAAGGCCTTGGTAAGGCCACACTTGGAATACGGCATCCAGTTTTGGTCACCACGATGTAAAAAAGATGTTGAGACTCTAGAAAGAGTACAGAGAAGAGCAACAAAGAGGATTAGGGGACTGGAGGCTAAAACATATAAGGAACGGTTGCTGGAATTGGGGGTGTCTAGTTTAACGAAGAGAAGGGCGACGGGGGACATGATAGCCGTGTTCCAGTATCTCAGGGGCTGCCACAAAGAAGAGGGAGTCAAGCTATTCTCCAAAGCACCTGCAGGCAAGACAAGAAGAAGCAACAGATAGAAACTAACCAAAGAGAGAAGCAACCTAGAACTTCCTGACAATGAGAACAATTAACCAGTGGAACAACCTGCCTCCAGAAGCGGTGAATGCTCCAACACTGGAAGTTTTTAAGAAGAGACTGGACAGCCATTTGTCCGAAATGGTATAGGGTTTCCTGCCTGAGCAGGGGGCTGGACTAGATGACCTCCAAGGTCCCTTCCAACTTTATTGTTGTTGTTGTTGTTGTTGTCACTGTTGTTGTTGTTGTTATAGAAGCAACCCAGAACTAAGGAGAAACTTCCTGACAGTGAGAACAATTAACCAGTGGAACCACCTGCCTCCAGAAGTAGTGAATGCTCCAACCCTGGAAGTTTGGAAGAAGAGACTGGACAGCCATTTGTCTGACATGGTAGAGGGTTTCCTGCCTGAGCAGGGGGTTGGACTTGATGACCTCCAAGGTCCCTTCCAACTTTATTATATTATTATTATTATTAAGAACATAAGAACATAAGAAGAGCCCTGCTGAATCAGGCCAAAGCCCATCGAGTCCAGCATTCTGTGTCACACAGTTGCCCACCAATTGTACATGGGGATCTTGAGCAGAAAGAGAAGGCAAAACCCTCCCTTTCCCTTGACCCCCAACAAATGGGACTCAGGGGAATCCTGCCTGCCTCAACCAACAGAGGCGGCACATGGACATCCGTTTTAATAACCACCGATACACTTGGCCTCCATGAATCTATCTAGCCCTGCCTTGAAGCTGTCAAGGCTGACAGCTGTCACGACCCCTTCTGGAAGTGAATTCCATAAATCGACGACCCTCTGGGTGAAGAAATATTTCCCTTTATTTGTCCTCACTTTCTTACCTATTGTGTGATAGAGAAAAGGATTTTTCTCTATCCACCTTTTCTATCCCATGCATGATTTTATACACTTCGATCAAGTCACCCCTTAAACGCCGTCTTTCAAGGCTGAAGAGACCAAGGCGTTACAATCTGGTTTCATAAGGGAGGTGCTCCATTTCCTTGATCATTCTTGTTGCCCTTTTTTGCACCTTTTCCAGTTCCATTATATCCTTCTTGAGGTGCAGTGACCAGAACTGTACACAGTACTCCAAGTGTGGTCTCACCATCGATTTGTACAGAGGCAATACAACACTTGCTGACTTATTTTCGATTCCCTTCCTAATCATGCCAAGCATGGAATTTGCTTTTTTTACTGCTGCTGCGCATTGGGTTGACATCTTCATCGAGCTGTCCACCAAAGCTTTACTACTACTACTACTGTTGTTGTTGTTGTTGTTGTTATTATTATCTGTATTTAGACGGGGCCTTGCCGACAGATTTGCTCAGCTCTGAACACTTTATACACAGGTAGTTCTCAACTTACTTCATTTAGTTACAATGGAATTGAAAAAGGGACTTAGGACCATGTTTCACACTTACGGCCATTTCAGCCTCCAAATGGATCACGTGATCCAAATTCAGACGCTGGGCCACTGACTCACATTCGTGACGATCGCGGTGTCCCGGGGTCACGCGATCCCCGAGAAAAGGTCGTAAAACAGGGTCAAATTCACGTCACAAATCTCTCGTTGAAACGATACGAAACGTTGGGCTCCATTGCGGTTGTTACATCGAGGACCGCCTGTGTTCTGCCGGGAGATGAAGGGCGAGCCTTACCTGGAAGCTCCAGCATTTCTCCTTCTTCGTCCTGCAGGGTCTCCACATCGTAGCTGGTGTTTTCCTTGTCGTTCTGCACAAAGAGAAGAGGAGATGAGAGTTTCCCAGAATGTGGGAATCTAAGACAAGCGCCAGGAGGAGAAGAGACGCTGACTGGCTGCTCTCAGCTCAGGGAAAAAGGCGACCGTTTTGGAAAAATTGGACTTGATGCAAATTATGTAGGTGCGTTTCTCTCTCCTAGATACTGGCCAGATGTGATGGAAGATCATCCAGATTCTCAAGAGGAAGGGAGGGGAGGATGGGGTCCTGGGTGCTCTCTGAGTTTAGTTGTCTCCTTGCCGATGTTTCGTAACCCTTCTAGGTAACATCATCAGTGCTAGACCAGAGTGGGGTTTGGGGAGAGGAGGAGGAGGAGGAGAAAAACTGTGGGTGTCAACACTGCAAATATTGTATATTCTTGATTTAACAATGTGCAGAACTGTCTGGTATTTTTGGGGTTAATACAGAGCAGAAGGGGGTGGGAGCAAAACAGGGGGGGGGAGAAAGAGGAAGGAAACCTTTGACCTTCACACTAATTGGATAATATGACAGCTAATTTAGGGAGGGAACATGCTGATAATAGAACTGCTCAGAGGAAAAGAACTTAGATCTTAGCATAAACTTTGTGGTGCTTGTGCCGACATTTTGAAGCAATAAAAGACTTTTAGGGAAATCAATGCCTGGAAGTTCTTTGAAGTGTTTCATTAGCTGGAACCATATCAGTGGGATCCTTGGTGCTCTCTTGAGTTTGATCGTTTTCTTGCAGACATTTCATTACCAGACTAGGTAACATCATCAGTGCATGGTGAAATGTCTGCAAGAAAGCAGCCAAGCTCAGAGAGCACTAAGGACCCCACAGTTCTCCTCCTCCTCCTCCTCCCTCCTAGCACTGATGCTGTTCCCTAGCTGGGTCATAAAACATCTGCAAGAAAGCAGCCAGGCTCAGAGAGCACTAAGGACCCCACAGTTCTCCTCCTCCTCCTTCTCCTCCTCCTCCTCCTCCCTTCTAGCACTGATGCTGTTCCCTAGTTGGGTCATAAAATGTCTGCAAGAAAACAGTTAAGCTCAGACATCACCACGGAGCTCACAGTTCTCCTCCCTTCTTCTAGCACTGATGCTGTTCCCTAGTTGGGTCATAAAATGTCTGCAAGAAAACAGGCAGACTGGGAAAGCACCAAGGACACACACACACACACACACACACCCCTCCAGTTCAACCCTACGCTGCAAATATTCCCCTCCATCGGTATGGGACGTTCAGGAGAAAGGAGGTGCAGACAGCTCCTCCCAGACCGTTCCCCGAGCATACGCTTCACCGATGAAATGATTATTTGTTCAATTTGTTTGGCATCGTCTCGCTGCAAGGAGACGCCTGGGTGATGCGTGGTGGGGACGTTCGCTTGCTTTTGTTTGGCAAGATCCTGTGTACAGGGGAGGAACGAGAATGGCACCTCCTTGAAAGAATCACAAGAATGTCTTTCTTGGGTTTCGCAGCCTGGCATCACGGCTTTCGCTTGACCATCGAGGGGGCTGGATGGCTCGGCCAGTCACTCAGCAAGAGGAAAAACCAAATGTACAGGTATAGTATAGGGAGTACCTTGCTCAATTATAGTAACTGTGAGAGGGATCTCAGAGTCCTAGTGGACAATCACTTAAATGTGAGCCAGCCGTGTGCTGCAGCTGCCAAAAAAGCCAACACAGTGCTGGGCTGCATGAACAGAGGGAGAGAATCAAGATCACGTGAAGTGTTAATACCACTTTACAAGGCCTTGGTAAGGCCACACTTGGAGTACTGCATCCAGTTTTGGTTACCACGATGTAAAAAAGATGTTGAGACTCTAGAAAGAGTACAGAGAAGAGCAACAAAGATCATTAGGGGACTGGAGGCTAAAACATATCAGGAACGGTTGCTGGAATTGGGTATGTTTTGTCTAATGAAGAGAAGGACGAGGGGGGACATGATAGCAGTCTTCCAGTATCTCAGGGGCTGCCCCAAAGAAGAGGGAGTCAAACTATTCTCCAAAGCGCCTGAAGGCAGGACAAGAAGCAACGGATGGAAACTAAACAAGGAGAGAAGCAACCTGGAACTAAGGAGATGGCCGACCAAAAAAAAAAAAATGGCGGGCCCACATCGCGCATGCGCGGCGCAACGGCCCGCATTGCAAAGGGGAAAAAAATGGCCGACCAAAAAAAATAAAAATAAAAATGGCGGACTGCGGTGTTTGGCGACTCCCGTGAAATGGTCATTTGACCCCAAATGGGGTCGCGACCCACAGGTTGAGAACCGCTGGTTTAGCAAATTTCAGACAACTTGTTGATTGGAAAAATTAACATATATGGGGGGGAAAATTAATAAAAAAGATTGATAGAAAAAAAAAATAAAAGATGCATGATGGGAAAACATTACAGGGACAAGTTACCCATGCATGCTTGCAAGCAAAAAAAAAGGACAAACTTCCTGACAGTGAGGACGATTTAACCAGTGGAACCGCCTGCCTCCAGAAGCGGTGAATGCTCCAACACTGGAAGTTTTTAAGAAGAGACTGGACGGCCATTTGTCTGAAACGGTATAGGGTTTCCTGCCTGAGCAGGGGGTTGGACTAGATGACCTCCAAGGTCCCTTCCGACTTTACTATTATGATTATGATTATGATTATGATTACTTTTATTTTCTTAAAGGAACGGCTTGATCTTGAAATATCCCTTCGGTACCTCGCATAACGAAAGCCGGCTTCGCAGCACCTCCACTTCCTTCCCGAGACTTTCCTTCTCGTTTGCCGTCTCCGCCAGTCGGCGTTGAAGATCCTCTAACTGGGAGACGACAAAAAGAAAAAAGAAACAGACAAACCAAGATTTTATTCCAATTGTGACGCTCGCCTGTTTGGGTGTCTGACGAATGCTTTTGAAGTGACCGGAAGGGCCTCAAGAACGGAGTTCCGGAGTTCCATCGCGGGAGTCCTTGCCTGTCCGGCGAGTTGAGTTCCACGCAGGATGCTGGACTAGACCAAGACAGGATGTGGAGTCTGTAGGCGGGAAACTAGGAAAGTGGGTCTTTGAATGTGCAGTTGGAAAGAGGCTTCAGGCCTGCAGGTTCCCCATGAGGGGGTCAACCACTGTTTGGGTGTCACTTATAGCCATTGTGTCTGTCTTTCTTTCTCTCTCTCTCGCTCTTTCTTTCTTCCTTCTTTCCCTCCTTTTCTTTCTTTCCTTCTTTTTTCTTCCTTTTCTTCCTTCCTCCTTCCCTCCCTCCCTCCTTCCTTACCTTCCTCTTTTTCTTTCTTTCTTTCTTCCTTCCTTCCTTTCCTCTTCCTTTCTTTTCTTCCTTCCTTCCTCCCTTTTCTTCCTTCTTTCCCTCCCTTTTTCTTTCCTTCCTTCCTTTCATTTCTTCCTTTCCTTCTTTCTTCCTTCTTTCTTCCTTCCTTCCTTTCCTTCCTCTTTTTCTCTTTCTTTCTTCTTCCTTCCTTCCCTCCTTTTCTTTCCTTCCCTCCTTTTCTTTTTTCTTCCTTTCCTTCTTTCGTCCTTCCCTCCCTCCCTCCTTCCTTCCTTTCCTTCCTTTTTCTTTCTTTCTTCCTTCCTTCCTTCTTTTCTTCCTCCCTTTTCTTCCTTCCTTCCCTCCTTCCTCTTCCTTCCTTTTTCTTTTTTCTTCCTTTCCTTTTCCTCCTTCCCTCCCTCCCTCCTTCCTTCCTTTCCTTCTTTCTTTTTCTTTCTTCCTTTCTTTTCTTCCTTCCTTCTTCCCTTTTATTCCTTCCTTCCCTCCCATTTTCTTTCCTTTCCTTCTTTCCTCCTTCCCTTCCACCCTCCTTCCTTACCTTCCTCTTTTTCTTTTCTTTCTTTCTTTCTTTTTTCTTTCTTTCTTTTCCTTCCTTTCTTTTCTTCCTTCCTTCTTCCCTTTTATTCCTTCCTTCCCTCCCATTTCTTCCTTTCTTCCTTCCTCTTCCTTTCTTTTCTTCCTTCCTTCCTTTTTCTTTCCTTCCTTTCTTTTATTTCTTCCTTTCCTTCTTTCTTCCTTCTCTCTTCCTTTCCTTCCTTTTTTCTTTCTTTCTCTTTTTCTTTCTCTTTCTTTCTTTCGTTCCATCCTTTCCTTCCTTTTTTCTTCCTTCCCTCCCTCCCTCCCTCCCTCCTTCCTTCCTTGCAATTAGCAAGCAGCTGTTAGGCTCCTCGTCATGTTGTGGTGTGTGACATCATTGGGAGTTCAACCCCATGCCTCTCGCCTTGTGTTCCTCTGCTCCAGAATAAGACTCACCTGCTTCTCCAGAAGAGGCGAGGAGCCGTTTGGGGTCTCCAGCTGCTCCCAGAGGTGAAAAATGGGGGGGGGGAGAAAAGAGGTAAAGTTCATTGCCAGGAAAATGTCTGGTTTATTGACCCATCCCTTGAAACCGCCCTCCCCAGTTCTGGATGACCAGAAGGTAAAATAAAGCACGGAATTAAATGCAGGAACCAAAAATCCACCATCAAGGCTCCCTGCAGGGTTTATTTATTTAACGGTACGCTTTATGAAGCCTTAGTAAGGCCACAACTTGGAATACAGCATCCAGTTTTGGACCCCACATTTACCAAAAAATGTGGAGACTTTGGGAAAAAGTGCAAAGAAGAGCAACCAAGTTGACTAAAGGCTTGGAGACTGAAACACATGAAGAACGGCTGCCGGATTTGGGTTTGGCCAGTCCCGGAAAAAGAAGAAATAGGTTTAACATGAGCAGGATTCCAATATTTGAGGGGCTGCCCCAAAGAGGAGGGGGGGTCAACCTATTCTCCAAAGCACCAGAGAGCAGGAGAAGACACAGTGGTTGGAAACTAATCAAGGAGGGAAGCAACCTGGAATTAAGGTGAAACTTCCTAACCGTGAGGACAACAAACCAGCTTCCCTCGGAGGTTCGTACTGCTCCCTCCGTCCTAGCTTTCCGAAAACTCTTGAAAACACATTTATGCAGACAGGTTTGGGGCGAGTGAGCTGCGCTCTGCCCCGGGGCCTCTGACTGTGGCTGTGTGTTGTATGAGTGGAAATAGTTATATAGTTTTTACACTGTAAATTAGTATTTTAATTGATTTATATTATATTTTTGTATTTTTGCTGTGAGCCGCCCTGAGTCTTGGGAGAAGGGCGGCATATAAGTCAAATAAATAAATAAGTCAAATAAATAAATTAGTGGAATAGCTTATCTTCAGAAGTTGTGGGTGCTCCATCCCTGGAGGATTTGAAGAAGGGACTGGACAGCCACCAGTCTGAAATGGCATAGAGTCCCCTGCTTGAGCGGGGGGGCTGGACTAGAAGACCTCCAGGGTCCCTTCCAGCTCTATTCTGATTGACTGACATCTTTATCCAGGGTGGTCTTCAAACACTCACTTCCTGTTTCTGTTTGTCCTGGAGCTGCTCCAATCCCCGAATCTTTTGGAGAAAGTGAGCCCTCTCCTGCCGCAGCTTCGCAATCTCCTCATAGGCATCGAGATCCTCCTAGGAATAAAACAGGGAGTTGGGGGACCTTGGACCAGTCCCCTCATTTCTCTCTCTCTCTCTCTCTCTCTCTCTCTCTCTCTCTCTCTCTCTCTCTTTCCTTCCTTCCCCTCTCTCTCTCTTTTTCCTTCCTTCCCCCCTCTCTCTCTCCTTTCCTTTCCTTTCTCTCTCTTTCTCCTTCTCTCTCCTCTCTCTCCCTTTCTCTCTCTCCTCTTTTTCTCTTTCTCCTTCTCTCCTTTTTTCTCTCCTCTCTCCTTTCTCTCCTTTTCTCTCTTTCTCGCTCCTTCTCTTTCTCCTTCTCTCCTCTCTTCTCTCTCCCTTCTCTTTCCTTCTCTCTCCTCTCTTTCCTTCTGTCTCTCTCCTCTCTCTATCCCTCTCTCTCTCCTTTCTCTCTCCTCTCTCCCTTTCTCTCTCTCTCCCCTTTTCTCTCTTCTTTTTCTCTCCTCTCTCTCCCTTTCTCTCTCTCCCCTTTTCTCTCCTTTTTCTCTTTCTCCTTCTCTCTCCTCTATCCTCTCTATCCTCTCCTCTATCCTTTCTCTCCTTTTCTCTCTCTCCTCCCTCTCCTTCTCTTCTCTCTTCTCTCTCTCTCTTCTCTCCTTCTCTCTCTCCTCTTTCCTTCTGTCTCTCTCCTCTCTCCTTCTCTCTTTCCCTCTCTCCTCTCTTTCTCTCTCTCCTTTCCTCTCTTTCTCCTCTCCTCTCTCCTTTTCTCTCTCTCTCGTCTCTCTCCTCTCTCCCTTTCTCTCCTTTTCTCTCCTCTTTCTTTCTCCTTCTCTTTTTTCTCCTCTCCTTTCTCTTTTTTTCTCTCTCCTCTCTCCTCTTCTCTCTCTTTTCTCTTTCCTTCTCTCCCTCTCTTCTCTCCTTCTCTCTCTCCTCTTTCCTTCTGTCTCTCTCCTCTCTCTCCTTCTCTTTCTCTCTCCTCTCTCTCTCTCTCTTTCTCTCTCCTTCTATCTCTCCTCTTGTCTCCTTTCTCCCTTTCTCTCTCCTTCTCTCTCTCCTCTCTCTTTCTCTCTCCTTTTCTCTCTCTCTCCTCTCTCTCTCTCACCTTCTCCCTCCCTCCCTCAGCCTCTTTTAACAGATTTAGTCAGAGCTTCTAAGAGGCAGCTTGTCAACCCACAGCCTTTTTGAAGTTGCGAATGGCGCCAGGGCAAAGGACAGGAAGTCCTCGACTTACAACAGTTTGTTTAGTAACTGTTTGAAGTTACACTGGTGTTGAAAAAAAACAGTGAATTATGGCCATTTTTCATGGTAATCACTGTTGCATCGTCTCCCCATGATCATGTGATCAAAATTCAGAAGTTTGGCAACTGGCATGTACTTAGGACGATTGCAGCATCCCGGGCTCACATGACCCCCTCTCGCGACCTCTTGACAAGCAAAACCAATGGGGAAAGACAGATAGTGCCACTGGGCACTATCTAACAAAATGAAATTCAATGGTGAAAGGCAAGAAAAACCAAATGCAGAGGTATAGTATACCTTGCTCAATAGCAGTAACTGGGAGAGGGACCTCGGAGTCCTAGTGGACAATCACTTAAATGTGAGCCAGCCGTGTGCTGCAGCCGCCAAAAAAGCCAACACAGTGCTAGGCTGCATTAACAGAGGGACAGAATCAAGATCACGTGAAGTGTTAATACCACTTTACAAGGCCTTGGTAAGGCCACACTTGGAATACGGCATCCAGTTTTGGTCACCACGATGTAAAAAAGATGTTGAGAGTCTAGAAAGAGTGCAGAGAAGAGCAACAAAGAGGATCAGGGGACTGGAGGTTAAAACATACAAGGAATGGTTGCTGGAATTGGATACGTCTAGTTTAATGAAGAGAAGGACGAGGGGGGACCGGATAGCAGTCTTCTAGTATCTCAGGGGCTGCCCCAAAGAAGAGGGAGTCAAGCCATTCTCCAAAGTGCCTGAAGGCAGGACAAGAAGCAACGGATGGAAACTTAACCAAGGAGAGAAGCAACCTAGAACTAAGGAGAAACTTCCTGACAGTGAGAACAATTAACCAGTGCAACTGCCTGCCACCAGAAGCGGTGAATGCTCCAACACTGGAAGTTTTTAAAAAGAGACTGGACAGCCATTTGTCTGAAATGGCATAGGGTTTCCTGCCTGAGCAGGGGGTTGGACTAGATGACCTCCAAGGTCCCTTCCAACTTTATTATTATTATTATTATTATTATTATTATTATTATTATTATTACTACTACTACTACTACTACTTATATTACTACTACTAGTATTAATTGTCTTTTAATTCTAATGTTACATTTACTGCACAACCCCGTTACTTAGCAACTGCAATAATTTGCTCATCAACTGTGGCAAGCAAGGTCGTAAAATGGGGCAAACTTGACAACATCTGTCTCACTTAGCAACGGAAATTTTGGGCTCAATTGTAGTCATAAGTCAAGGACAAGCCAACTTCAGTGTATTTTTTTTTCTGCTTTGTATTTTGCTTTCTTAATTAAATCTCTCTGGGTTCCCGTTTCACCAAATATCCTAAAAGGCTAAAGGAATAGAAATAGAAATAGAAATAATAGAAATAATAGAAATAGAAATAGAAGTAGAAGTAGAAGTAGAAGTAGAAATAGAATAGAGAATGGAATGGAATGGAATGGAATGGAATGGAATGGAATGGAATAGAATAGAATAGAATGGAATGGGACGGGACGGGACGGGACGGGACGGGACGGGACGGGACGGGACGGGACGGGACGGGACGGAATAGAATGGGATGGGATGGGATGGGATGGGATGGGATGGGATGGGATGGGATGGAATAGAATAGAATAGAATAGAATAGAATGGAATGGAATGGAATGGAATGGAATGGAATGGAATGGAATGGAATGGAATGGAATAGAATAGAATAGAATAAGAATAAGAATGGAATGGAATGGAATGGAATGGAATGGGATGGGATGGGATGGGATGGGATGGGATGGGATGGGATGGGATGGGATGGAATAGAATAGAATAGAATAGAATAGAATAGAATAGAATAGAATAGAATAGAATAGAATAGAATAGAATAGATGGAATGGAATGGAATGGAATGGAATGGAATGGAATGGAATAGAATAGAATAAGAATAGAATAGAATAGAATAGAATAGAATAGAATAGAATAGAATAGAATAGAATAGAATAGAATGGAATGGAATGGAATGGAATGGGATGGGATGGGATGAGATGGGATGGGATGGGATGGGATGGGATGGGATGGGATGGAATAGAATGGGATGGGATGGGATGGGATGGGATGGGATGGGATGGAATGGAATGGAATGGAATGGAATAGGATGGGATGGGATGGGATGGGATGGGATGGGATGGGATGGGATGGGATGGGATGGGATGGGATGGAATAGAATAGAATAGAATAGAATAGGATGGGATGGGATGGGATGGGATGGGATGGGATGGAATAGAATAGAATAGAATAGAGAATGGAATGGAATGGAATGGAATGGAATGGAATGGAATAGAATAGAATGGAACGGAACGGAACGGGACGGGACGGGACGGGACGGGACGGGACGGGACGGGACGGGACGGGACGGGACGGGACGGGACGGAATAGAATGGGATGGGATGGGATGGGATGGAATGGGATGGGATGGGATGGGATGGGATGGAATAGAATAGAATAGAATAGAATAGAATAGAATGGAATGGAATGGAATGGAATGGAATGGAATGGAATGGAATGGAATGGAATAGAATAGAATAGAATAGAATAAGAATAAGAATGGAATGGAATGGAATGGAATGGCATGGGATGGGATGGGATGGGATGGGATGGGATGGGATGGGATGGGATGGGATGGAATAGAATAGAATAGAATAGAATAGAATAGAATAGAATAGAATAGAATAGAATAGAATAGAATAGAATAGAATAGAATAGAATAGATGGAATGGAATGGAATGGAATGGGATGGGATGGGATGGGATGGGATGAGATGGGATGGGATGGGATGGGATGGGATGGGATGGGATGGGATGGAATAGAATGGGATGGGATGGGATGGGATGGGATGGGATGGGATGGGATGGGATGGAATGGAATGGAATGGAATGGAATGGAATGGAATAGAATAGAATGGGATGGGATGGGATGGGATGGGATGGGATGGGATGGGATGGGATGGGATGGGATGGGATGGGATGGGATGGGATGGAATAGAATAGAATAGAATAGAATAGGATGGGATGGGATGGGATGGGATGGGATGGGATGGGATGGGATGGGATGGGATGGGATGGGATGGAATAGAATAGAATAGAATGGAATGGAATGGAATGGAATGGAATGGAATGGAATGGAATAGAATGGAATGGAATGGAATGGAATGGAATGGAATGGAATGGGATGGGATGGGATGGGATGGGATGGGATGGGATGGGATAGAATAGAATGGAATGGAATGGAATGGAATGGAATGGGATGGGATGGGATGGGATGGGATGGGATGGGATGGGATAGAATAGAATAGAATAGAATAGGATGGGATGGGATGGGATGGGATGGGATGGGATGGAATAGAATGGAATGGAATGGAATGGAATGGAATGGAATGGGATGGGATGGGATGGGATGGGATGGGATGGGATGGGATGGGATGGGATGGGATGGAATAGAATAGAATAGAATAGAATGGGATGGGATGGGATGGGATGGGATGGGATGGGATGGGATGGGATGGGATAGAATGGAATGGAATGGAATGGAATGGAATAGAATAGAATAGAATAGAATAGAATAGAATAGAATAGAATAGAATAGAATAGAATAGAATAGAATAGAATAGAATAGAATAGAATAGAATAGAATAGAATAGAATAGAATATGGAATGGAATGGAACGGAACGGAACGGAACAGAACGGAATAGAATAGAATGGGATGGGATGGGATGGGATGGGATGGGATGGAATAGAATAGAATAGAATAGAATAGAATAGAATAGAATAGAATAGAATAGAATAACAGAGTTGGAAGGGACCCTGGAGGTCTTCTAGTCCAGCCCCTATACAATTTCCACCTTCCAGAAAGGTTTCCCACTTTGTAGTTGAGCCAAGAACCCTGGATAACCCAGTCAGTCAGCCCCCCCCCACTCCCCATGCCAGAATGGTGCCTTTTCAGCCCAAGGGACAGGGGGGCTCCCCCATCTCTTTCTCTAATGGACAATCTGGGCACAGGAGCCCATCGGCCTCCTACCTGGTTGGGGTTACCGGCGGGCAGTGGTGGTGGTGGTGGTGCCTTCCGCTTCCTTGGACTGTTGCTCTTCTCCTTGCAGAGAGACTGTCGGGAGGAAGACGCCTGAGGACGGAGAGAAGCAGGAGGGCGGAGAGGAAGAGGGGAGAAAAAGGAGGGAGGGAGGGAAAAGGGAGGGAGGGGGAAGGGGGAAGAGAAGGGGAGGGGAGGAAGGAAGGAAGAGAGGGCAGGGGGAAGGGAAAAAAGCGGGAGGAAGGGAGGGAGAGAGCAAGAGAAGGGAGGGGGAGGAAGGGAGGAAAAAGGGAAGGAGGGAGGGAGAGATCAATGGGGAAGAGGGAAGGGAGAGAGGGGGAGGGACAAAGGGAGGGGTGGGATGGAGAGAGAAGAAAGAGAAGGGTGGGAGGGAGAAAGAAGGAAGAAAGGAGAGAGGGGGCGAGGAAGGGAGGGTGAGAAAGAGGAGGGAAAAGAGAAAGGAGAGAGGGAGGGAAGAGGGGAGGATGAATGGAGGGGAGGGATGGAGAATGGAGAAAGAAGGGAGAAAGAGAAGGGAGGGAGGGATGGGGAGAAAGAGGAGGGAGGGAGAGAAGGGAAAGAGGGAGGGGAGGGGGAGAAGGGAGGGATGGTGAGAGGAGAAAGAAGGGAGGGTGAAAGAAAAGGGAGAGAGGTAATGAGAAAGAGAAAGGAGAGAGGGAAAAAGAGAAGGGAGGGAGGGAAAGAGGGCGAGAGGGGGAGAAAGGGGAGGGAGAAAGAAGGGAGGGAGGGATGGGGAGAAAGAGGAGGGAGGGAGAGAAGGGAGAGAGGGAGGGGAGGGGGATGAAGAGGGGAGGGAGGGAGGAGAAAGAGAAGGGAGGGAGGGAATGAGAGAAGGGAGAGGGAAAAAGAGAAGGGAGGGAGGGAAAGAGGGAGGGAGGGGGAGAAAGGGGAGGGAGAAAGAGAAGGGAGGGAGGGAATAAGAGAAGGGAGAGAGGGAAAAAGAATGGAGGGAGGGGGAGAAAGTGGAGGGAGAAAGAGAAGAGAGGGAGGGGGAGAAAGAGGAGGGAGGGAGGGAGAGAGGGAGGGGGGCGAAGGGAGGGGAGGGAGGGAGGAGAAAGAGAAGCGAGGGAGGGAATGAGAAAAAGAAGGGAGAGAGGGAAAAAGAGAATGGAGGGAGGGAAAGAGGGAGGGAGAGGGAGAAAGGAGAGGGAGAAAGAGAAGGGCGAGAGGGAGGGAAGAGGGGGAGGATAAAGGGAGGGGAGGGAGGGAGGGAGGGAGAATGGAGAAAGAAGGGAGGGAGAGAGGGAATGAGAAAGAGAAAGGAGAGAGGGAAAAAGAGAATGGAGGGAGGGGGGAAGGGGGGAGGAGCATTAAGACCTGATCTCCCAGCTGCTGCTGCTGCTGCTGCCGCCGCACCGAGAGTCCCCTGGGGATGGGAAAGATTACCTGAGAAGACAGATTGGCTGACTCTTCCTCTGCAAAAAAAGACAAAAACATCAAAGGGAGATTTCAGGTCAGAAGGCTGCAAGCAGGCTTCCAATTTGGGGGTGGGGGTTGACCCAGGGCCCCTGGGAAACAGCCCCCAAACAGCCGGATGCCTAAAGTAGGGGAAGGGGCTTATGGAGACCCCCCCACACCTCATTGCTGGGAGGTCTGTCAGGGGTCTCCGGACGCAATGCCACTGAGGCTAGGAACATACCAGGGCTTTGATTACAGCTTGTTTACAGGTGGGGGAGGGGCTGGAAACCCGGTTAGTGAGGGTCTGGTTAGTTTTTCGCTTGCGAAAGGAGGAGAAGACGGCAACAGACCGAGGTGGAACTGCTAGACAGGCAGTCCTCGACTTACGACCACAGTCGAGCCCCAAAATTTCCGTTGCTAAACGAGACCCTCGTTAAGCGAGTCGTGCCCCACTTTACAGCCTGTCTCGGCCGAAGTTGTTAAGCGAATCATTGCAGGGGTTACGTTCGTGAGGCGGTCGTTAAGTGAATCCGGCTTGGCTGGTCAGAAGGTCGCAAAAGGGGGACCGCGTGAACCCCCCCCCCCGGGGACACGGCAACTGTCGTAATCGTGAGTCGGTCGCCCGGCGTCTGGAATTTCGGTCACTTGACACCACAACGGCCGTTTAGTCTGAAAAACGGTCGTCACCGATCACTAAACGAAGGGTTGTAAGTCCGGGACGACCTGGACAAGGCAAGCTCTTGTCCTCTCACACCCTTAAGAGGGTAGAAAAAGAAGCAGGGACCTGACACTAGGCTAGTCCTCAACTCGCAACCGTAACTGAGACCAGGATTTTAATCATTAAGTCATGACGGTCATAAGTCGAGGTACCCACAGGTGATTTTACCACCCTTTTTTAATGCGTTCATGAAACGAACCGTGTGGTCGTAAGTTGAATCGATTTTCCAGAAAAACATCGCCTGTCGCAGTTACATGATGGTGGGAGGATGCAACCAGTCGTAAATGTGAGCGGGAGGGCAAACATCCAAAATGTGGTCATGTGGTCAGCGACATTTTACGACACCCCGAAGTGCTTTACAAGCCATAAATCGCCCTTTGTGAGGCCATTCCTTAAACAATCGAACATGCATCGTAAGTACATCATAAAGAGACTTTAGGGACTGTTGGGGTAGAGCAGGGGTCTTCAAACGTGGCCCTTTGATGACTGGTGGACTTCAACTCCTAGAATTCCTCAGTCGGCCATTTTGATGAAAATGCGGGCTTGGATCCAGACCAGGGGTCTTCCAACTTGGCCCTTTTGTGACTGGTGGACTTCAACTCCCAGAATTCCTCAGTCGGCCATTTTGATGAAAATGCGGGCTTGGATCCAGACCAGGGGTCTTCCAACTTGGCCCTTTGATGACTTGTGGACTTCAACTGGCTGAGGAGTTCTGGGAGCTGAAGTCCACAAGTCATCAAAGGGCCAAGTTGGAAGACCTCTGAGGTAGAGAGTCCTGACAGTAGAAACCGCCAGCCAGTAAAATACAGCTAGTCCCCGACTTATGGCAGTTTATTTAGTGACTGTTCAAAGTTACAAAGCCACTGACTTAGGAGCATTGTTCACACTTAATGCCTGTGGCAGCATCCCCACGGTCAGTGTTCAGACACTTGGCAACTGACTCATATTCAGGACAGTGGCTGTGTCCCCGAGCCTGAGCCCTGGGGGCGCAGAGGTTAGGATGCAGTACTGCAGGCTAATTCTGCGGAGTGCCGACTGCCAGCACTTTGGCTCAAGGTGGACTCAGCCTTCCGTCCGTCCGAGGTTGGTAAAATGAGGACCCAGATTATTGGGGGCAAATAGGCTGACTCTGTCCCAATTCCTCTGGGGAAGCCAGCAAATCCTCTTCCTTCAACAGGACTAGCCTCAGGGAAGCAGAACTGGGGTCTTACCACTGGCCCAAGAGTGGCGTTGGGCAGCCTCTTGGAGATAATGTTGAATGAGGGCATTGCCCATCGCGGCTCCGTAGTGTGCGGCATCGCGGCCTGTGGCATCGATGAGGCCCACCCGTGCCCCCCCGTGGATAAGCGCCTCAACAGTCTCCACGCTGCCATTCTCACACGCCACCATCAGGGCTGTTCTGAAGCAAAGAGAGGCACCGTCACTCCGAGGAGAGGATCTCAAGGGTTGATATTACAGAAGTAACTCTCAAAATACTACCAAGTGTTAGTCAAATGGGGTCCTTGAATACTTCGAAAACTTCTTGAGACTGTCCAGTTTGTTACCTAGCTTGGTCATGAAATGTCTGCAAGAAAACCACCAAGCTCAGAGAGCACCAAGGACCTCACAGCCTTCCTCCTCCTCCTCCTCCTCCTCCTCCTCCTCTCTCTTCTCTACAATCCCCACCCGCTTCTAGCACTGATATTGTTACCTAGTTGGATCATGAAATGTCTGCAAGAAAACCACCAAGCTCAGAGAGCACCAAGGACCTCACAGCTTTCTTCCTCCTCCTCCTCCTCCTCCTCCTCTTCTCTCTTCTCTACAATCCCCACTCCCTTCTAGCACTGATGATGTTACCTAGTTGGGTCATGAAATGTCTGCAAGAAAACCACCCAGCTCAGAGAGCGCCAAGGACTCCACAGTTGTCATCCTCCTCCTCCTCCTCCTCTCCTCCTCCTCCTCCTCCTCCTCTCTCTTCTTTACAATCCCCACCTCCTACTAGCACTGATGATGTTACCTAGTTGTGTCATGAAATGTCTGCAAGAAAACCACCAAGTTCAGAGAGCGCCAAGGACTCCACAGTTGTCATCCTCCTCCTCCTCTCCTCCTCCTCCTCCTCCTCTCTCTTCTCTACAATCCCCACCCCCTTCTAGCACTGATATTATTACCTAGTTGGGTCATGAAATATCTGCAAGAAAACCACCAAGTTCAGAGAGCGCCAAGGACCCCATCCTCCCCCCCTCCTCCTCCATCACTCTGCAAGCTCCACTCCTATTTAGCACTGACAATGTTACCCAGTCAGTTAATGAAACGTCTGCAAGAAAACCACCAAACTCAGAGAGCACCAAGGACCCCCACAAGAGGCGATTTCTACAAGAAAAAGCTTGGCCTGTCCCATCAGCCCAGTTCAAAATTTGGACAGGAAGACATTCCTGGGGGACTTAGATCCCTTTACTATGAGATTTGAAGCCTATTATCTCCTCAGGTGTGGATTTCATCCTTGGTTCCCTGCAGCTTCTGAAGAGCTAGGTCGCCGGAGGATCTCGAGATGTTTCCAAAGCTTAACATCCCGGCATGGACCAGTTGGACAATTCGAGAAACAAACTGCAGCCGTCGCCCACGGAAAGTCTTCTTTAAAAAGATGACATTTAGCCAGTGGTGGGATTCAAACAGGGGAACAACCAGTTCTCTGCGTGGATGCCACTTCCGGAAGTCCGTTCTGGGCCTGGGCCACAAAGAATTAGCTACCGGTTCTGCTGAAGTGGTGCGAACCGACTGAATCCCACCACTGGAGGAAGGAAAGTATTTGATGAGGAAGGAAGGAAGGAGAGAAGGAGGAAAGGAAGGAAGGAAGGAAAGAAAGGAGGGAGGGAGGGAGGGAAAGGAAGGAAGGAAGGAAGGAAGGAAGGAAGGAAGGAAGGAAGGAAGGAAGGAAGGAAGGAAAGAAAGAAAGGAAGAAAGAAGGAAGATATTTGATGGGGAAGGAAGGACAGAAACAGGAAAAGAAGGAAGGGAGAGAGAGGGGGAGGGAGGCAGTGGTGGGATTCAAACAGGGGAACAACCAGTTCTCTGCGTGGATGCCACTTCCAGAAGTCCGTTCTGGGCCTGGGCCACAAAAAATTAGCTACCGGTTCTGCCGAACTGGTGAGAACTGGCTGAATCCGTTCTGGGCCTGGGCAACAATTAGGTACCATTTCTGCCGAAGTAGTGCAAATTGGCTGAATCCCACCAATGGAGGAAGGAAATTATTTGATGAGGAAGGAAGGAAGGAAGGAAGGAAGGAAGGAAGGAAGGAAGGAAGGAAGGAAGGAAGGAAGGAAGGAAGGAAGGAAGGAAGGAAGGAAGGAAGATATTTGATGGGGAAGGAAGGACAGAAAGAGGAAAAGAAGGGAGGGAGGAAGGCAGTGGTGGGATTCAAATAGGGGATGTGGATGCCACTTCTGGAAGTCCGTTCTGGACCTGGGCCACAAAAAATTAGCCACCGGTTCTGCCGTACTGGTGCGAACCGGCTGAAACCCACCACTGCATTTATCCAGTTAGTACGTGCATAATACCCATCCGATTATTGTGTGAACTGCATAGAATCTCACAGTTGCAATGGATATCAACACAATACTGTAAATAAGTACAGGCAGTCCTCAGCTTATGACCGTTCTTTCAGTGACCATTCGGAGTTACAACGGCACTGAAAAAAGTGACTTGAGGACTGTTTTTCACACTTACAACCGTTGTTGCAGCATCTCCGTGGTCACGTGATCGACATTCAGAGGCTTGGCGACGGACTTTAATTGTCGGAAGGTTGCAAAAGGGGGTCACGTGACTCCTGGGGGACAGGGCCACCGTCGTAATTACGAGTCGGCTGCCCACGTCCGAATTACGGTCACAGGACCGTGGGGGGGGGGAGATGCTGCAAAGGTCATAAGTGTGAAAAATGGCCCTAAGTCCATTTTTTCCACTGGTGTCGTAACTCCCAAACGATCACTAAACGAACTGTTGTAAGTCATAACGAGGTTGGAGCATCGTGTCACGTGGAACGAGAGAGACAAACGCCTGGCCTCCCCTCCCCCCCCCCAGTTTCCTCACCGGCCTTTCTGGTCTCTGGCGTTAACAGCAGCTCCGCGGTGTAGTAAGTAGTGGCAGAGCTCCGGGTGGTTCATCCTGGCGGCCAGCATGAGAGGGGTCGCCCCATCCTGGCAGGAGAAAGCAGGGAACACAATGCCCGGTCAGTTAAAAACATCTGCGCTTTCATCATAGCACGTTCATCGGCACTGGGAGGGAAGCATCCACGCAGAAGTTCTCCTTCCTTCCCTTGAAGGGGCTGCTTATGGGAGGCAGGCAAGGGAGGCAGGACAGGAGGAGGAGGAAGGTGGAGAAGGAGAAAAGAGAAGAAGGAGAAGAGGAAAAGGAGGAAAGAGAAGGAAAGGAGAAGGGGAAGGAAGGAGAAGGGGAAAAAGAAACGGGAGGAAGTGGAGGAGGAGGAAGAGGAGGAAATGGAAGACGAGGAGGAGGAAAAGGAGAGAGAAAAAGACAGAGAAGAGAAGGAGAGGACAGTAAAGGATGAGAGAAAACAGGAGGGTGAGGAGGAGGAGGAAGAGGAGGAGGAGGAGGAAGAGGAGGAGGAAGAGGAAGAGGAGAGAAAGAAGCTCTCCTTCCTCCCCCTGAAGGGGCTGGTTATGGGCTGGTCATCACCACTGGAGAAGGAGAAAAGGAAATGGGAGGAGGTGAAGGAGGAGAAGGAGGAGGAAATAGAAGACGAAGAGGAAAAGGAGAGAAAAAAAGACAAAGAGAAGGAGAGGAAAGTAAAGGATGAGAGAAAACAGGAGGATATGGAGGGGGGAAGAGAAGGAGAAGATGAAAGAGAAGACAGAGACAAGGAAACAGGAGGAAGGAGAAGAAGGCCAAAAAAGAGAAGAGGAAAGAGAAGGGAAAAGGAAACAGGAGGAGGAGGAGGAGGAAGAGAAGAAGGAGGAAATGGGAGAGGAGGAGAAAAAAAGACAAAGAGAAGAAGAGAGGAAAGTAAGGGATGAGATAAAACAGGAGGCTATGGAGGAGGAGGAGGAAAAGAGGAGAAAGAGTGATACAGAAGGAGAAGGTGGGAAGGAGAAGAGGAAAGAGAAGAAGGAAAAGAGGAAACAGGAGGATGAGGAAATGGAAGAGGAGGAGGAGGAAAAGGAGAGAAAAGAGAAGAAAGATAAAGAAGGGAAGAAGGAGAAGTAAAGAGAAAGCAGGAGGGGAAGGAGAAGGAGAAGGAAAAAAGGAAACAGGAGGAAGGCAAGGAGGAGGAGGAGGAAGTAGAAGAGGAGGAGGAAAAAGAGAAAAGAGAAGAAAGACAAAGGAGAAGGAAAGGATAAGAGAAAACAGGAGGAGGAGGAGGAGGAGGAGGAAATGGTGTTTTTTTTAAAAAATTACACACCTGTCATGGTTCCGACTGACAAAACTCCTCAAAAGAACTTCGAGACACTCTTTACCTTAAAGCAGTGGTTCTCAACCTTGGGGTCGCGACCCCATTTGGGGTCGCGAGACCATTTCGCGGGGGTCGCCGGGCACCGCCGGCCGCCATTTTTATTTATTTATTTATTTTAAATTTTTTTTTAATTTTTTTTAATTTTTTTTAATTTTTTTTATTTTTTTGGCGCGCGTGTGCTCAGATCCCCCGTTGCGCCGGAAATTTTTTTTTAAAAAAATTAAAAAAAATTTAAAAAATTAAAAATAAAATAAAATAAAAACAAAATGGCGGACCGCAACGGGCGGATCCGCGCATGCGCGGCGCGTGCGACGGGCCGATCTGCACAGGTGCAGATCCACCCGTCACGGCCGCCATTTTGTTTTGTTTTTTAATTTTTTTAAAAAAATTTTTAAATAAAAAATAAAAAAAACAAAATGGCGGCCTGTGACGGGCGGATGTGCGCATGCGTGGCGCGTGCGATGGGCCGATCCGCGCATGCGCAGATCCGCCCGTCGCGGCCACCATTTTTTTTTTTTTTTTTTTTTAAAAATAAAAAAAACAAAATGGTGGCCCGCGACGGGCGGATGCGCGCATGCATGGCGCGTGCGACGGGCCGATCCGTGCATGCGCAGATCCGCCCATCGCGGTCGCCATTTTGTTTTTTTGTTTTTTTTTTTGTTTTTTAAAAAAAAATTAAAAAAATTTTTTGCGCGCGCGCACATGTGCGCGCCCCCGAGTCGGGGTCGCGGCGCGCATGGGCGGGGCAAGTGGGGTCTCAACCTCAGAAAGGTTGAGAACCACTGCCTTAAAGAATCTTTATTCGAGTAGCATGGCATCGGCACGGACACGGTCGAAGCCGAAAAACCTGGATTCACCTCCCCTGAGCCCATAGTATCAAAGCACCATTCCCTCTTCCAATTTGCAGTCCTAAATCACATTCCCCAATTAGCTTGAAATGCGGGCCTTCCCTCCAGTTCTCCAACCCGCCACTTCTTTTCATCTCTTGTGCCAAACCACCTTGAATCACACACAGGGCTACGGTCTTGTTCTGTCTCACTAATTCCCATCTAAGAGCAATGCCCAAGTTAAGAGAAATGGCTGCATCTTCACGTGGTGTCAAAGCAAGAACATTCAAGGTTAGCAGCGTTGGCGACACCCTTTCGATAGCCTTTCAGGGGCCAATCAGAATCACAGCCTGCTTGCAGGGCCTAGGGCGTTAAGTCAATCCTTTCCTCCGGTTGGGAGAACAAAAGAAGGAAAAATGAAGGGACGCCAGAATGGGGTCAACGTGAGCCCGAACGGGCCAGGATGGAGGTCGGGCAGACTCTTACCTGATCCTTGGTGTTCAAGGATGCCTTGAAGTCACAAAGAATTTCCAAACAAGAGACAGAACCATGGATGGCTGGAAAGATTAAAAAGAAAAAGAGGGCAAAAGAGACACTTTCTTAACGGGAACGGTCTTCCACTGCAAGACAAACCAGATGAGAATCCATGCAGCTTCCCTGACAATCGTTGGGATCCTTTTGTGAGATTTACCTGCAATTGACAATTTCCTGCTCTCTTGAGTATGGGCCGCAACGTACGTATGGCCGCAACGGAGCCCCCATTTCATGCCGCTCGGCGAGGCATTCGTGAAGCGCGTTTTGTCTCACTTTACGACCTTCCTTGCCAAAAGTCATTCAGTGAACGACTGCAGTTATTCTGTTAGTAAGCCGGTTGTGAAATGAATCTCGCTTCCCCTTCCTCATTGACTTTGCTTGTCGGAAGGTCGCGGGAGGGGATCACGGGACCCTCCCCCCTCCCCGGGACTTCGCAACCGCCATAAATATGAGTCGGTGGCCAAGTGTCTGAATTTGGATCGCGTGATCACGGGGGATGCCGCAACGGTCGTAAGTCTGAAAAACAGTTGTAGGTCACTTTTTTCAGCAGTGTTCTTAACTGTGAACTTTCACTAAATCAGCGGTTCTCAATCTATGGGTCGCGACCCCATTTGGGGTCAAATGACCATTTCACGGGGGTCGCCAAACACCGCAGTCCGCCATTTTTTTCCCCTTTTCCCCTCGGCCGGCGCAGGGGGCAGCACCGCGCATGCGCGGGGTAGCACCGCGCATGCGCGATGCGGGCCGTCGCGCCGTGCCATGCATGCGCGATGTGGGCCATCGCGTCGCGCATGCGTGATACGAGCCGCTGCGCCGCACATGCGCGAAGCGGCTGTCGCGCCCACGCCGCGCATGCGCAACGTGGGCCGCCACGCCGCGCATGCGCGGTGCAGGCCGGGGTCCCGCCGCGCATGTGCGGCAGAGGTCGGGGTCACGGCCTGCAAAAGGTTGAGAACCGCTGCACTAAATGAACGGTGGACTACCTGTGCTGTGAGTTTTAAACTTCAAGGGGAAGGATGCAACTTCCAGGCCTAAACAATTGCAAGTGACAGTCACTTAAATGTGAGCCATCCGTGTGCTGCAGCTGCCAAAAAAGCCAACACAGTGCTAGGCTGCATTAACAGAGGGAGAGAATCAAGATCAGGTGAAGTGTTAATACCACTTTACAAGGCCTTGGTAAGGCCACACTTGGAATACTGCATCCAGTTTTGGTCACCATGATGTAAAAAAGATGCTGAGACTTTAGAAAAAGTGCAGAGAACAAAGATTATTAGGGGACTGGAGGCTAAAACATATAAGGAACGGTTGCTGGAATTGGGTATGTTTTGTTTAACGAAGAGAAGGACGAGGGGGGACATGATAACAGCCTTCCAGTATTTGAGGGGTTGCCCCAAAGAAGAGGGAGTCAAGCTGTTCTCCAAAGCCCCTGAAGGCAGGACAAGAAGCAACGGATGGAAACTCACCAAGGAGAGAAGCAACCTGGAACTAAGGAGAAACTTCCTGACAGTGAGGACAATTCACCAGTGGAACAACCTGCCTCCAGAAGCTGTGGATGCTCCCATACTGGAAGTTTTTAAGAAGAGACTGGACAGCCATTGGTCTGAAATGGGATAGGGTTTCCTGCCTGAGCAGGGGGTTGGACTAGATGACCTCCAAGGTCCCTCCAACTCTTGTTATTCTATTCTGTACATTGTACTGCATTGGTGAGGCCATACTTGGAATAGTGTGTCCAGTTTGGGTCACCATGATACAAAAAAGTTGGTGAGACTCTAGAAAGAGCTTGGAGAGCTTACCTGCATGGTGGAGTGCTGTCCTTCCCTGGCTATCGGCTACATCAACGGGGCAGGAAGACTTAGAGGCGAGAGAGAAAAACATAAGTGTCAAAAAAATGCAATGAAAGTTGGATTCTGACGTTTATTTATTTGGGAGTAACCCTGATCAGAATAAGAGACATTTGCAAAGATCTCAGTGTTACCTTCCTCCCAGTGCAGGAAATTAGTCAGATTTCATCATTATTTTTTTCTCCTATCTTCTCCATGGCCTTCTGGAATTGCTCTAAATCTTTAAATAAAGTCATCTTTCTCTTAGTTCTTCCCAGTAAGGCCAAATGCTTTTCCATCTCTCTATTTATCACTTATGCCTTACTTTCCAAAACTTCCACTTTATCCATAATTTAATTCTCCAGCCATTCCACCAAAGATTCTTCAATCTTCTTAAACTTAAACTTGAACTTAAATTTAAACTAAGGAAAAACTTCCTAACAGTGAGGAGAATTAACCAGTGGAACAGATTGCCTCCAGAAATCGTGGGTGCACCAACACTGGAGGTTTTTAAGAAGAGACTGGACAGCCACTTGTCTGAGATGGTATAGGGTTTCCTGCTTGAGCAGGGGGTTGGACTGGATGACCTCCAAGGTCCCTTCCAGCTCTATTCTATTCTATTCTATTCTACTCTATTCTAAATTCTTTCTATTCTATGCTATGCTATGCTATGCTATGCTATGCTATGCTATGCTATGCTATTCCATATTCTATTCTATTCCATTTCAGTCTATTCTATTTATTCCATATTCTATTCTATTCTATGCTATGTTATTCTATGCTATTATATTCCATATTCTATTCTATTCCAGTCTATTCTATTCTATTTATTCCATATTCTATTCTATTCTATTCTATTCTATTCTATGCTATTCTATGCTATGCTATGCTATGCTATTCTATCCCATATTCTATTCCATTCGTCTATTCTATTCTATTTATTCCATATTCTATTCTATGCTATGCTATGCTATTCTATCCCATATTCTATTCCATTCCATTCCAGTCTATTCTATTCTATTTATTCCATATTCTATTCTATTCTATTCTATTCTATGCTATGCTATGCTATGCTATGCTATGCTATGCTATGCTATGCTATGCTATGCTATGCTATTCCATATTCCATATTCCATTCCATTCTATTCTTCTATTCCTATTTCTATTCTATTCTATTTATTCCATATTCCATTCCATTCTATTCTTCTTTTACATCCTTTTTTAAAATTCCTGCCAATCCTTCTTCCACTTTTTGAAAGCAGCCAAGCTATTGGCAACCGATTACAATCCTCTTCTTGCCAATTTCTTCAAAACATTTTCTGCAATAAATCTGGTGATTTATTCAAACACAGGGCAGATTACTGCAAAGGACACAGAGAGGCATGTAGAATAAGTTTTAAAGGTGTTTTTTTAAAAAATGAAAGACATCCCGGAAAAAAGCCAACATGAAATCCTGCCTGTGTGACTTGCGAAAATACTTGCGTGGATAAGTCCACGTTGTGGGCAAGCAATACAAGTAGTCCTCGAATTACGACCGGTAATGGATCCTGCCCATCAGAGTCGTGAGTTCAGAATGCGGCCGCGCGAGCCGTCTTGGGTCTCCCAAGGCATGCTCATGTCACTCCAGCCCTCCGTGAGCTGCACTGGCTGCCAATTGGTCTCCGAACACAATTCACAGGATACTTGCGGGACCGTCTTCTGCCTCATGAATCCCAGCGACCGGTTAGAGCACATAGGGTTGGCCTCCTACGGGTCCCGTCTGCTAAACAATGCCATCTGGCGGGGCCTAGGGCAAGGGCCTTCTCCGTTGCTGCCCCAGCCCTCTGGAACCAACTTCCCTCAGAGGTTCGTACTGCTCCCTCCCTTCTAGCTTTCCGAAAACTCTTAAAAACACATCTTTGCAGACAGGCCTGGGGCGTGTGAGCTGCGCTCTGCCCCTGGGCCTCTGATTGAGAGTGTATGTTGTATGAGTGAGTATAGTTTTTATAGTTTCATAGTTTTATATTGTACCATTTTTTAAGTGACCTATGTATTTTGTACTTATATTTCTGTTGTGAGCCGCCCTGAGTCTGGGGAGAAGGGCGGCATATAAGTCGAAATAAATGAAATGAAAATGAAATGAAATGAATGGTTGTAAATCAGGTCGCCCGTGGGTGACTGCAAAAATTTTAGACCTTTTTTTTACTGCATCCGTTAAGTGAATGTGACAGTCGTTAAGCGAGGCAATGGTTCACTGTGGGCCGGTTTTGCCAAAAACCAGAAGTAAACACCCGTTTTTGGCAAAACCATCGTAAAAGGCAGTCATGTGACCGTATGGCATGGCAAACGATCACGAATGTGGGTTGGTTGCTGAGCATCCAAAATGGGACACAGCTTTCAGAAAAGCAGTAACTGTCAGAACTTTGAAACCATGTTGTAAGTACGTCCCAAAAGTGCTTTTTCAACTGGACTCTTTGTTTTTTCTTTGAAGATGTTTCGCTTCTCATCCAAGGAGCTTCCTCAGCTCTGACTGGATGGTGGGGAACGGAAGGATTTATACTCCTTGCAGACAGCCGGTCATTTGCCTCCTTTTTAGAGGGTCGTTGAGGCCATTTGGAGGTTTAGCTGTGTCCTCAGGGTCACCTGAATGGTGGAAATGGCTGTGGAGCCTTCTTGGCTACAGGGTGTCTTCTGCCCTGGGTCCCTTCACTGTGGAAGACGGGCACAGGCTGTTGGGGAGGAGTCTTTGAGGACACAAACATCCAAGTGGCCTCAACGACTCTCTAAAAAGGATGCAAATGAGCGGCTGTCTGCAAGGAGTATAAATCCTTCCCATCCCCACCATCCAGTCAGAACTGAAGAAGCTTTCTTATATGGGAAGTGAAACGTCTTCAAAGGGAAAACCAGAAAGTCCAGTTGAAAAACACCTTTGGGACAACTATGACCTAGATGACTGTGAATCTCCATGGACATCTTGTAAGTACATCCTAGGCCAGGGGTAGCCAACCTTGGCTCTTTTATGACTCCTGGACTTCAACTCCCAGAATTCCTGAGCCAGCCACGCTGAGGGGAAGGGAGAGGTTTCCAAGCTGAGCCAGGCTGGCTGAGGAATTCTGGGAGTTGAAGTCCACCAGTCATAAAAAGAGCCAAGGTTGCCTACCCCTGACCTAGATGATAGATAGATAGATAGATAGATAGATAGATAGATAGATAGATAGATAGATAGATAGATAGATAGATAGATAGATAGATAGATAGATAGATAGATAGATAGATAGATAGGCAGGCAGGCAGGCAGGCAGGCAGGCAGGCAGGCAGGCAGGCAGGCAGATACACCTAGTCCAGGGGTAGCCAACCTTGGCTCTTTTATGACTCGCGGACTTCAACTCCCAGAATTCCTGAGCCAGCCATGCTGAGGTGAAGGGAGAGGTTTCCAAGCTGAGCCAGGCTGGCTGAGGAATTCTGGGAGTTGAAGTCCTAGGAGGTCTTTTGTAACCGTAACAGTTGCTACGTGACCGGTCATAATTCGAGCACTGTCTACAAGCCCAACTCCAGGATGTTTTTAGTTAAACCAAGCATACAGTTAGTCCTCAACATACGGCCACAACTGCGTCCCAAATTTCTGTTGCTAAGCCAAACAGTTGTTAAGTGAATTTTGCCCCATCTAACAACCTCTCTTGCCACCGTTGTTAAGTGGATCCCTGCACCTGTTAAGTGAAGTGAAGGGAATCTCGCTTTCCCGTTGACTTGCCTTGTCAGGTCACAAAAGGGGACACATCTCTCTCTCACACACACACACACAACACTGCAACCGTCACAATTATGAGTCAGTTGTCAAATGTCTGAATTTTGACCACGTGATCATGGATTTGCTGCAATGGTCATAAGTGAGAAATGGTCATAAGTCACGTTTTTTTCAGTGCCGTTGTAAATCGAGGACTACTTGTATAGGGAATTCTCAGCTAGGGAATTCTGGGAGTTAAAGTCCACAAGTCTTCCAGTGATCTAACCTATCAATAAGAAGGAGCTTCCAAAGGTCGAGACTTTCAAGATAGCAGCCACGCAACTGGAGCCACGCCCCTTCTGATACATGCCACGCCCTCTGAAGACCCCCGTTGCCATCTTTGGAGCCTTTGCGCATCCATCTCTTACCTGCAACAGCTTGCTGACACACTGGGGATGGCCGTGTTTTGCCGAGAGATGCAATGCGGTATGACCTACGGTGGAGAACATCAGAAGAGGAAAAACATTAGAATAGAATAGAATAGAATAGAATAGAATAGAATAGAATAGAATAGAATAGAATAGAATAGAATAGAATAGAATAGAATAGAATAGAATAGAATAGAACAGAACAGAACAGAACAGAACAGAATAGAATAGAATAGAATAGAATAGAAAATAGAATAGAATAGAATAGAAAATAGAATAGAATAGAATAGAATAGAAAATAGAATGGAATGGAATAGGATAGGATAGGATAGGATATAGAACATAGAACATAGAACATAGAACATAGAACATAGAACATAGAATATAGAATAGGAAATGAAATAGGATAGGATAGGATAGGATAGGATAGGATAGGATAGGATAGGATAGAATAAGGATAGGATAGGATAGGATATAGAATATACAATATAGAATATAGAATAGAATAAGAAATGGAATAGGATAGGATAGAATAGGAAATGAAATAGGATAGGATAGGATAGGATAGGATAGGATATAGAATATAGAATAGAATATGGAATAGAAAAGAATAGAATGGAATAGAATAGAATAGAATAGAATAGAATAGAATAGGATAGGATAGGATAGGATAGGATAGAATAAGGATAGGATAGGATAGGATATAGAATATACAATATAGAATATAGAATAGAATAAGAAATGGAATAGGATAGGATAGAATAGAAAATGGAATGGAATAGAAAATGGAATGGAATAGAATAGGATAGGATAGGATATAGAATATAGAATAGAAAATGGAATAGAAAAGAATAGAATGGAATAGAATAGAATAGAATAGAATAGAATAGAATAGAATAGAATAGAATAGAATAGAATAGAATAGAATAGAATAGAATAGGAATAGGAATAGGAATGGAATGGAATGGAATAAGATAGGATAGGATAGGATATAGAATATAGAATAGAAAATGGAATAGAAAAGAATAGAATGGAATGGAATGGAATGGAATAGAATAGAATAGAATAACAAAATAAGAATAGAATAGAATAGAATAGAATAGAATAGAATA
>JARGCV010000186.1:1482500-1837500 GCA_034064705.1 Bothrops alternatus | reverse complement strand
TCACCCAGGCAGCCCAGCAGCGCTATGGCAGCCACGCCCTCCACCCGTGCCCCACAGCATCATGTGCGTGTGACGTGGCGCAAGGGCGGCGTCTTGTCCCCGCTGCCCGGCTACCATGTCCTTGGCTGCGCTGCTTCGCGTGGGGCATGCTCGGGGGCAACTCTCCTCCAGGGGGGCTGCTGGTGAGGAGGGGGCCGTGGGAGGAGGCGGGGCTGGGCAACGGTGTGTGTGTGTGCCCACAGAGAGGGCTCCGAGTGCCGCCTCTTGGCACATGTGCCACAGGTTCGCCACCACTGGTATAAATCCTTCCCTTCCCCACCATCCAGTCCGAGCTGAAGAAGCTTTTGGGAGGAGAAGCGAAACAAGAAGAACATCCAAAGGAAAAAGGAGAAAGTCCAATTGCCTCCTGGGGAAAAAAGACATCTTTGGCCATTTCCGCAAAGCTGCCCAAATGCTGCATTGGTGTCTCCCGGAGGTCGAGGCGTCAAGATCACGCTGAAGGAGAAATTGTTTCCACTCCAGCGGCTTTTGCAAATCCAGCCACCACACGGGTTTTTTTTTTTTTTCACCAGTTGGAAAATTCCACTCTTTTCCTGCATTCAACCTTCCCACAGCCGGGTGGCTTGGCTATTTTAGAATCCTCTTCTGGCATTCACTCAGAAGAGGCAAAGCATCCCTTCCCTTCGCCCTGACCTACCTCGCAAGGTTGCAAGTGTGAACTGGGAAGAGACATGAAACAGAGAGAGAGAGAGAGAGAGAGAGAGAGAGAGAGAGAGAGAGAGAGAGAGAGAGAGAGAGAGAGAGAGAGAGAGAGAGAGAGAGAGAGTCTTACCGACATTAAAGCGTCCTGGATTGCATTAACAAGAAACGAAAAGCGGGGGGGGGGGACTTTAACTCTGAGAAATGTGGAGCAAATGTTCTTAGAACGAGGGGACAGGGCGCGAATCGAACCGGGCAGCTGGAGAATATCCCAAGAAAAGCTGAAATTAAATTTTAAGTATTGCAAGGGTTTTAAAGCGGGGTGGAAACTCTAGAGGGTTGATGTTGGCTGTGATGCTGGTGAAGTGACCTTGACTAACACTCTCCTGACGGTTAGAACAATTAACCAGTGGAACTACCTGCCTCCAGAAATCGTGGGCGCTCCAACACTGGAGGTTTTTAAGAAGAGACTGGACAGCCATTTGTCTGAAATGGTATAGTTCTCCTGCTTGAGCAGGGGGTTGGGCTAGATGGCCTCCAAGGTCCCTTCCAGATTCTATTCTATTCTATTCTATTCTATTCCATTCCATTCCATTCCATTCTATAGTCTACTCTATATTCTACATTCTACATTCTACATTCTATTCTATTCTATTCTATTCTATTCTATTCTATTCTATTCTATTCTATTCTATTCTATCCTGTAATTCATATTCTATTCTATTCTATTCTATTCTCTATTCCAATATCTATTTATTTTAGTCTATTACAATATCTATTTATTTTATTCTATTCCAATATCTATTCTCTTCTCTTCTATTCTCCATTCCAATATCTATTTATTTTATTCTATTCCAATATCTATTTATTTTATTCTATTCCAATATCTATTCCAATATCTATTCTATTCTATTCTCTATTCCAATATCTATTTATTTTATTCTATTCCAATATGTATTCCAATATCTATTCTATTCTATTCTCTATTCCAATATCTATTTATTTTATTCTATTCCAATATCTATTCCAATATCTATTCTATTCTATTCTCTATTCCAATATCTATTTATTTTATTCTATTCCAATATGTATTCCAATATCTATTCTATTCTATTCTCTATTCCAATATCTATTTATTTTATTCTATTCCAATATCTATTCCAATATCTATTCTATTCTATTCTCTATTCCAATATCTATTTATTTTATTCTATTCCAATATGTATTCCAATATCTATTCTATTCTATTCTCTATTCCAATATCTATTTATTTTATTCTATTCCAATATCTATTCCAATATCTATTCTATTCTATTCTCTATTCCAATATCTATTTATTTTATTCTATTCCAATATCTATTCCAATATCTATTCTATTCTATTCTCTATTCCAATATCTATTTATTTTATTCTATTCCAATATCTATTCCAATATCTATTCTATTCTATTCTCTATTCCAATATCTATTTATTTTATTCTATTCCAATATCTATTCCAATATCTATTCTATTCTATTCTTCTTTTACATCCTTTTTTTAAATTCCTGCCAATCCTTCTTCGATTTTTTTTTGAAGCAGCCAAACTTTCAACTCTATGATTCTGTTATTTGTCTAGAATGGTATGGGGTCTCCTGCCTGAGCAGTGGGTTGGACTAGAAGACCTCCAAAGTCCCTTCCATTTATTTATTTATTATTTATTTATTATTCAAATTTATACGCCGCCCTTCTCCTAGGACCCAGGGCGGCTCACAACAACAATACAATAAAAAAATTAAAAAATTAATCGCATTCATACAACATACAAACACAATCAGCTCACAGTCGCTGATGGAGGGACATTCCTAGGGCCCAGGGGCAGAGCACAGCTCATACGCCCAAGCCTGTGGGCATAGATGGGTCTTCCCATTCACACATCGTCTCTGAGCCAAGCCTACCTTACTGAGTTGTTGTGATGATAATAGTGGGAGGAAGGGAACCAGGCAAACAGACCAGCATCCTTCAAAGCAAGAAAACGGACAGACATCCTTAAAAGCACAAGGGAGCTAGGAAAACAGACATCCTTTGACAGGGATATCATGCTAAATAGAAAACACGAGACTTCTCTTGAAATCTCCGGATGAAGGCGATATTTTTCATCATCGTCATCGTCATCTTCCTCTTCATCATCCCTTGTGAAGGAGGAAGGCTATGCAAGAGTTACAGCCTTCATTCTTCACGGCACAGCTGGAACCCTTCTAGCGCCCAGGGAGAGGCGAGTGGATGATGGGTGGGTACGGGCTTCGCCGCCCTCTGTGCATGCCCAGAGTGCAGACGGCCCTCTCCTGCCGAACAGCCTCCCCTTCCCCCCAGCCTCGGTTCCTCGCCATACAGAAAAACCTAGTTCAGCTGCTTGGGAAGCAGCACACGTACACACACACACACACACACACACACACACACACACAGGCGCACACTCAAAAGGACCTGGCTAGCGAGATGGGGAATGAGGTTGGTGCAAAGGCAGCAGAGACGGGCTGTGTGTGTTGGGGCGGGGGGGGGGGGGGAGAGGATAGCAGAAGGAAAAGGAGCAGGGAGAGAAGGAAGAAAAGGAGACGACAGAGGTGCAGAACGTACCGCGAAGGGGGAGGCGGCGCAGAAGCAAATCTGCTTCATGGTTCCTCCGAGGAAGTAGCGGGTCGCCATCCATCCAACCTGTTTGCCCCCCAGGTCTGGTGCAGAAAGAGGAATCGCCGAAGGGGAGATGCTCGGGGAGCGGCTAACGCGGGTTGCAGAGGGAGGCAAAATGGTCCAAGGAGCTCAGCTGCACCAGCACAAAGGCCCGGGGGCACAGTCGCGTGGGAGCAGCGCCCTCCAGTGGCGGAAAGAAGACTTGGACGGTATGCCTCGGGGTGTGTGTGTGTGTGTGTGTGTGTGTGTGTGCCAGCTCCACGCACCCCCCCCCCCAGCTCTCCTCCCTGCCTTCTCCCTGCCCTCAAATCCGTCCACATCAAGGCTTAATCGGAATACGGCTGGAAGGGACCTTGGAGGTCTTCTAGTCCAACCCCGCCCCCCCCCCCCGCTCAGGCAGGAAACCCTACTGAAATGTCTGAATTGGTATAGGTTCTCCTGCTTGAGCAGGGGGCTGGATTAGAAGACCTTCAAGGTCCCTTCCAGCTCTATTCTATTCTATTCTATTCTATTCTATTCTATTCTATTCTATTCTATTCTATTCTATTCTATTCTATTCCATTCCATTCCATTCCATTCCATTCCATTCTATTCTATTCTATTCCATTCCATTCCATTCCATTCCATTCCATATATTCTATTCTATTCTATTCTATTCTATTCTATTCTATTCTATTCTATTCTATTCCATTCCACATATTCTATTCTATTCTATTCTATTCTATTCTATTCTATTCTATTCTATTCTATTCTATTCTATTCCATTCCACATATTCTATTCTATTCTATTCTATTCTATTCCATTCCACATATTCTATTCTATTCTATTCTATTCTATTCTATTCTATTCTATTCTATTCTATTCTATTCTATTCTATTCTATTCTATTCCATTCCATTCCATTCTATTCTATTCTATTCTATTCTATTCCATTCCATTCCATTCCATATATTCTATTCTATTCTATTCTATTCTATTCTATTCCATTCCACATATTCTATTCTATTCTATTCTATTCTATTCTATTCTATTCTATTCTATTCTATTCTATTCTATTCTATTCCATTCCACATATTCTATTCTATTCTATTCTATTCTATTCTATTCTATTCTATTCTATTCTATTCTATTCTATTCTATTCCATTCCACATATTCTATTCTATTCTATTCTATTCTATTCTATTCTATTCTATTCTATTCTATTCCATTCCACATATTCTATTCTATTCTATTCTATTCTATTCTATTCTATTCTATTCTATTCTATTCTATTCTATTCTATTCTATTCCATTCCATTCCATTCCATTCTATTCCATTCCATTCCATTCCATTCTATTCCATTCCATATATTCTATTCTATTCCATTCCATTCCATTCTATTCTATTCCATTCCATTCCATATATTCTATTCTGTTCTGTTCTATTCTATTTTCATGTTGTGAGCCGCCCTGAGTTCTCCGGAATAGGGCGGCATAGAAATTAAATTAATAAATAAATAATAAAATATTCTATTCTATTCTATTCCATTCCATTCCACATATTCTATTCTATTCTGTTCTGTTCTGTTCTGTTCTGTTCTATTCTTGACTTTCAAAAGGCTTTTGACAAAGTCCCTCACCAAAGGCTCCTAAATAAGCTCTCCAGCCACGGAATTAGAGGACAGGTCTTGTCCTGGATTAGTAACTGGCTAAATTGTAGGAAGCAAAGGGTGGCAATAAATGGACAAGTCTCTGGATGGAAAGAAGTGAGAAGTGGTGTACCCGAAGGTTCAGTTTTGGGACCTTTACTTTTTAATTTAATCATCAATGATCTGGATGTAGAAGTAAATAGTAAGTTAGAAAAGTTTGCTGATGACATCAAATTGTTCCGGGTAATGAAAAGTGAAACTGATTGTCGGGAGCTCCAGAAGGATCTCTCAAAATTGTGTGAGTGGGCAACCAAGTGGGAAATGCATTTTAACCTAAACAAGTGCAAAGTTATGCACATGGGGCAAAGAACCCCAATTATACTTACCAACTGAACGGGACCAAACTTTCTGAGACAACCCAAGAAAGGGATCTTGGGGTTTTGGTGGACAGCTCGATGAAGATGTCAACCCAATGCGCAGCAGCAGTAAAAAAAAGCAAATTCCATGCTTGGCATGATTAGGAAGGGAATCGAAAACAAGTCAGCAAGTGTTGTATTGCCTCTGTACAAATCGATGGTGAGACCACACTTGGAGTACTGTGTACAGTTCTGGTCACCGCACCTCAAGAAGGATATAATGGAACTGGAAAGGGTGCAAAAAAGGGCAACAAGAATGATCAAGAAAATGGAGCACCTCCCTTATGAAACCAGATTGCAACGCCTTGGTCTCTTCAGCCTTGAAAGACGGCGTTTAAGGGGTGACTTGATCGAAGTGTATAAAATCATGCATGGGATAGAAAAGGTGGATAGAGAAAAATCCTTTTCTCTATCACACAATAGGTAAGAAAGTGAGGACAAATAAAGGGAAATATTTTTTCACCCAGAGGGTCGTTGGTTTATGGAATTCACTTCCAGAAGGGGTCGTGACAGCTGTCAGCCTTGATAGCTTCAAGGCAGGGTCAGACAGATTCATGGAGGCCAAGTGTATCGGTGGTTATTAAAGCGGATGTCCATGTACCGCCTCTATGTTGGTTGAGGCAGGCAGGATTCCCTTGAGTACCATTTGTTGGGGGTCAAGGGAAAGGGAGGGTTTTGCCTTCTCCTTCTGCTCAAGATCCCCATGTACAATTGGGGGGCCACTGTGTGACACAGAATGCTGGACTCGATGGGCTTTGGCCTGATTCAGCATGGCTCTTCTTATATGTTCTTATGTTCTTATTCTATTCGATTCTATTCGATTCCATTCCATTCCATTCCACATATTCTATTCTATTCTATTCTATTCTATTCTATTCTATTCTATTCTATTCTATTCTATTCTATTCTATTCTATTCTATTCTATTCTGTTCTATTCCATTCCACATATTCTATTCTATTCTATTCTATTCTATTCTATTCTATTCTATTCTATTCTATTCTATTCTATTCTATTCTATTCTATTCTATTCCACATTCCTTATTCCAGTGATGGCAAACCTTTTAGAGACCGAGTGCCCAAACTGCAACCCAAAACCCACTTATGCATCGTTGGGTGCTGGGTGGGCGTGGCCCATTGGCTGGGCATGGCTGCGGTGGTAACGGCAGGCTGGGTGGGACTAAAAAGTTCAATCCATCCATTCCAACTTTGCAAGGTCCTTTTTTTTCCCCATGAGAAGTTGAAATTGACTGACTGATTGATTGAAGCCCAGTTGTTTAATGAAAAAATAGCACCGTTGGGAGAGTGCTCTGCTCAAGGTTTTGATGCTGGGAAAAATGGAAGGAAGGAGAAGACAACGAGGTCCACCACCAGGAAGAAAGAGACGGACTCCGTTACAGGAGCAGTGGAGAAAGAGCGGAAGAAGCAGGGTGCGGATTTCCCTCTGACTGCTTAAGCGTCCAGAGCCCCAGTGTTTCTCAACCTTGACCATTTTAAGGCCTGTGGACTTCAACTCCCAGAATTCCACAGCCAGCAATGCTGGAGTTGAAGTCCACAGGCCTTAAAATGGTCAAGGTTGAGAAACCCTGACTGACTTGATGGGACCTCATCCGATCACCCTAGGCATCTCCAGCTATTTTTTTTTTCATCTGAATCCCTCCGTTGCAGGGATTTTCCCCCTTCCGTTAAAGATGTGTAAATTGCCCAGGGTTGTTAGAGAGAGACCTGGCATTCCTGCTCCCATTTACAACCTGTTCTGCAGGTTGCGGGTTTTAATCCTGAGTTTAGGAATTTGGCACGGGGGGGGTGCTGAAAATAGGAGGCAGCAATGGCGGCTCGTACTCACGTCGCTCTTCTTGAATCTGGCTTTCAGGCTCTTCATGGTGCTCTCTGCAAGAGGGTGGAAACGGGTTGTGGTCCCCACCTACGACATGGGTACAGAAAGTCAGAATCAGAACAGAGCTGGAAGGGAACCCTGGAGGTCTTCTAGTCCAGCCCCCTGCTCAGGCAGGAGACCCTAAACCAGCGGTTCTCAACCTTTTCCGGGGCTCGACTCTGGCCCGCATCGCACAAAAAAAAATGGCGGGCCCGCACCGCGCATGCACGGCGTGACGGGGCGCATGCGTGGCGCGACGGCCCGCATCGCAATAGGAAAAAAAAATGGCCGACCAAAAAAAATGGCGGACTGCGGTGCTTGGCGACCCCCATGAAATGGTCGTTCGACCCCAAATGGGGTCGCAACCCACAGGTTGAGAACCGCTGCCCTAAACCCATTCAGACAAGTGGCTGTTCAGTTTCTTCTTAAAAACCTCGAGTGATAAAGCACCCACCACCTCTGGTGGCAAGCAGTTCCACTGGTTAATTGTCCTCACTGTCAGGAAATTCCTCCTTATATTCTAGGCTGCTTCCCTCCTTGATTAGTTTCCAACCATTGTTTCTTCTCCTGCCCTCTGGTGCTTTGGAGAATAGCTTGACTCCCTCTTCTTTGGGGCAGCCCCTGAGATACTGGAACCCTGCTAGTCTTGATTTACCACCACAATTTCTGTTGCTTCAGTGAGAGTAGCGCTAAGCGAATTTGGCCCCGTTTTATGAATCACGGCAGATGTTCAGTTAGTGACACGGTTGCTAAGTGAATCTGGACTTTGCTGGTCAGGAGGTCGCAAGAGGGGAGTCACGTGACCTCTCCCCCCCCTCCCGGGACACCGCGACCCGTCATAAATGTGAACCGGTTGCCGAGCATATGAATTTTGATCACATGACCAGAGAGGTGCCGCCATGGTTGTGTGAAAAAAAAACGGCCGGGAGACGCTTGTGTCAGGGCCATCGTAACGTCCAAGGGTCACTAAACAAACGGTCGTTAAGTCGAGGGGTTACCTGTATTGCCTCAACCTATCATCCTGCATTCAATTGAACAAAATAATAATAATGTCTGGAGGCTGTTAGGGTTTGGATGGGTGCTAACAAGCTCAAACTCAACTCCGACAAGACGGAGTGGCTGTGGGTTTTGCCTCCCAAAGACAATTCAGTCTGTCCGTCCATCATCCTTGGGGGGGGGAGTTTCTGACCCCCTCGGAGAGGGTCCGCAACTTGGGTGTCCTCCTCAATCCACAGCTAAATCTGGAACATCATCTTTCGGCTGTGGCGAGGAAGACATTTGCCCAGGTTCGCCTGGTGCACCAGCTGCGGCCCTATTTGGACCGGGAGTCTCTTCTCACAGTCACTCATGCCCTTATCACCTCGAGGTTTGACTACTGCAATGCTCTCTACATGGGGCTACCTTTGAAAAACGCTCGGAGACTTCAGGTAATGCAGAATGCAGCCGCGCGAGCAGTGTTGGGCCTACCCAGAAATGCCCACATCTCGGCATCACTCCGCGAGCTGCATTGGCTGCGAATTGGTCTCCGAACGCAATTCAAAGTGTTGGTTATGACCTATAAAGCCCTACATGGCATCGGACCAGGTTACTTACGGGACCGTCTGCTGCCCCATGAAACCCAGCGACCGGTTAGGGCCCACAGAGTCGGCCTTCTCCAGGTCCCGTCAGCCAGACAGTGTCGCCTGGCGGGGCCTAGGGGAAGAGCCTTCTCTGTTGCGGCCCCGGCCCTCTGGAATCAACTCCCCCCGGAGATCCGTATCGCCCCCACCCTCTCCGCCTTTCGCAAATTATTGAAGACCCATCTTTGCCGACAGGCCTGGGGCAGTTAACACCTGGCCCCAGCCAGTGTATGTATGTTTGTATGTCTGTTTTTGGATGATTGGTTTTTAATCTAGGGGTTTTATAAATGTATTTAATGTCAGATTTCTATATGTTATTATCTATGTTGTAAGCCGCCCTGAGTTTTTGGAATAGGGCAGCATAGAAATCGAATTAAATAAATAAATAAATAAATAAATAAATAAATAAATAAATAAATAAATAAATAAATAAATAAATAAATAAATAAATAAATAATAAAGTAGGAAGGGACCTTGGAGGTCATCTAGTCCAACCCCTGCTCAGGCAGGAAACCCTATACCATTCTGGACAAGTGGCTGTCCTGTCTCTTCTTAAACACTTCCAGTGTTCAAAGTTACAACAGCCCTGAAAAAATTGACTTATGACCGGTTTTTCACACTTACGACCGTTGCAGCATTCCCCACGGACACGTGATCAAAAATTCAGCCGGCTCCTATTTATGACCATTTTTCACACTTATGACCGTTGCAGCATCCTCACGGTCACATGATCAATATTTGGACACTTGGCAGCTGACTCACATTTATGGCCGTTTTTCACACTTACGACTGTTGCAGCACCCCCAAGTCATGTGATCAAATTTCAGGCACTTGGCAACTGACTCACATTTATGGCCATTTTTCACACTTATGACCGTTGCAGCATCCTCACGTCACGTGATCAATATTTGGACACTTGGCAACTGACACATTTATGACCGTTTTTCACACTTACGACCGTTGCAGCATCCTCACGTCACGTGATCAATATTCGGACACTTGGCAACTGACTCCTATTTATGACCATTTTTCACACTTATGACCGTTGCAGCACCCCCACGGTCACGTGATCAAAAATTCAGCCACTTGGCAACTGACTCCTATTTGTGGCCGTTTTTCACACTTAACGACCGTTGCAGCCTTCCCACGGTCACGTGATTAAAAATTCAGCCACGTGGCCACGACTCCTATTTATGACGGCTGCAGTGTCCCCGGGGGTCACGTGATCCCATTCTGCGACCTTCTGACCAGCAACGTCAACAGGGAAAGCCAAATTCACTATACCATCATTGTGCTGACTTAACCGCAGAAGCGATTTGCTTAACAACTGCGGCAAACAAGTCGTAAAATGGGGCAGAGCTCACTTAACCATTGTCTCAGTTAGCAACGGAAATTTGGGGCTCGATTGTGGTCGTCAGTTGGGAATCAACTGTAAGACCTGGGTCCTCATGGCGTCAAGCAAGGGGCATATGTGGAAAAGGACAAAGGAAGGTATTTTTTTACAAGTCACAGCCCCGTGGCTTCTAGTTAATACAGACAGTCCTCGACTTACGGATGTAATTGAGCCTAACAATTACTGTTATAAGTCGGGACGGTTCCAAAGCAAATCACCAGAGGGCCAGTCCCCGTTTTTATCTCCTTTTTTTTTTGCTGTGGTCATTAAATGAACAAGGGGGCTGTAAAGCAAACCCCACGGTCATTAAATGAAGCCATGATTTGCTATGGCTGTTTTGCCAGTAACCAGAACAAAGCCAACAAGAAAAACATCGTAAATGGTATAACTGGGATGTGCTGAAAAGGGCTGTAAATTCCACCTGCTTGCCAAGCGCGCAAAATATCAGAACTTCAAAACAAATAATCAGTGGGACAAATAATAAATAATCCGTGGAACCACCTGCCTCCAGAAGTTGTGTGTGCTATAACAGGGCTCTTCAACCTTTTCACCCATTGTACCACTTTGAGGATAGGGCAACATCCGAGCACCACCAGTCGCCTAGCAAGGTGTTAAAAACTCGACGACCCCCCCCCAAAAGGAAAAAAGTGATAAAGTACAGGTAGTCCTCGACTTACAACAGTTCGCTTAGTGACTGTTCGAAGTTACAATGGCACTGAAAAAAGTGCAACCCCCCCCAAGCCACAGCCGAGCAAGACACCTGCCTGCCCACCCGGCTGCGCTCTTCCTCCTGTCCGAGGTTTTCATGGTTGTGAGCGTTTCTGTTGAGGATTGGCAGCAGGGGTGGGGTGGGGGGGTGTTTGGTTTTTATCCCCCCCCCCCGTCTGCTGGGTGGTTGCAGCAGGTTTTGGTCCCTTCACATGACCCTGGGACACTGACCGTCATAAATATGAATCAGTTGCCAAGCATCTGAATGTAAATCACAAGACCCTGGAGATAAGGCAACATCCCAGCTGATCGGCGCTTCTTCTGGGCTCAGCGGAAGCGCCAGGATCAGCGCCCAGCTCCACCTGGAGCCTATTGCAGATCCTGGCGCTTCCGCTGAGTCCTGACAGCCCCGAAGAAGCGCTGATCAGCTAGAAAGCGGCACTGATCCTGACGCTTCCGCTGAGTCCTGACAGCCCTGCAGCTCCAGCCGTCTCTCGCTCAGGCTTGTGCGGTGCTGCCCCCGGTTCAGCTCATTCCCCTCCCCCGCTCCCCCTTTTCTGGGATGGTCGCATATCCCCTGCCAGGTGCCAATGTACTACAGGTGGTACCTGTGCCACTGGTTGAAAAGCCCTGGAAGTTTTTAAGAAGAGACTGGACAGCCACTGGTCCGAAATGGCGTAGGGTTTCCTGCCTCAGAAGGGGGGTGGACTAGATGACTTCCAAGGTCCCTTACGACTCTGTTGCTCTATATTATTCTAAATAGCTTTTTAGGGGTCTGTGGTAACTTCAAAGGCTGCTAATCCACTGGCTGTAAGTGTGGGGAGGGGCTGCAGACGGACGGCCGAAGCTCTTCGCCAGCAAGCGATGATGCCCAAGAGGGACGATAGCGGGCTTAGCCCAGAGCTGGCAACCACCCCCAAATTGTGCCACCCACCACGTGGCCTTGATTCGCACCTGGTGCTTTCCATTTTTCCGTTCTGAGTTTTCAAAACTCTCGGTTGCTTTGGGGGGGGGAATCCTTGAAGCCTCCCCCTCCCCCCGTTGCCCATCACCTGGGATCCGCAACCGGGAAATTGGATCTCGTGCTTTGGTCTCAGAAGATCCCCAGCCTCTGCCATCCCCTTGTGGTTTAATTAAGATCCGATTTTCCGCCACATCAGAAGATGGAGACGGTGGCTACCGTCCCCTGCGGATGTGCGTCTCGAAGGAATCCGGTTGTTTATCCAACAAAAAGCTCTAAACCTTTTGCCCAATTTTTCTCCTTGGGTTAGCCCAGTGTTTCTCAACCTTGACAATTTTAAAGCATGTGGACTTCAACTCCCAGAATTCTGGAAGTTGAAGTCCACAAGCCTTAAAATTGTCAAGGTTGAGAAACACTGGGCCCCGTTAGCCGAAGGCCTGGGGAAAGCCTGGCCTTTAGGAAAGAGAGGGCTGCTTTAAAGAAGCGGAACAAAAACATGGAAATGAGGAAAGATTTACCTGTGATGGTCTCTCTCTCGGGGTTAGGAGCTGGTCTGGTTTTTCGGTCAGGCGATTCGGCTGAGGTCCCACGGAGGCCCTCGGATTCGTGTTTCGCTGCAGGTGGGCAAACACCACACAGTAGCAAAGGTGTCTCCTTACAGTAGGTACACCTGGCTGCAAAGTGGTTTCAGAATATTCCTGGATCCTAGGTGTATATAACTGGAGATCCGTACAGGTATACCTGGCTCC
The DNA here is from genome assembly GCA_034064705.1 of Bothrops alternatus. NCBI lineage: Eukaryota > Metazoa > Chordata > Lepidosauria > Squamata > Viperidae > Bothrops > Bothrops alternatus. The sequence continues at coordinate 1,824,784 of JARGCV010000186.1, read as the reverse complement.
TAGGTGTAAGATCGGAGATTCATACAGGAATATCTATCTCCTAGGTATAAGATTGGAGATCTGTACAGGTATACCTGGCTCCTAGGTATGATTGGAGATCTATATGGGTATACCTGGCTCCTAGGTATAAGATTGGAGATCCATACAGGTATACCTGGCTCCTAGGTATGATTGGAGATCTATACGGGTATACCTGGCTCCTAGGTATAAAATTGGAAATCCGTACAGGTATACCTGGCTCCTAGGTATAAGATTGGAGATTCATACAGGTATACCTGGCTCCTAGGTATAAAATTGGAGATCCGTACAGATATACCCGGCTCCTGGGTATGATTGGAGATCTCTACAGGTATGCCTGGCTCCTAGGTGTAAGATTGGAGATCTGTACAGGCATGGTGGTGCAGGAGACAGAAGAGCTTTTGATAATTAATTACCTGTCACAGGTAACTTAACTCCTCTCCCAGGTAGTGCAGCTGATACCTTTGCAGTTGCCTTGGTGTTCCACAGAGCACAGAAATGGCCCAGAGATAATACATTGCTTTGGGCCCCAGTGGGGTTTGAATTACAGGTTTACTCCGAATTGCAAAAGAATATCCTGTAAGACAATACAGGTGGTCCTTGAGTTACCACAATTCATTTAGTGACCGAAGTTACAATGGCACCAAAAAAAAGGTGACTTGTGACTGTTTTCCACACTTATGACCGTGGCAGCACTGATGGTTTACATCTGCATTTCTACAGAGCTGGTTTCTGCTTGGTAAGGTGACCAACTTTTTTACAATGAAAAGGAGGACACAAATAAATTGAAGAAAAAAATATCGTAAATAAAAGAAACATTTTATTCATTGCAACAATAATACAGAATACACTATAATATGACAAATGCATAGTAAAAACATTTGTAACAATAACATTTTATATTGTAATTATGCTTACATGCCACGCCCCTGCCCGCAGCCACCCCGCCAGCACTGCTGCCCCATCGCTCCCGAAGCACCAGCTGCGCCGGCTCTGGCCCCAGGGGGCAGCCTGCCGCCGACACACCCCGCCTGCAGCTGCCCACCAGCACCACCGCCCACCCTGCGCAGCCCTATGTAGAGCAGGCCCCGCGGCTCCCACAGCACGGGGGGCAGCCAGCCACCCTGCCCCTCACACCCCCGCCCGCAGTAGTCCCGCCACCTCTGCCTCTTGCGCCCGCAGCCATTATTGCCCTAGCAGGGCTGAAGATCAAGAGAAAGTTACTGTGGTATCACCGCTCCAGTCTCCTCCAGGTATCTTCGGAACTAACTAGAAGATGGTGTAGTTGGGTAGTGTTGTGGGTGTCTCTAGACCGGCTGGGGACATATCAGAGGATGACGAAGCACAACCAGGCCCCTCTGGGTATTTTCCCCTCCCGGCAGCTGAGCCAGACAGTGAGGAGATTTGTATGCAGTCTGAGTCAGACTCTCAAAGTGATGAGTCAGATTTGGAACAGGACAATATATGGCTTGATCCGAGATTCCGAAGGTTTGATAGGCGGAGGTGTCAGTTACGTGGAAAAAGGAAGTAATGGGGGAAGTGACGTATCGGAAACTATATTAGAAGGTGACGAAGGGACTAATTCTTTGTCACGAGCAACATTAATCAAGGAGTAGCCTGATACCTTGAGCAGTTCGTTTGAACTCAGTTTTCTGGTGTTTTTGGAATGTACGGAAGATTAATGAGATCTTGGACAACATGAGAGATAAAGAGTGAGTTAATTGGAAGGGGGAAGAGCATGTTTAATCTGAATGTAAATAAATCAGACTTGGCCGTTCCGGCCAACAAAATGCCAGCAGCTTGCTTTGAAGTGAATCTCTTGAAATGTGTTAAATAAAACTCTTAAAGAAATATTTATGTGGAGTTTACTGAGCTGAGAAGGGCCAGATACAACAGGTAGCAGGGAGGGGTGCAAAGTTCCTGCCAGTTCACCTTCGCTGCAGACAATTTGCATGTGCAAAGTTTGCGGGCCGGGTGTTTTGGCGCATTCAGCAATTCCTATTGGCTTTTGAAAGCCAATAGCGGGAGTAGCACAGCTCATGCAAAAGTTAAAAAAAAAAACATCAAAAAAAGGTGCCGGACCGCCGTTCTGAGCGTTCTATGAGAAAAAAAAAGCCCTGCAGATTAGTCTTCAAAAATATCGAAAAGGAGGACATGTAGGAGGACACTTTTTGAGGGAGGACAGAACTCACAAAAGGAGGACTGTCCACCCTAAAGGAGGACGGTTGGTCACCTCAGATCAGCGGTTCTCAACCTGTGGGTCGCGACCCCATTTGGGGTCGAACGACCATTTCACGGGGGTCGCCAAACACCGCAGTCCGCCATTTTTTCCCCCTTTTCCCCTCGGCCGGTGCAGGGGGCAGCACAGCGCATGCGGGCCGCCACGCGCGCACCGCACATGTGCGATGCGGGCCGTCGCGCCACGCATGTGCAAAGCGGGCCGTCGTGCCGCGCATGCGCGAAGCGGGCCGTCGCGCGTGCCACGCATGCATGATGCGGGCCACTGCGCCGCGCATGTGCGATGCGGGCCATCGTCGCGCCGTGTATGCGCGCCACAGGCCGGGGTCGCGGCCTGAAAAAGGTTGAGAACCGCTGCCTTAGATGTAGATTTTAGGTGTCTTTGTCTTCCTAAGCTTCTGGCTTCAACCTTCCTGATCTGCATTTCTACAGAGCTGGCTTCTGCTTGGGGGAGGCAGACTTGGGGCTATTAAGAAAAAAAACTGGGCCTGCTTTTCTCCCTCTTTAAGACCCTTTGAGGAAATATAATATTCTGCCCTTTTAATATTTCCTTCTCTGGGGAGGGGGGCTGACTTCCCACAACCTGTTTTCCTTCAAAGGGCTAGTCTTGTGTCTTTAAACCAGCTGGGTTCCCCCAACAGACTTAACTAGTTGAATTTTTTCTCAGCTCTCCCACTAGGTTGTCCCTTAAACTGACCAGGGAGTTGGATTCAGACGACTTCCTAAGCACAAAAGGAAACCTAACCAGGATGGGGAAGGTTAGCCTGTGTGATTGTCTGAATGCACCTGTTCTTGGAGTCTTCCTAAAACCTTCAAAGGTCAACGTGATATTAAACTGCTACTTTTTATCAATATTGCGATTTTAATATTTTGGGGGGGGTTGCTTCAACTCTTTACAAAGAAAGCAACCCCCCCCCGCGCGCCAGAAGACCCCTCGCTTTTCCCGCGTTTCCACCCTAACTGCCCGAAACAAAGATGGCGGAGACGCCGCCAGTTTACCGTATACGCGACCACGCACAGAAACACGCTCGCTCTCTCTTTACCAGTATCCAACATGGCGTCCTCCCGTACTCGGGCCTAAAGCAAACATGGCGCCCTCGTCTCGTCACCTTTCAATGAGAGCAACGCTCCCGCTCTCTCCGCCCGAAACAAAGATGGCGACGCCGCCAGTTTACCGTATACGCGACCACGCACAGAAACACGCTCGCTCTCTCTTTACCAGTATCCAACATGGCGTCCTCCCGTACTCGGGCCAAAAGCAAACATGGCGCCCTCGACTCGTCACCTTTCAATGAGAGCAACACTCCCGGCGGCTCTCTCCACCCGAAACAAAGATGGCGACGACGCCCCACAACTAATGGTAGTGCGATGCGCCTGCGCAGCAAGTCGCCTTCCGGCCTTTTCCCCCCCCCGACCGGAAGTTATCCGCTGAGCGGGGGGGAAAGGCCCCTAATGATTCCCAACGAAACGATGAAGACGTAGCGGGGCGGCGGCGGCGGCGGCGGGGGGGCGGGGGGGGAAGCGGCGGCGGGATGTCGGTCAATTACGCGGCCGGGTTGTCGCCCTACCCGGACAAGGGGAAGTGCGGCCTCCCGGAGGTGGGTGAGAGAGAAGGCGAATCAGAGAGGAGGCCTCGTTTCCATGGGAACGGGCCATCCCTGCCCCGCCCCCTTCCCCCTGAGGGACCCTCAGCAATGGGGGTTGGCGAGGCCTCCCCGGGGAAACTGAGGCACCAGGGGGGAGGGGCGGGGCAGGAGCCTGAAGCTGGGGGGGGGGTCCTGGAGGGAAACTGGCAGGGAAGGAGAAGGGGGAAACTGAGGCACCGGGGGGGGCAGGAGCCTGAACCTGGGGGGGGAGGGCTGGAGGCAAACTGAGGCATGGAAGAAGGGGGAAACTGAGGCACCAGGGGGGAGGGGAGGGGCAGGAGCCTGAACCTGGGGGGGGGTCCTGGAGGGAAACTGGCAGGGAAGGAGAAGGGGGAAACTGAGGCACGGGGGGGGGCAGGAGCCTGAACCTGGGGGGGGTCCTGGAGGGAAACTGGCAGGGAAGGAGAAGGGGGAAACTGAGGCACGGGGGGGGCAGGAGCCTGAACCTGGGGGGGAGGGCTGGAGGCAAACTGAGGCATGGAAGGAGAAGGGGGAAACTGAGGCACCAGGGGGGAGGGGAGGGGCAGGAGCCTGAACCTGGGGGGGGGTCCTGGAGGGAAACTGGCAGGGAAGGAGAAGGGGGAAACTGAGGCACCGGGGGGGGGGCAGGAGCCTGAACCTGGGGGGGGGTCCTGGAGGGAAACTGGCAGGGAAGGAGAAGGGGGAAACTGAGGCACGGGGGGGCAGGAGCCTGAACCTGGGGGGGAGGGCTGGAGGCAAACTGAGGCATGGAAGGAGAAGGGGGAAACTGAGGCACGGGGGGGGCAGGAGCCTGAACCTGGGGGGGAGGGCTGGAGGCAAACTGAGGCATGGAAGGAGAAGGTGGAAACTGAGGCACCAGGGGGGAGGGGCGGGGCAGGAGCCTGAAGCTGGGGGATGTATGGAGGGAAGCTGAGGCAGAGAAGGAGAAGGGAAACTGAGGCACTGGGAGAGGAGGGGGCAGGAGCCTGAGGCTTGGGAGGGCCTGGAGGGAAACTGAGGCAACGAAGGGGGAGACTGAGGCACCAGGGGCTGCCCCAGGGGACAATGGAGGAGGCAGGGGAGGCCTTGTGGGAGCTGAAGCCAAATGTGTTTAAGGACCGTGTGATTCACTTAACAACTTTCGGCTGTCGGTACCCAGTGTGGGGGTTCACATCTGGGGGTGTACTCCCTCGCTGCACCTCTGCAATGCAACCAATCGACACGGACTCTAATGCCTTCAACTTTTTTTTCTTCAGATTTTTGATTCGCCGGACGAGTTGGAGAGGAAGATCCACCAGTTGGCTGACTTGATCCAGACTTCTTTCAGTGTGGTGATTCACACCGGGGCAGGAATCAGCACAGCCTCAGGGATTCCGGATTTCAGGTAGGCTGGGTGGGGAAATGGGACAGCCCAGGCCAGAGAGGTCTGGAGGAGGTCAAACTTTAGCTAACTCTGAATTTTCAGTTGGAAGTTTTGGATTCCGTGGATTGGGAACAACAGACTTTGAAAATAACCTGTTTGGTTTAGGAAGCCGTGCATTGAAATGAGGATAACGATTTTGGTTTGGAACATTTTGGTTTCCTTTCTGAGCAGGGGGTTGGACTAGAAGACCTCCAAGGTCCCTTCCAACACTGTTATTCTATTCTATTCTATTCTATATTCTATTTATTCTATACTGTATTCTATTTTCTATTCTATTCTCTATTCTGTTCTATATTATATATTGTATTTTATTTTCTATTCTATTCTATTTTCTATTATCTGTTCCTTATTGTATTCTATTCTATTTTCTATTCTGTTCTATTCTATTCTATTCCACTCCATTCCATTCCACATATTCTATTCTATATTCTATATTCTATTTATTCTATACTGTATTCTATTTTCTATTCTATTCTCTATTCTGTTCTATATTATATATTGTATTTTATTTTCTATTCTATTCTATTTTCTATTATCTGTTCCTTATTGTATTCTATTCTATTTTCTATTCTGTTCTATTCTATTCTATTCCACTCCATTCCATTCCACATATTCTATTCTATATTCTATATTCTATTTATTCTATACTGTATTCTATTTTCTATTCTATTCTCTATTCTGTTCTATATTATATATTGTATTTTATTTTCTATTCTATTCTATTTTCTATTATCTGTTCCTTATTGTATTCTATTCTATTTTCTATTCTGTTCTATTCTATTCTATTCCACTCCATTCCATTCCACATATTCTATTCTATATTCTATATTCTATTTATTCTATACTGTATTCTATTTTCTATTCTATTCTCTATTCTGTTCTATATTATATATTGTATTTTATTTTCTATTCTATTCTATTTTCTATTATCTGTTCCTTATTGTATTCTATTCTATTTTCTATTCTGTTCTATTCTATTCTATTCCACTCCATTCCATTCCACATATTCTATTCTATATTCTATTTATTCTATACTGTATTCTATTTTCTATTCTATTCTCTATTCTGTTCTATATTATATATTGTATTTTATTTTCTATTCTATTCTATTTTCTATTATCTGTTCCTTATTGTATTCTATTCTCTATTCTATTTTCTATTCTGTTCTATTCTATTCTATTCTATTCCACTCCATTCCATTCCACATATTCTATTCTATATTCTATTTATTCTATACTGTATTCTATTTTTTATTCTATTCTCTATTCTGTTCTATATTATATATTGTATTTTATTTTCTATTCTATTCTGTTTTCTATTATCTGTTCTTTATTCTATTCTATTCTATTCCATTCCATTCCACATATTCTATTCTGTTCCGTTCCATTCTATTCTATTCTGTTCTGTTCCTGCTCTATTCTATTCTATTCATTCCATATTCTATTCTGTTCTGTTCTATTCTCTAAATATTAGCCATGCTTAATGTACAGATTATGAATTATGAAGCCTTGATGCTCAGTCTCATTTTGGGAAATACAGGGGAAAGCCTGCAGGCTTATGGTTGAATATTCATCTAATATAGGAAGTCCTCCTTTAGTGGCCATTTAGTTACAATGCCACTGGAAAAAAAGTGACATAGGGCCGTTTTTCACACTTACAACATCCCTGTGATCACGTGATCAAAATGTAGAAGCTTGGTAACTGGTTCGTGTTTATGACCACTGCAGTGTCTTGGGATCATGTGATCGGAATGGGACAACTTGGCACGGCCAACTTGGTGTGGGACAACTTGATGCGAGACAGTTCAACAATTCAGTTTAAGTATTTGAAATAATTTTAAAAATGGATTTTTGTCATTCACATTTCATTTTGTCCCTCCTTTGGCATCCTCTCTTTAATGAGGCTGTTCCACCATTCCTTCGATATTAGTGTAACTCGTAGGGATAGTTGGGTGGAGTAGAAGGAGGGAGATAGAGAAGGAAGGAGGAGAGTAGGTAGTTAGTTGGTAAGTGAGGGGGGAAGGTTAGGGTTAGGGGGATGTGGTGGGGGTACCGAGCAGTAATGTTAATTGTTTGGTAAATGTGGTCTATGATTATTTTCAGTTGAGTTATTATTAGATGTATTGAAATAAGTACTTATGTTTTGTTTATGGATGATTTTGAAATACGTATTTATGTTGTGATTATGTTTGTTGTTTATTTTAACACTATGATTTGATTTGAGCATTTTTCTCTTTTTGTTAAAAATTAAAAAACCAATAAAAAAAAGATATTAGTGTAACTCGTATCTCATGGCGAATTGACCGTGGTGAACATAAGAGCATAAGAAGAGCCCTGCTGAATCAGGCCAAAGCCCATCGAGTCCAGCATTCTGTGTCACACAGTGGCCCACCAATTGTACATGGGGATCTTGAGCAGAAAGAGAAGGCAAAACCCTCCCTTTCCCTTCACCCCCAACAAATGGTACTCAAGGGAATCCTGCCTGCCTCAACCCACATAGAGGCGGCACATGGACATCAATTTTAATAGCCACCGATACACTTGGCATCCATGAATCTAACCCTGCCTTGAAGCTGTCAAGGCTGACAGCTGTCACGACCCCTTCTGGAAGTGAATTCCATCAACCAACGACCCTCTGGGTGAAGAAATATTTCCCTTTATTTGTCCTCACTTTCTTAGCTACGAGCTTTAGGGAGCGCCCCCTTGTCCTGGTATTGTGTGATAGAGAAAAGAATTTTTCTCTATCCACCTTTTCTATCCCATGCATGATTTTATACACTTCGATCAAGTCACCCCTTAAACGCCGTCTTTCAAGGCTGAAGAGACCAAGGCGTTGCAATCTGGTTTCATAAGGGAGGCGCTCCATTTCCTTGATCGTTCTTGTTGCCCTTTTTTGCACCTTTTCCAGTTCCATTATATCCTTCTTGAGGTGCGGTGACCAGAACTGTACACAGGACTCCCAAGTGTGGTCTCACCATCGATTTGTACAGAGGTGAGTTGACCATGGCGAGTTGGCCTGGATCCCATGTGACCCCCTTTTGTGACCTTCAGATAAGCAAATCCATTGGGGGAAGCCAGATTCCCTTAACCACCATGTTACTAACTTAACAACCGTGGTGATCCCCTTAATAACGGTGTCAGGAAAGGTCATAAATGGGGTAAACCTTACTTAACAACTGTCTCGCTTAGCAACGGAAATGTTGGGCTCAGTTGTGGTCAAAAGAGGAGGACTACCTGTATAGTTGTCAACATCCAGCTCAAGAATCCAAATAAAACTCCAGGTTCATTCCGTCTCCGAAAATCTTAAGTGTTTATTGAATACACAACTTGGTTATGTTGAAGCAAAACTAACTCTTGAGGTTCCAACACCAATTCATAGACTTAAACAATTGTTTTCCCAGCCAAACCCCCAACGTCTTACGTAATCCATATCAACAAGTTCACTTTGTTACGGGAACCGTCTGCTTCAAATCCACACCTGTTCTGCTGTCCTTGAAAAGGTTTCAGGATCTCGTGGTCTTCAGTGAAATCATAGAAGTTTCTTTTCTCCATCTAACCCACTTGAAAGTTCCCCCCACCCCCGGTACTCTAAAGGCAAGTTGAAAGGCAGAGGCACGTAGCTGCCAAACTTTCATCCTTGAGAACAGTGGCATAAGACATCGATCCTGGTTTAAGTTTGATTGCTACAATTAATCCAGGAAGTCGGCAGAATTAAAGAACTGTTTGAAGGGGTGGTCGGTCCTTGAAATTATTTCCGTGACATTTTCACCTCAAGGCAAGCCATAGGTGACTCTAATGATTCCATCTTGGTACAATAGTTTTTCTCTCTCCCACCCCCATAGGGGGTCCTCAGCTGCCGGAAACCTTTCGCATCCAGCCGTTCCTACCAGGTTCAAAACTGTCAGTTCCTCGTTGTACGTATTTACTGTTGATTTATTTATTAAATTGATATCTTCCCCATTTCACTGCCACGTGACTCTGAGCCGCTTACAACACAATAAAAATGATGCTGCAAAACAGTAAATGTAACATTAGAATTAAAAGACAATTAATAGTAGCAGTAGTAGTAGTAGTGGTAGTAGTAGTAGTAGTAATAATAATAATAATAATAATAATAATAATAATAATTAATGATGATGATGATGTTAGAACGGACCTGGGAGGTCATCTAATCCAACCCCCTGCTCAGGCAGGAAATCCTATACCATCATTTTGGACAAATGGCTGTCCAGCCTCTTCTTAAAGACTTCCAGTGTTGGAGCATTCACCGCTTCTGGAGGCAGGGAGTTCCACTGGTTAATTGTTCTCACTGTCAGGAAGTCTCTCCTTAGTTCTAGGTTGCTTCTCTCCTTGGTTAGTTTCCATCCGTTGCTTCTTGTCCTGCCTTCAGGGGCTTTGGAGAATAGCTTGACTCCCTCTTCTTTGGGGCAGCCCCTGAGATATTAGAAGACTGCTATCATGTCCCCCCTCGTCCTTCTCTTCATTAAACTAGACATACCCAATTCCAGCAGCCTTTCCTTATATGCTTTAATCTCCAGTCCCCTGGTCATCTTTGCTGCTCTTCTCTGCACTCTTTCTAGACTCTGAACATGTTTTAAGGCCCTTTCGGGAGGCTCTCTTCCTGGATCCTGCCAGCCAGAATTCGTTGGATGATGGGGTCCTCAGAGTGCCCCTTCTGCTGGCATCAGACAGTTGCCCAGACCCATGAGTCTAGCGAATAGAAGGACGAGGGGGGACATGATAGCAGTCTTCCAATATCTCAGGGGCTGCCCCAAAAAAGAGGGAGTCAAGCTGTCCTCCAAGGCGCCCGAAGGCAGGACAAGAAACAACGGGTGGAAACTGATCAAGGAGAGAAGCAACCTGGAAGTAAGGAGAAATTTCCTAACAGTGAGGACAATTAACCTCACTGTCCCTAGAGACAAAGCTCTCTCCTCACAGTCACACATGCCCTTGTCACCTCGAGGATCAACTACTGCAATGCTCTCTACATGGGGCTACCCTTGAACAGTGTTCGGAGACTACAATTAGTGCAAAATGCAGCTGCGCGAGCAGTTGTGGGCCTTCCTCGTTGTGCCCACATTTCGTCAACTCTCCACACGCTGCATTGGCTGCCTATCGATCTCCGAGCGCAATTCAAGGTGTTGGTTATTACCTATAAAGCCCTTCATGGCATGGGACCAGGATACTTACGGGACCGTCTTCTGCCACATACTTCCCTACGACCGGTGAGAATGCACAGGGTCGGCCTCCTCCGGGTCCCGTCAGCGAAACAATGTCGTCTGGCGGGCCCTAGGGGGAGGGCCTTCTCTGTTGTGGCGCCCGCCCTCTGGAACCAACTGCCCCCTGAAGTCCGCGTTTCTCCGACTCTCCCGGCCTTCCGGAAAAATCTAAAAACTCATCTTTGCCGGCAAGCCTGGGGATGACTGTGGTTGATTGTGGAATTGAATGTGTGTGTGTTTTTATTGATTTTTTTTTAGATATATTTGTTTGGGTTTTTTATGGTACTTCACTGTTATATATATGTTGTTAGCCGCTCCGAGTCCCTTGGAGAGGAGCGGCATACAAACCCAAATTAAATAAATAAATAAATAAATAAATAAATAAATAAATAAATAAATAAATAAATAAATAAATAACCAGTGGAACAACCTGCCACCAGAAGTTGTGGGTGCTCCATCACTGGAGGTTTTCAAGATTGAATGTTAAAATGACTAGGATATGTATAAACAAAAATGATTGATAAATGAGAGAAAGTTATTTTTTTTTCCTAATCGATATAGTAAGAATTTAAACGCGAGACAGTGAATACCAGTGGGGGGAAAAAGAGGAAATATTGAATGTAATAGTTTTGAGATCTCTACCAAAGATATTTGTACGTTCTGGAATCATTGACCAACTCAGCCGCCCCGTTGCTTTTTAAATATTTAAATGTGAAAATAGAAAATCAATAAAAAAAATTCGGGAAAAAAAAAGAAAGAAATAAGGAGAAAATTCCTGACCGTGAGGACAATTAACCAGTGGAACAGCTTGCCACCAGAAATTGTGGATGCTCCAACACTGGAGGTTTTTAAGAAGAGCCGCCTATCTGAAATGGTTTAGGGCAGGGGTGTCAAACTCAATTTCGTTGACGGCCACATCAGCATTGGGGTTGTCCTCAGGAGGGGGCGGGCAGGTAGCCTATTGGGTGGGCGTGGCCAGCTCTACATCATTGGAGTCAAAGGGGCCTGTGGGGGCCTGGGCAGGAGTGGGACAGACCTGAGGGTCTCTGGCAAAAGGGGGGGGGACCGGGGCAAGCGCCAAGGCATGGTCCATTTCTTCACTTCTCACAAAGGGGGACCCCTCCCCAGCATGCACTCGGGGCAGGGCCGACGCGGCAGGGGCCGGTTCCTTGCACCTTGTGGAGCTAAGCCTGAATGCGCTTCAGCATAGAGGGCCACCCCAAAAGTGTACATGGGCTCCCGTCCGGCCTGGGCCAGGGCCAAGGCAGCGGGGGCCGTTCCCTCCCTGTTTCCAGGATGGCTTCGCGGGCCACAGGAAACCCCTTCGCGGGCCGCATCCGCCCCCCCCGGCCCTTGGGTTTGACACGTCTGCTCCAGGGTTTCCTGCTTGAGCAGGGGGGCTGGGCTAGATGACCTCCAAGGCCCCTTCCAGCTCTATCCTGATTGATTGAGAGGACACGGTTCCTCAGGTGGCCTGGGGCCATGCCCCCTCCACGTCGTCCTCCCCCGTCGGCCACAACTGAGCTCAGGATTTACGTTGCTAAGCGAGACGTCGGTGAAGTGGCTTGTGCCCCACCGTACGATTTTTTTCTCGCCACCGTTCTTCAATGAGTCCCCGCCGTCCTTACGTGAGCCACAGGGTTGTTAAGTGAACCGGGCTTCCCCGTTGGCTTTGGCGATCGGAAGGTCACAAAGTGGGAATGAGACCGTCCTAAGTACGAGTCAGTGGCCAAGCCTGTTGGGAATGCCGAAGTGTGAAGAGCAGAAGTCACCTTTTTTTTGTCAGCGCCCTGGTGACTCCGAACGGCGACGAAGCGAGCCATTGTAAGTCGAGGACCGACCGGGCTTGTCTCCCTTCCTGCAGGGGCCCGAATGGGGTGTGGACCATGGAGGAGCGGGGCCTGGTCCCCAAGTTCGACACGACCTTTGAGAACGCGAGGCCATCGAAGACGCACATGGCCCTGCTGGAGCTGCACCGCGTGGGCATCCTGCACTTCCTGGTCAGCCAGAACATCGACGGGCTTCACGTGAGGTCCGGCTTCCCCAGGTAAGGCTCACCTGCGTGAAGCCTCGCGGCCGAGGAGCTCTCCAGCCAGGTCTTCTCCAACCAGTCGCCCTGGATTAGGGGTGGGGGACGGGGGCTGGCTGGCTCAGGAATTCTGGGAGTCGAAGTCCATGAGTCATAAAAGAGCCAAGGTTGTCTACCCCTGATCTAGGTCTGTCTGTCTGTCTCTCTCTCTCTCTCTCTATCTCTCTCTCTCTATCTCTATCTCTATCTCTCTATGGCAGGGGTAGGCAACCTTGCCTCTTTTATGACTGGTGGACTTCAACTCCCAGAATTCCTGAGCCAGCATGGGGGAACTATGGCCCCCTCATGACTCGTGGACTTCAACTCCCAGAATTCCTCAGCCAGCATGGCTCAGCTTGGAAACTCTCCCTTTCCCCTCAGCATGGCTGGCTCAGGAATTCTGGGAGTTGAAGTCCACGAGTCATAAAAGAGCCAAGGTTGCCTGCCCCTGGTCTAGGTGTATCTATCGTCTGTCTGTCTATCTATCTATTTACCTACCTACCCACCAACCATCTAGGCCTGGGTAGGCAACCTTGGCTCTTTTATGACTCGTGGACTTCAACTCCCAGAATTCCTGAGCTGGCATGGCTCAGCTTGGAAACCTCTCCCTTTCCCCTCAGCATGGCTGGCTCAGGAATTCTGGGAGTTGAAGTCCACCAGTCATAAAAGAGCCAAGGTTGTCTTCCCCTGCCCTAGATCAATCCATCACACTCAGGACCATCGAAGTGAATCTGCAGATCATTCCCAACTACGGAACATCGTCAGTGCTGGAAAGGGGGGGTTGTGGGGGGGGGAAGAGGAGGACAACTGTAGGGTCCTGGATGCCCTCGGAGCCGGGTGGTTTCCTTGCAGACGTTTCATGACCCAACTAGGGAACATCATCAGTGCTGGAAGGGAGTGTGGTTTGGGGGAGGACCATGGGGTCATGGGTGCTCTCCGCGAAGGGGAAAGAGTGGTGGAGAAGGAGAAAGGGAAAGAGTGGTGGAACAGGAAAAGGAGAAAGTGTTGGAGGAGAAGGAGGGCAACTGTGGGGTCCTGGATGCTCTCTGAGCTGGGTGGGTTTCCTTGCAGACGTTTCATGACCCAACTAGGGAACATCATCATTGCTAGAAGGGAGTCAGTGGGGTTTGCTCTCTGTTTACAGACTAGTGGCTTGCTGGTTTGTTGGTGGGAGTGTCCTCAGTGGGTCCTTGATTCGGCTGTTACGCCACTAGCCTATAAACCGAGAGCCACTTCCACAAAAAGTCTTCTGGTTGCCCTGATCTCCACTGTGTGTCAACCATTCCTCATGTCTCTAGGGACAAGCTGGCAGAACTGCATGGGAACATGTTCGTAGAGGAATGCGTGAAATGTGGCAAGTAGGTGCCTTCCCTTCCTACCCCCCCTCCTCCAGCTGCTTTTATATGCTTGGGGGGGAAATGTGGCTTTTTTTTTAATGAAAAAATTCTTTTATTAAAACAATCAGCATTGAACATAAAATCATAGTATGCATCAATCATCATAGCACCTGATATACATCACTAAGTATTAATCTTTATAATCGTCTGGTTTGGTAAACATTTTTCCCTCCGCACATCAAGCCTCAACTAAACGCCTGTTACAATTTATTTGCTTGGTGTTTCTCTTTTCTATAGTCTATCCACAGTTCCTAGTCTATCACATATTATTCATCTCAGTATTAGTACAATCTTTTAGGATCCCTAACCAATAATCCTGAGGTAGAAATTCAGTATCCTGAGGTAGAAATTCAGTATCCTGAGGTAAAAATTCAGTGGTTTTCTTTTAACCGGGGATCCTCGGCGTTCTTAAAGTGGAACACTGTCCTGCAGAATTTCTGGAGCGGTGATTGGTGGCCTGGGTTGGGTCTCTCTTAGCAAGACATCTTCCCCTAATGCTAGTCTAGAGCAGGATTTGGATCTTCACCCTTCCAGGAAAGCATCTCGGCAGCCTATCCAGATGCTGACTCCCCATCGGTCAGTCGCTCAGCCCAAGAGGCAGCCCAACGTGGAAGCAGAAGAGGGTCCTGTGGTTGGGGGTTGCTGTTAATGCACTGCCATCCCTCCGCCCGAGATTTGGAGGGCGGGAATGCTTCCTGTTTGGTCTCGTAGTTAAGGCACCAGACTAGAAACTGGGACTGTGAGTTCTAGTCCCGCCTTAGGCATGAAAGCCGGCTGGGTTACTTTGGGCTAGTCACCAGGAGACAGGGAGTTCTAGCCCTGGGTTAGGTATGAAAGCTAGTTGGTTGAATGTGGGCCAGTCACCAGGAGACGGTGAGTTCTAGCCCTGGGTTAGGTATGAAAGCTAGTTGGTTGAATGTGGGCCAGTCACCAGGAGACGGTGAGTTCTAGACCTGGGTTAGGTATGAAAGCTAGTTGGTTGAATGTGGGCCAGTCACCAGGAGACGGTGAGTTCTAGTCCTGGGTTAGGTATGAAAGCTACCGTAGTTAGTTGACTCTGGGCCAGTCACCAGGAGACTGGGAGTTCTAGTCCTGCCTTAGGCACTGAAAGCCAGCTGGTTGACTTTGGACCAGTCCCTCTGTCTCAACCCAACCCACCTCACAGGGTTCTGGTAGTGGGGAAAACAGGACGAGGACGGTGTGTTAGATACATCCGACACGTCGAGTTATTTGTAAAAATAATAAAGGTGGGATATAAATAAACATAAATCGATAAAGGCCAGGTTGTCCTTTGCTGCAGCTGTGTCTTTTTTTTTTTTTTAAAGGCAGTATGTGAGGGACACCGTGGTGGGCACCATGGGGCTGAAGCCCACCGGCCGGCTCTGCGACGCCTCCAAGCACCGAGGGCTCCGATCCTGCAGGTACTTCCCCCCACCGTGGCTGCCTTCCCTAGTGGGATCTATTTCTGTCCCTCCTT
Source organism: Bothrops alternatus (assembly GCA_034064705.1). Taxonomy (NCBI): domain Eukaryota; kingdom Metazoa; phylum Chordata; class Lepidosauria; order Squamata; family Viperidae; genus Bothrops; species Bothrops alternatus. Next base: position 1,809,338 of record JARGCV010000186.1, on the reverse strand, counting down.
CCCAAGATCCCCTCTTCCTCTCCTTTTGTGAGCTGCCTGCTTTAAGATGTCAACCCAATGTGCAGCAGCAGTAAAAAAAAAAGCCAATTCCATGCTTGGCATGATTAGGAAGGGAACCGAAAATAAGTCAGCAAGTGTTGTATTGCCTCTGTACAAATCGATGGTGAGACCACACTTGGAGTCCTGTGTACAGTTCTGGTCACCGCACCTCAAGAAGGATATAATGGAACTGGAAAAGGTGCAAAAAAGGGCAACAAGAATGATCAAGGAAATGGAGCGCCTCCCTTATGAAACCAGATTGCAACGCCTTGGTCTCTTCAGCCTTGAAAGACGGCGTTTAAGGGGTGACTTGATCGAAGTGTATAAAATCATGCATGGGATAGAAAAGGTGGATAGAGAAAAATCCTTTTCTCTATCACACAATACCAGGACAAGGGGACACTCCCTAAAGCTCATAGCTAAGAAAGTGAGGACAAATAAAGGGAAATATTTCTTCACCCAGAGGGTCGTTGGTTTATGGAATTCACTTCCAGAAGAGGCCGTGACAGCTGTCAGCCTTGACAGCTTCAAGGCAGGGCTAGATAGATTCATGGATGCCAAGTGTATCGGTGGTTATTAAAACGGATGTCCATGTGCCGCCTCAATGCGGGTTGAGGCAGGCAGGATTCCCTTGAGTCCCATTTGTTGGGGGTCAAGGGAAAGGGAGGGTTTTGCCTTCTCTTTCTGCTCAAGATCCCCATGTACAATTGGTGGGCCACTGTGTGACACAGAATGCTGGGCTCGATGGGCTTTGGCCTGATTCAGCAGGGCTCTTCTTAGGTTCTTATGTTAAGTTCTGCAGCTCCTCTGAACGCCTGTCTCTGTTTCAAAGCACTCAACCCCTGCTCGTCTCCCAATTCCTGGGCCCTGGAATTTGGAAGAGGGAGCTCGGAAGGGTGGGCTGGGGTCTTCATTCATGTCTGGAGGAAGAGGAAGGGGGGCTTGGGGCCCATGGTGACAGAAATGGGAGGGAGGGAGTGTATTGCGTGTTTAAAAAAACTGTATTAAAAATGCTTATCAAAATGTGTTGATGTTAAAATGTGTTCATGTATTTTAAGAAATGCTTGTTATCTCCCGTTCACAAGTCGGTTTTGATCGGTGTGTGTTCTGTGTTTCTCCTTAAAGAGGCAAGTTAATGGACACCATCCTAGACTGGGAAGATTCCTTGCCGGACCGTGACCTGAATTGCGCCTCCGAAGCCAGCAGGTGTGTTCCCCTCCACAGGATTACCCGATCCAGCCCTCTCCCAAACCTCTGGATTCTGAATTTCCGCTGGATTGGGTCTTTCGGAATCTGTTCGGCCAGCGGGTTGGGGAAGCTGCGGTTGGGGAATCCACGGCGAAGGCCGACAGGGTTCCTAAAGCAAGTCGAAATGTCACTAACGGAGGAGAATATTAGTAGCTCAGGAGGGAACGGTGGGGGTTCTGGATGGTTTCCTGGCAGACGTTTCATGGCCCAACTAGGTCACATCATCAGTGCCGTCTAAAAAGCGGTAGGTTTTGTGGAGAGGAAGCCTGTGGGGTCCCTGATGCTCTCGGAGCAGGGTGGTTTTCTTGCAGACGTTTCGTGACCCAGCTAGGTCACATCATCAATGTTGGAAGGGAGTCAGTGGGGGTTTGTGGAGGAGGAGGAGGAGGAGGAGAAGGAGGGCAGCTGTGGGGTCCTTGGTGTTCACTGAGCAAGGTGGTTTTCTTGCAGACGTTTCATGACCCAGTTGGGTCACGTCATCAGTGCTGGAAGGGAGCCAGTGGGGTTTGCTCTCTGTTTATATATATACAAGCTGTCAAGCAATAAACAATTATTATTATTATTATTTATTAAACTTATATGCCACCCTTCTCCCAAGACTCAGGGCGGCTCACATCAAGAATACAAATATAAAAAGCATAACATAAAATCAATTTAAAATTACTAATTTACAGTATAAAAACTAGGTAATTTATTTCACTCATACAACACACAGTCACAGTCAAAGGCCCAGGGGCAGAGTGCAGCTCACATGCCCCAAACCTGTCTGCATAAATGAGTTTTCAACAGTTTTCAGAAAGCTAGGAGGGAGGAAGCAGTACGGACCTCTGAGGGAAGCTGGTTCCAGAGGGCTGGGGCAGCCACGGAGAAGGCCCTAGCCCTAGGCCCCGCCAGACGACACTGTCTAACAGACAGAACTCGTAGGAGGCCAGCCCTGTGTGCCCTGACCGGTCGCTGGGATTCATGAGGCAGAAGACGGTCCCGCAAGTATCCTGGTCCATTGCCATATAGGGCTTTATAGGTCATAACCAACACTTTGAATTGTGTTCGGAGACCAAGTGGTAGCCAGTGCAGCTCACGGAGAGCTGGAGTGATATGAGCATGTCTTGGGAGACCCAAGACGGCTCGCGCGGCCGCATTCTGGACTACTTGCAGTCTCCGGACATTCTTCAAAGGTTGCCCCATGTAGAGAGCATTACAGTAGTCGAATCTCGAGGTGACAAGGGCATGGGTGACTGTGAGGAGTGACTCCCGGTCCAAATAGGGCCGCAGTTGACACACCAGGCGAACCTGGGCGAATGCCCCCCTCGCCACAGCCGAAAAATGGTGTTCTAGACTTAGCTGTGGATCGAGGAGGACACCCAAGTTGCGAACCCTCTCTGAGGGGGACAAAACTTCTCCCCCCAGGGTAATGGATGGACAGTTGGAATTGTTCTTGGGAGGCAGAACCCATAGCCACTCCGTCTTGTCGGGATTGAGTCTGAGCCTGTTGGCACCCATCCAGACCTCAACAGCCTCCAGGCACCGGTTCATCACTTCCACTCCAGGCACTGGTTCATCACTTCCACAATACACTAAGGAATTCCCAACTGAGACAGACAAGCTAATGGTAAATGGCAGGCTAATCAAGGAGCCATCAAAACTCTCCCACTCTCCCCACGAACCTTTTAGAGACCGAGTGCCCAAACTGCAACCCGCTCGTGCTCGCTCTCAAGCTGTCTGCAGCAAATGCTGCTTCCGCAGAAAGTTGCTCCTTTTACAGCCTCTGGCCTATTCCCAGACTCTGCATGCGCGGAGAGGAGGAGGGAGCAGCTCGGGCCAGCAATGACTCGCGTGCCACCAGAGACGGCTCCGCGTGCCGCCCGCGGCACGCATGCCATAGGTTCGCCACCATGGCACTAGTGTATAAAAAGAGAACGAAACCCCCCTTCCTCCCTTCTAGCACTGAAGATGTTGCCTAGCTGGGTCACTAAACATCTGCAAGAAAACAAGCAAGTTCAGAGAACACCAAGGATGACCTCAATCCTCTCCACAACCCCCCTTCTAGCACTGCTGATGCTACCTGGCTGGGTCATTAAACATCTCCAAGAAAACAACCAAACTCAGAGAGCACCCAGGACCCTACAGTCTTCCTCCTCCTCCTCCTCCTCCTCCTCCTCCTCACAAACCCCCCTCCCTTCCAGCACTGATGATATGTAGTTGGGTCACCAAACATCTGCAAGAAAACCGCCAGACTCAGAGAGCACCCAGGACCCCGCAGCCGAGAGAGGGGTGGTGACAATTCCACGGCAGGCCAGGACTTCCAGACCCCCTCCCAGCTTTCCACCCCAGTTTTCTCTTTGAAAAGGCTCTCCAGGGCTGATTGCTCGTCTGTCTGCAGGAGGGCGTCCTTATCCATCACCCTGGGGACCTCCCTGCAGATCAAGCCCAGCGGGGACCTTCCGCTGCTGACCAAGAAGAAGGGCGGGAAGCTGGTGATCGTCAACCTGCAGCCCACAAAGCACGTGAGTCTGCGCCAACGACCCCCCACCCGCTCCCTGGATGGGACAGTTGACCCTCAAATGCTTTGCTTTCAGGTCCTCTGGGGCAGCCCCCGCCGCCTCGGTTGGGAAAAATGCAGCCGATAACCGGCCAGCTAGGATCTTCTTCTCTTGGGCTAGCAGAGGACCTGGCTAGTTGGAGAAGGAGGAGGAAGGAAAGTCTTTGGCTATCGGCCGCCAGGCGCAAGAAACCAGGAGCCCGAACAGAGTTCAAAAGTATTAAAGAGTTTATTTCATGCTACGTACCGTGTTTCCCTGAAAGCAAGGCCTACCCTGAAAATAAGCCCTAGGTTGATTTCGGGGGGGGCTAATGCAGGGGTCGTCAACCTTAAACAGTCAAAGAACCACATGGAGCCGTTTCCCATAGAAAAGAAAACACTGGGAGCTGCAAATCGTGCACGCATGTGCGCACGCAGGAGGGGGGGTTGATTGACGAGTTTAATTAAAAAAATAGAGGCTGTTGTGCATGAGTTTCTCTCTCCCCTCATCTCTCTTTTCCCTCTCTCTCTCTCCCCTCGTCTCTCTCCCCCCTCGTCTCTCTCTCCTTCTCCCTCCTCTCTCTCTCTCTCCAATCTTCTGCTCACCTGGCAAGCTGGCTTCACGCTATTCTCCGACAAGCTGACACACATTCTTATTGGGCTGGCTCTCTCCTGCCCTTGGTCTGCCAATCCTCTTCCCCCACTAAGTAAGTAAAAGTGTGTTTGTGTGTGTGTGAGAGAGAGAGAGAGAGAGTTACTTTCTGCTGCTTCCCGCAGAGACGCAGCAGAGGCAGGAGCCCTGCCCAATAAGCTTGTCAGCTTGTCGGAGAACAGCGTAAGGCCACTCTCTTTTTTACACACACACACAGAGAGAGAGAGAGAGAGAGAGAGAGAGGAAACGCACGTGCCTCTCTCGTCTCTGTCTCTGCAAATGGCAGAGGAGGCTGGGAACCACAGGAGAAGGCTCAAAGAGCCACATGCGGCTCCGGAGCTGCGGGTTGCCGACCCATGGCCTAATATAAGCTCTACCCCCAAAATAAGCCCTAGTTTGGGGGTGAGGCACAAGCCTAAAAATCAAGCTAGTGCAGGGGGCAGGTTGAGCTGTCCCACACACCCTGCACCTGCTTACTGTTGCAGCCTGCCTCTCCTTGCCGGCCTGCTTCTTCTGCGGCATCCCCAGGCCTGTGTTTCGCAGTCAGGCCTTTCCAGAAGGCCTCTGCAGCCGCGAACCAAGCTACGAAAATCCGTAGCTCAATTCTCGGCTGCACAGGCCTTCCGGAAAGGCCTCTGACTGCGAAACGCAGGCCGGAACTCAATTTTCCGCGGCAGAACGAAGCTGCTCCTTCAGCCGCAGAAGAAGTGGGCCAGCTGGGTGAGGCTGTTGTTGCCGGATGCGAGTGGAAAAGACACCCCCTCCCCGAAAACAAGATCTGATGCCTCGTTTTGGAGGCAAAAAATAAAATAAGGCCGGGCCTTATTTTGAGGGTGAACACAGTATACACAAGAATCTGATCTACTCACGGTGCAGGCAAATTGACCCTAGATAAGAGTTAGCAGAATTCACAGGGAGCTTTTGTGGGAGCGCAGCAACTCCAGACTGATGACGCATTTGACCCCACCCTCTGTCATCTTCTACCTCGGCTCTCCTCGGGCTCCAACTTTCTTCCGCTTTTTGAAGCGTCTTTTATATACTTGTTGAATTCACACGCCTTCCGTGTCATCTCTTTGCCCCCTCTTTTTCTGCCTCCCCCCCCCCCAGGACAGGCACGCGGACCTGCGCATCCACGGCTACGTGGACGAGGTGATGACGAAGCTGATGAAACTCCTCGGGCTGGAGATCCCCGAGTGGGCCGGGCCGCTGGTGGTGGAGCGTGCAGAGCAGCGAGAGGCCAAACCACTCTCCGAAACCGGCGCGGACTTGCCGTTCCTGAGCAAGGGAGAGCCGGCTCCCTGCTGGAACGGTGGCCGGGAGGGCCTGGGACACACAGCGGTCCTGAAGCAGGAATCCCACCTGCTGGACGGCGGCTCCATCCCGGCCAAGCAGCCGAAGCTGGAGCCATTGCCCACTTGACGGAGGCCCGTCCCTGCGGGCCAGTCGGCGTGGGTGTTTTGCCTGGTCTCCTCTCGGGACAAACCAGCTTGGCCTTGGCGTTTCTACCTGACTTTTTAGAGAATTGTCTTCCTTTCAAATCCTGTAGGTAATTTTTGTTTTTGTTTTTTTCCTGAAACTTTGAAGCTTTCTGGATGAGCCTAGATTTTCCGTTTCTGGAAGGAGGTAACCGTCATCCTTCTTTCTGTGGGACCAGGCCAGGAAACCACGGCTTGTGCCCTCTTTGTATGTCTCTTGGGTGGTGTTCAGGGACAGGGTCCTTCCCTTCTCACTCTTCCTCCCCTCTCTCCCCTTCTCCTTTCTCCCCTTTCCCCTCCTCTCCCCTTTCTTCTCTCCCCTCTTCTTCTCCCTCTCTTCTCTTCCCTCTCCCTTTCTCTCTCCTCTCTCCTTTCTTCTCTCTCCTCCTCCCAATCATCTTCCCTCCCTCTCTCCTCTCTTCCCCCCTCCCCTTTTCTCTCCTCTCTCCCTCTCCTTTCTCCTTTCTTGCCTCTCCCTTTCTCCTCCCCTCTCTCCCCTTCTCTCCTCCTTCCCCTCCTCCACATCTCCCCTTTCTCTCTCGCTCTCTCTTCCCTTCCTTCTTTTCATTCATTGATTCCCTTTCCCCACCTTTTGTCCCCTTTTTCATCCTTCTCGCCTTTCCTTCTTCCTCTCCCTACCCCTTCCCCAACTCCACTGACCCTGGGCTCTCACTATGGGTCCATGGGTTTCGCTGCTACCCCCCCTTTCCCCCTCCAAAAAACCCCTTTCCTGGTTTCCTGATAATCAGCGAAGGGAAGGAGGGAGTTAAGGAGAAAACCAGCATAGTCGTTTTAAAGAACTACCTTTGTCGAATCACTTAGAATAGGAAACGGGGGTCCCTTAAATCACGGTTCTGTGGTCAGTCTTGGTCTCTCTCTATATTTGTGGCTGGCAAAGAGTTAGTGGGAGACTAGTATAGCTATTTCAGGCTCATTGGCCCTCATCAGCTAGTCACACCCTGACTAGCTATACTAGTCTCCCACTAACTCTTTGCCAGCCACAAATTTTGAATTCATAGTGTTCACAGTATGTGACGTCTGCCTGCAAAACATGCTCCTAGATTGGAGCGAAAGGCAGAACAGACTGATTTATATTTGGTGGACCGGGGGGGGGGGGGGGCCTTCACCCAACAGATAAGATATATATGTATTCTGTATATATATATATATGGGCCCTTCCTTCCAGCCCATGCCCCTCACTCACTTCTCAGGTCAGCCCAGCCCAGGAATACGAACGGAGGGGAAGGGTCCTGCCTTCAAAGGTTTTTGGGTGATGGCTTGAATGCTCACTTGGATGATGCCCCAGCTGCTTTCTTTTTTCTCTCTCTCTCTTTTTGGGAGGGGAGGGGTGGGGAGGAACGAAGTCATGCATAGGATTTTTCTCCCAGTTCTGGAGAAGCCCCCCTCTTCATTTCCAGTGCAATTTCCCAGGCATAGGAACGGTCATGTGTGTGTGCTCGCATGAGAATAAGCGTGTGTGACATTCCCCTCCGTATTTGAACACCAAACGCGCAGCAGTGGGGTCCTTCCGCGTCTCCTCCCACAGGCGGTCCCCGTCTTAACGGCCCTGGGGAAAAAGTGACTTACGACCATGTTTCACGCTGAACCACCGTGACAGCCTCCAAATTCACGTGACCTTTTAAAATTCAGAGGCTTGGCCACCGATGCCTGTTTACGATGGTCGCAGCGTCCTGGGTTCACAGGATCCGCCCTTTGCCCCCTTCGGACGAGCCAATCCAGTGGGGAAACCTGACTCACTTAACAACCAGGTTCCTCACTTAACAACTGCAGGGATTCACTTGTGGCAAGAAGGGCTGTAACAACTGTCTCACTTAGCAACGGGGCTAGATGGGGATTGTAAGTCGAGGACTCCCCGGGAGGCAATAAAAGGCCTCGAGATGAAGTCGCAACTACAGGCAGTCCTCGGTTTACAACAGTTCATTTTAGTGGCCGAAGTTACAACCGCACTGAAAATAGTGACTTACGACCACGTTTCAGACTTGCGGCCATTGCAGCATTCCCCACGGTCACACGATCCAAATTCAGACACTTGCCAACTGACTCACATTTATGACAGTTGCCCTGTCCTGGAATCACGTGATTCCTCCTTTTGCTTAACGACCGTGGGACTAATTTAACCGCCGCAGTGATTTAACTTAAATTTAAAGTTAAAATTTAACTTAAAGTTGTAATACGGGACAAAACTCGCTTCCCAAATGCCTCCCTCCACGATGTACGCGGTCGTAAGTGGAGGACTGCTATGTGACGGAATGCCTCGCTTCAAAGGTGGTTGACAGCCGCCAGCTTGACATTAAAGGACTCTCCAATCAACACTACAAATCTTTATTATTATTATTATTATTTTGCTGTTCTTTTAATGATTAATCCGAGATTCATCCGTACAGGAACACGTTATCTCCTTTTGATAATACTTAATAATACTTTAAAAAAATATACTTCAGAAAAGGAGGTAAATCTTCCCTCCGCAACAGGAAAATCCCTCCAAAATACAGTTTATAAGGATTACGATTATCTAAATGTGGGAATTTTTCCAGAGAACCAGGCCTGCTTTGAAACAGCACGGAGGGAGGAATTCCTTGGCTACTACAGGTAACTTACAATCAGTGCTGGGCTGCATGAACAGAGGGAGAGAGTCAAGATCACGTGAAGGGTTAATACCACTTTACAAGGCCTTGGTAAGGCCACACTTGGAATGTGGCATCCAGTTGTGGTCACCACGATGTGAAAAAGACGCTGAGACTCTAGAAAGAGTCCAGAGAAGAGCAACAAAGATGTTCAGGGGACGAAGAAACTGGACAGCCATTTGTCCGAAATGATGTAGGGTTTCCTGCCTGAGCAGGGGGTTGGACTAGATGACCTCCAAGGTCCCTTCCAACTTTATTATATATTCCTTTAGGGGCGAAAGTTAAAAACGGCACTAAAAAAAGTGAATTAAGACTAATTCTCACACTTAAAACCGTTGCAGCGTCCCCCCCCCCAAGTCAGGTGATCAAAATTCGGGTGCTCGGTGACGGGCATATATTTACGACAGTCGCGGGGATCCCCTTTTGGGACCTTCCCCACCGGCTTCCGGTAAGCGGAGTCAAGGGGAGGGGGGGCGGAGGAAACAGGATTTGCTTAATGACCCCATGATTCACGTAACAACTGCAGCGATTCATTTAGCAACCGTGACAAAAGTCAAAACGGGCCACGGCCCACCTAATCGCCTCACTTAGCGACGGAATTTTCGTTCTGTAGGGTTTTTTGGTTTTTTTTAAATCCATTTCTCCTTCCCCCCCCCAAATGTTGGGTTTAATTAGTGTCATAATTCAAGGGCTGCCTGTACTTGGCTGGCGGTAGGGCTGACTTTCACGACCCATTGGACTTTGTGATAAGGACTATATAAAAAGGTGGGATAGGATTCCTACAAGCGTTGGGGGTTGGTCTAAATGGCCTCTGGGGTATCCCAGGGTTGTCTGAGGCAATTACATCTCAGGGGCTGCCCCAAAGAAGAGGGAGTCAAGCTAATCTCCAAAGCATGCGAAAGGACAAGAAGCAAGGGGTGGAAACTAACCAAAGAGAGAAGCAGCCTAGAACTAAGGAGAAACTTCCTGAGAACCATTCACCAGTGGAACCACCTGCCTCCAGAAGCGGTGAATGCTCCAACACTGGAGGTTTTTAAGAAGAGACTGGACAGCCATTTGTCCGAAATGGTTTACCTCCAAGGTCCCTTCCAGCTTCTATTCTATTTTTTCCAGTATTGTGTTCTGTTCTATTCCATGTTTTCTATTCTATTCTATTCTATTCTATTTATTTATTTATTTATTTATTTATTTATTTATTAGACTTATAAGCCGCTCTTCTCCAGGGGACCCAGAGCGGCTTACAACATAGATAATAACAATCGCATTAAAGTCTAATATAAATTAAATTAAAATGATCATAAAGTAAAAACAATACCCCAAATTTTTAATTTAAAAAAAAAAAACATTCATCCAACATTCAGCACCAATTATTATTCTATTCTATTCTATGTTCCATTCCATTCTTTAATTATTCTAATTCTAGTCTAGCCTATTCATTACACCAAGACAGCAGTTGCAAGTTACACTTAGAACCATTCGCTTAGTAACTGCTCAAAGTACGACCGCCTTGAAAGAGTGCCTTACAACAGGCCCTCACATATCTGAGTGTTGTAGCATCCCCACAGTACAGGTAATCCCTGACTTAACAGCAGTTCATTAGGTGACCCAAGTTAAATGGCCCTGAAAATAGTGACGTATGACCATTTTTCACACTTATGACCGTTGCAGCATCCCCACGGCCAAGTGATTTACATTAGGATGCTTGACGACTGACTCACGTTTATGACGGTTTGCGGTGTCCCAGGGTGCCGTGATCTCCTTTTGAGACCTTTTGACACGCAAAGGCAATGGGGAAACCAGATTTGTTTCACGCCTTTGTGACTGATTTAAGCACTGCAGTGATTCACTGAGCAAATGCGGCGAAGAAAGTCGTAAAAATGGGGTAAAGCTCCATTAACAAATTTCTCACTTAGCAACGTAAACTTGGGGCTCAGTTGTGGTCGTAAAGTTGAGGACTACTTGTACAGGCCCTTGGCAACTGGTGTGTGTTTGTGGCGGTTGCAATGCCCCAGGGTTGTGTGATCATCATTTGTGGATCTTCCCAGGCTGGCTTCTGACAAGCATAATCAGTGGGAGAAGCCAGATGCATTGAAGAACCACGTGTCTCTCTTAACAACTGCAGTGATTGGTTTAATGATGGTGCAAAAAGGTGGTAAAACCGGTGTGTTTGTGACTTCACTTAACAACTATCTTGATTAACAACATAAATTCTGGTCACAATTGTCATAGGTTGAGGGCTACTTGTAGGCAGGGGGCACCCCCCCCTTCTCTGTTGGGGTCCCAGGTGCTCTCTTAGCTTGCTGGTTTTCTTAGCAACGTTTCATTACCAAACTAGGTAACATCATCAGTGCTAGAAAGGAGCAGGGTTAGCTGTTATTCTTGTGTACTGTTAAATTTTCTCTGCCTGATCCAAAATACATCAATCTGCCTTCCGGCACGAGCAGGTTAGTTTAGCAAGTGTGTCACTTGGCCTCAAGTGTCTGATTCCAGCTCCTAGTCAGTTTCCAACTCCGAGCGAAAGAAAGACAAAGGATATATGGCCGCCGCAAGGGAGGGAAATCTTCCTTTCTCCCTCTTCCTCTACAAATCTCTGCTCTTCTTTCCTTCATCGCCGTTTCGATCCGAGCTCTGCCGGGCTTCCCTGTGTGACCTGCTGTTGTTATTTTTGAACGAGGGCCAAATTGGCAAGCAAGAGCCCACGCCGATCCGTTTCTCGCTTCCTGGCTCAGAACAGCTTTCATGCAGTGTGATCATAAGAACCTAAGAAGAGCCATGCTGAATCAGGCCAAAGCCCATCGAGTCCCGCATTCTGTGTCACTCAGTGGCCCCCCAATTGTACATGGGGATCTTGAGCAGAAAGAGAAGGCAAAACCCTCCCTTTCCCTGGACCCCCAACAAATGGTACCCAAGGGAATCCTGCCTGCCTCAACCAACATAGAGGCGGCACATGGACATCCGTTTTAATAACCACCGATACACTTGGCCTCCATGAATCTATCTAACCCTGCCTTGAAGCTGTCAAGGCTGACAGCTGTCACGACCCCTTCAGGAAGTGAATTCCATAAATCAACGACCCTCTGGGTGAAGAAATATTTCCCTTTATTTGTCCTCACTTTCTTAGCTATGAGCTTTAGGGAGTGCCCCCTTGTCCTAGTATTGTGTGATAGAGAAAAGAATTTTTCTCTATCCACCTTTTCTATCCCATGCATGATTTTATACACTTCGATCAAGTCACCCCTTAAACGCCGTCTTTCAAGGCTGAAGAGACCAAGGCGTTGCAATCTGGTTTCATAAGGGAGGCGCTCATGTTGCCAGGAATCGGATGGCAGCTCTTTTGATATTAAAAAAAAATTAAAACAGTCGAGACAACCGGACGGCTCGGTTAGGGAGGCCAGGAGCGGCAGGAATAGAGCCTGGCGACTGGGCGGGCGACTGACACCCACCAAGCGCGGTGGTCTTTGATAAGGGTGGGTCTTGTCCCATTAAAGCCATTTAAGGGAGCTCTTCAAGGTTGTCGCCTGCCAAGGAAACAAAATTGGGCCATCTCTGTCAATAAGGCGGCAGCTGGGGTTGTTACCGGTGGAAATCTGCAGCTCGAAAAGAACCGCGGTTTTCAGCCTCCCCCCAAAGCTGGCAGCTATCATGCAAGTAAGTCCTTGATTTAGAACCATTCGTTTAGTGACTATTTGAAGTTACAACGGCACTAAAAAGAAGGGACTTAGGGCCGTTTTTCACACTTGCGACTGTTGCAGCCTTCCCGAGGTCATCGGATCAGAATCCAGGCCGCTGGGCGACTCGTATTTATGTCGGTTGTAATGTCTCAAGGTCCCGTGATCCCCTTTTGCGACATGCAAAGTCATTGGGGAAGCCAGATTCGCTTTACTGCAGTGTTCCTAATGTGACGACTGCAGTGATTCGTTTAACATACCGTGGCAAAGCCCACTCAACAACCGTCTCGCTTAACAAGAGAAATTTGGGGCTCAATTGTGTTCGTAAGTCGAGGATGACCTGCAATTTATGAATCTGGGAGAAGCTTTCAAGCCCCTCTATTACCGAAGTGTCCAGTCCAGAATATTTTACTCACGCGGGACATTTATTAAGTCTTAATTTGCGTCCCCTTTTCTCCTTCGGGTCCCTCCATTCTTCCCACCTGTACTGTCCATTTTGTTTCCTACCCCCTCTCCTTTTCAAGTGCGGCCTTTTATGGGGGGGAATAAAGGCAAATCCAATCAATCAGACGACCCATCCTTCATTTTAACCCAAATCATTTATTGTACACGTGACGGGCGAGACATCAGCTCAGCTCTTTTGTCTTCCGGCTTCTGGCCTTTCAGGGCCACAAAGGGATACACGTCGCAAATGCTCATCCCAAACCGTCCCCCAATCCTTCAAAATCAGCTCAGCAGTGCTCAACATGTACCCGGGGCTGACCGCAGGATGGGCTCAAAAATAAATCAAGAGGGCGAGGATGATGGTATACAAAGCTCCACCCGTTCACCAGCCCTCTTTCCTTTTTTCTTACCATATCCTGCGGACTTCCCGGCCCCTACGTCTTCCGGATCAAGGCTCTGGGTCCCCACATTCCTGCCACTAGGCATCTTTCCCTTCCCTCTTTGTTAGATCATACTCGTCCAGGGCTGTCAGTCTTACCAAGCAGACCAGATGGGAAACACGACCGGACAAACTAACTCTATTCTACTGTAAAGCTATATGAATAGAACCGTGCAACTACGAATCTCCCGCCGTCTCTTTCAGAGCCTGAGAAACTAGGGGGGGATCCCTCCTGAGTCCCTTTCTCTGCCCGTTATGCAGCAGAGGCCTAGGTTGCCTCTTATTTGACTCTTCCCTAAGCAGCAACTCTTTGCTTTACATCCCAAGGAACTAGGGAGGATCCTTTTTCTCCACCTGTTATGCAGCTGCAGACTAAGCCCTCTCTTATCTCTTCCCTAAGCAGCCTCTCTCCTCCCCCCTCTCCCTTTTACAGGGTCTCTTCATAGCTTGTTCTCCACCCTTTAGGCAGCTGCAGGCTAAGCCCTCTCTTATCTGTTCCCTAAGCAGCCTTTCTCTCCCTCCCTCCCTTTTACAGGGTCTCTTCTGAGCTTGTTCTCCACCCTTTAGGCAGCTGCAGGCTAAGCCCTCTCTTATCTGTTCCCTAAGCAGCCTTTCTCTCCCTCCCTCCCTTTTACAGGGTCTCTTCTGAGCTTGTTCTCCACCCTTTACGCAGCTGCAGGCTAAGCCTTCTCTTATCTGTTCCCTAAACAGCCTTTCTCTCCCTCCCTCCCTTTTACAGGGTCTCTTCTGAGCTGGTTCTCCACCCTTTAGGCAGCTGCAGGCTAAGCCCTCTCTTATCTGTTCCCTAAACAGCCTTTCTCTCCCTCCCTCCCTTTTACAGGGTCTCTTCTGAGCTGGTTCTCCACCCTTTATACAGCTGCAGGCTAAGCCCTCTCTTATCTGTTCCCTAAACAGCCTTTCTCTCCCTCCCTCCCTTTTACAGGGTCTCTTCTGAGCTGGTTCTCCACCCTTTAGGCAGCTGCAGGCTAAGCCCTCTCTTATCTGTTCCCTAAACAGCCTTTCTCTCCCTCCCTCCCTTTTACAGGGTCTCTTCTGAGCTTGTTCTCCACCCTTTTCGCAGCTGCAGGCTAAGCCTTCTCTTATCTGTTCCCTAAACAGCCTTTCTCTCTCTCCCTCCCTCCCTTTTACAGGGTCTCTTCTGAGCTGGTTCTCCACCCTTTAGGCAGCTGCAGGCTAAGCCTTCTCTTATCTGTTCCCTAAACAGCCTTTCTCTCCCTCCCTCCCTTTTACAGGGTCTCTTCTGAGCTGGTTCTCCACCCTTTATACAGCTGCAGGCTAAGCCCTCTCTTATCTGTTCCCTAAGCAGCCTTTCTCTCCCTCCCTCCCTTTTAAAGGATCTCTTCTGAGCTGGTTCTCCACCCTTTAGGCAGCTGCAGGCTAAGCCCTCTCTTATCTGTTCCCTAAACAGCCTTTCTCTCCCTCCCTCCCTTTTACAGGGTCTCTTCTGAGCTGGTTCTCCACCCTTTATACAGCTGCAGGCTAAGCCCTCTCTTATCTGTTCCCTAAACAGCCTTTCTCTCCCTCCCTCCCTTTTACAGGGTCTCTTCTGAGCTGGTTCTCCACCCTTTCGGCAGCTGCAGGCTAAGCATCCTCTTATCTGATTGTTCCCTAAGCAGTATTTCTCCCCCCCCCTCTCTTTTAAAGTCTGAGAACTTAGGGAGGGTCTCTTTTGAGCTTGTTCTCCACCCTTTAGGCAGCTGCAGGCTAAGCCTTCTGTTATCTGGCTGTGCCCTAGGTGGCATCTTTCTTTCTCCTTCCCCAAGGCCCTCCGCGCATTCCACTACTACACCAATAAATCCACGGCTGCTTCCCCAGAAGGAAAATAAACCGGGAAGTTGGAACTAGGAGGACATAATCTGAGACAGCAAAACTTCTGAGCTGGCTTCGGTGCTTGGATTTCATCCAAGCAGAAGCAGTCACATGTCGAACCCACCGCCCCCACGCTTGCTTGAGCCCTCAGAAGAGAGTGCAGCCAAACCGCGGGGGCCGAAAGCGGCGGTTCACGAAACGGCAGATCAAATAATCCAAACAGATGCCTCCCGAAAGCTGTTTGGAGCTTGCCGGAAGACCAGCCGTTCCCATTACATAATCAGACGTGCAAATTCACAGCATCAGCCATCTGAAGAGGAGGAGAAACGCCCCCCCCTGCTTTCTGCATTCGTTATCAGTTTTTTTTTATAGAGGCAGATTACATCTTTATATTCCTGTTTTAAGGGTTTTTTTTGTGTGTGTTTAAAGTAAAGATAGCAGAGGCTGAATTAAAAGAACCACTGCTCCCTTCCTGGACTCTAACCTTTCCACGGAAAGATTACACGGGCGGTCCTCCACTTGCCACAGATCATAGAAAAGGTGGATAGAGAAAAATTATTTTCTCTATCACACAATACCAGGACAAGGGGGCACTCCCTAAAACTCATAGGTAAGAAAGTGAGGACAAACAAAGGGAAATATTTCTTCACCCAGAGGGTCCTTGGTTTATGGAATTCACTTCCAGAAGGGGTCGTGACAGCTGTCAGCCTTGACAGCTTCAAGGCAGGGTTAGATAGTTTCATGGATGCCAAGTGTATCGGTGGCTATTAAAACGGATGTCCATGTGCCGCCTCTATGTTGGTTGAGGCAGGCAGGATTCCCTTGAGTACCATTTGTTTGGGGGTCAAGGGAAAGGGAGGGTTTGGCCTTCTCCTTCTGCTCAAGATCCCCATGTACAATTGGTGGGCCACTGTGTGACACAGAATGCTGGACTCGATGGGCTTTGGCCTGATTCAGCATGGCTCTTCTTAGGTTCTTATGTTCTTATTTAGTGACCATTCAAAGTCCCCAAAAGCGACTTACAAACCTGTTTTTCCACACTTAACCACCCGGCGGTCACGCGATCGAAATTTCAACTGGCTCGTCTTTATGACGGTTGCAATGTCCCCGGGTCATCTATGATCCCTTTGGCGGCCTCCGGACGAGCAAAGTCAATGGGGGAAGACAGATTCACTTAACGACCGGGTGCCTCACTCAGTGACTGCAACCCACTGGCAAGAAAAGTCGTACAATGGAGGCAAAACCCAACTCAAAATATCAATTTTGGGGCTCAAAGGTGGACATAACGGAGGGTGCAAAGCTGTAAGGGGTAAACTGTGCATTTCAGCTTTGACTCTCTTTCCCCCCCATCGAAAGAAAGAATGAAACGTTTTTGTTGTATACTTCGTTCGCGTGCGAATGATGAAGACACATGGCGAGGTTGAACAACTCTTTATTCTCCTTCTAACAACACCCGAGCAAAAACAAAAGGCACGCAGGCCTTTTTATATGGCCAGAAACCCAGACAATGTCAACCAATGCAAACAGAGCGTTTTCGCGCCTTGCGCATGCGCACAAAGCTGGCGCCACTCTGTCTGGTCCCGGGCAGCTTTTGGAATGCCTGGGACCAATGCAACGTCCCGAGCTTGCTTTTGCTGGCTCGGGACACAACACCCCTCCCCCCTAGATGGAACATACTTGGGCACACACATGTACGTCATACATTGGGAAGAGTGTCATATAGTTTCATTAATCAAATGCAAGGAGTGTGGAATACTTACGGGACCGCCTTCTGCCACATACTTCCCTACGACCGGTGAGAGCACACAGGGTCGGCCTCCTCCGGGTCCCGTCAGCGAAACAATGTCGTCTGGCGGGCCTTAGGGGGAGGGCCTTCTCTGTTGTGGCGCCCACCCTCTGGAACCAACTGCCTCCTGAAGTCCGCATTTCCCCCACTCTCCCGGCCTTCCGGAAGAATCTAAAAACTCATCTTTGCCGGCAGGCCTGGGGATGATTGTGGTTGGTTGTTGAATTGAGTGGATGTTTTATTGTATTTTTAGATTTTTTTGTTTGGGGTTTTTATTTTTACTATTGTTTATATATATGTTGTTAGCCACTCCAAGTCTCCGGAGAGGAGCGGCATACAAGTTAAAATATAAATAAATAAAAATAAATACATAAATACTCAAGTCTGCCCTCAGGCAAACCCCTTTGAACTTTATTCATACAATAAATGTATCCGAAATAAAAAACTAATATAAAATAATCTGCCACGAGTTACTCCCGTCACTCAGGGGCCTCATGAACAGAACCCTCATGATTTGACAGCAACTTCACAAAGTCTCTCAGATGTTTGGGTGGGCACTTGGCCCGCTGCGACCTTCTAAGGGCCAGAGAGATTGCCTGGCCCACCTGCTCGCCTACCAGGCTAGGCAGGCCAGGGCGTTGCTGCTCTAAATTCCCAGGTGACCCCGGTGAGGGTGCCTGGCCTACCTGCTCGCCTACCAGGCTAGGCAGGCCAGGACTTTGCTGCCCCGAATACCCGGTTGATCTGCCCTGCTGCTGGCTGGCTGCACCCTCTAAGTCCAAGCCAGCATACCTTGGAGGGGTGGAATTCCCCGAGTCCACAATGGACCCCTCTTGGGAACACTGTCCCTCGAGCCCAAGGCCAGCAGATGGAGAGGGCTGGGTAGCGAAAGTGCCCCAGTACTCTGTGGCCCCCAAGCACGTGCCAGAGGTGCCAGAGTCAGGAGTCGCCTCCATGGCTACCCCCCTTGCTGGTGACTTCTTTTTGGGAGCAATTGCGGAATTAGGCAAGCACCCTTGATGGAATTCCTTTTCTCTTACTGCTAGTGATTTGTGTGGATACCCTCGGTCAGTCTCCCTGTCTGGAGCACCATCTGACATCTGTGAGTACTGTGGATACCCCCAGTGTGACTCCCTGTCTGGAGTGATTATGGATGTGTGGGATGACCCCCTATCCCGTGAATTCCTGTTAGAAGCACTTGCGGAACCTTGGAATGAATCCGAAATAGCCTCAGTAGCAGCTAGTGAGGGTCTGTTAGGCCTGGGAAACTGTGACCCAGAATGCTTGTTATCCTCCCCACCCCAGGACAGAGCCAGGAGCGGAAGGGTGAGAGTCCAGTCTCCAACGCAGTTGGTCTATGTGTCTGCGAAGAACGCGGCTGTCACCCAAGGCAACTTCGTATGACAACAGCCCAGAGACCTTGCAGACCACAGCTGTGACCCAGAGATGACCAGGCCCATAGTTTCTTGCCCAAACCGGATCGCCCACCTGGAGTCTCCTAGGTGCCCGCGGTTGTGACACCTGTGAAGCCACCCGGTCAGGGTGCAGCCAGTCCAGTTTAGTGATGAGGCGGCGACCCCAGTGGAGTTCAGCAGGGCTCTTCCCTGTGGTTGTGCATGGTGTGGTGCGGTGTGCAAAAAGGAAATCTGCTAACCTGTGATGCCAGTTACCGTAAGTTTCTTAAGGGCATCTTTGGTGGTGCGCACCATCCTCTCTGCCAGTCCGTTGGTGGATGGGTGGAAGGGAGCTGATGTTGCATGCCGGATCAGATTGGCCTGAAGAAAAGCTTGGAACTCAGAAGACATAAATTGAGGGCCATTATCTGAAACCAGCACATCTGGAAGACGGTGTGATGCAAAAATTCCTCTCAATACCTGGATGGTCCTGGCAGTACTAGTGGAGGGAACAGGAACAACCTCTAGCTACTTGGAATGGCTATCAACAAGAACCAGGAAGAATTGCCCCTGAAAGGGCCCAGTGTAATCTATATGCACCCTAGACCATGGGGTTTGAGTTTCCTCCCACCTATGTACTGGGGCCTGAGGCATTTCAGGCTGGGACTGTTGGCACAGCTGGCACCCGTGTACTTGAGCCTCGATAGCCTTGTCGAGCCCAGGCCACCAAAGATGGCTACGCACAAGCGGTTTCATCCTGACAATTCCCGGATGTCCCTTACGCAGAGAGATCAAGATTCTAGACCTCAATGAGGCTGGAATCACTACCCTGCTACCCCATAACAGGCAACTCTTGAAAGTGGAAAACTCATGCTTCTTGTGCCAGAAGCTTTGGAACTCAGTATCTGGGCACTTGTCAGGCCATCCTGACAACACCCATGTCAGCACGTGTGTAAGCGTGTGATCAGTGGCGGTTTCTGCAGCCACGTCCCTAGCATTGAGGGGAGACTCAGGCAACTCCTGAATAGAGAGAATATTGATGGCAGGAGCAGGGTCTGCTTCAACCTATGTTAGAGGTAATCTGCTTAGGCCATCTGCATGGCCCATTTCTTCTCCAGGTTTGTGAACTAAAGTGTATTCATATGCTGACAGGGAAATGGACCATCTCAGCATACGAGGAGAAATGATATGTGGGGTCTGTTTGTTAGTGGTAAACAAACCCAGCAGAGGCTTATGGTCAGTATAGACCGTGAAATGGCGGCCATATAAGAAATCATGACATTTCTTTATGCCAGCCACTATGGCCAAGGCTTCTCTGTCAATTTGAGCGTAATTTCACTCTGCAGAAGACAGAGTCCTTGAGTAATAGGCCACAGGGACCTGTGTCCCATCAGCCTTCAGATGGCTAAGTACAGCTCCCACACCATAAGGAGATGCATCGCATGCGATGCAAACAGGCAGTTGCTCATTGAAATGCGCTAAAACAGCATTAGAAGTGAGCAAGGCCTTAACCTCATTGAAGCTCTTGTCATGGACTTTAGTCCACTGCCAAGGAGCCTGCTTGTCTAAGAGCCTGTGTAATGGTTCTGCCACTGCAGCTTCATGTGGGAGAAATGCATGGTAAAAATTTAATAGCCCCAAGAAGGCTTGCAGCTCACTGTTAGACTTAGGGCTTGGGGCCTGCTGGATAGCTTGCAATTTAGTTTCAGCAGGGTGAATGCCTTGAGCATCAATCCTGAATCCTAAGAAGTCAGTAGAAGTGACTCCTATCTTACATTTACCCTTCTTTAGTTTAAGGCCTGCTTTTCAAAAACGAAACAAGACAGCCATTAGTCTTTCTGCTAAATTTTGGGATGACTCCCCAGCAATGAGAATGTCATCGAAGTAGGGACAGACCCCAGGAATACCTCGAAGTGTGCTCTCCATGACACTTTGGAATATGCCAGGGGCTACATTTACCCCAAATTGCAGTCTCTTGACCTTGAAGCCCCCCCCCGTGAGTTACAATAGTCTGGCCCTCTGCAGCTGCCTCATCAACAGGTAGCTGTTGATAGGCCTGTGCCAGGTCAAGCTTTGCAAAAATGCACCCCCCCTTGAGGGAGGCCAGAATGTGACTTACCACAGGCACTGGATAAGCGTGCTGTTGCAGCGCCTTATTCAGTGTGCACTTATAGTCTGCACATATACGTATGTCCCCATTAGCCTTTAGAGGCGTTACTATGGGGGTTTCCCATGGACTTGAATCCACAGGTTCTAGAATGCCCTGCTGGAGCAATTTGTCCAGCTCAGCATCAATCTTACCTTTGAGGGCAAAAGGTACCCTCCTAGGTTTAACCCTGATGGGCGTGATGGTTGGGTCTAACCGTAGCGAAATGGGAGGCCCCTTGTAGGATCCTAGCTCTGAACTAAACACATCTGCAAACTCCTTGCAGACTTCTGCCAGGCTCAACGTTTGCAAATGGTGCAGCCCAGTTACCTGGATTCCCAGAGCCTCGAACCAATCGAGTCCAATAAGACTCGTACGTTCACCCCCAACAACCACCACATCTAGGGGACCTTCAAAATCCTTATGCTGTACTTTAAGGTTGGCCTCCCCCTTAACACACACCATAGAATTCTGAAAATCTGTAAGTATTAGATTCGATGGCCTCAATTAGCTGGGGACCCTGGTACTTTTCAGACTCAATTCTTCACAAGGTTGGACATTCTGGCGACCCAAACAGACAGATACGATGTGGCCTTGCCTGCCACACACTCTGCAAATGGCGGAGCGGAACCTGCAGTCAGCTCGCTTGTGGCATCCTCCGCACCCAAAGCATTGAAGAGATGCTGGGGCCTTGTCCGGATGTTCCTTCTGCCTCCTTTCAGCTGGCTGGTGAAGTCTATCCACCTCTTCTTTAGGATCCACTTCCGATCCTTCTGGAGTGTCCTCTTGATGGACAGTAACTGTTTCTGGAGGGCTCCTGGTGAGCCGTAAGGTCTTCACAGCCCCGCCTGCTGCTTTCTCAGCTGTCACCTCTTGTAGTGCTTCTTGGAAAGAGACATCTTCTTTTGCAAAAATCTTCTGCTGTAAGTCTCTGTTCCTTAAACCGCATATGAAGCGATCTCGCAGCCTCTCTTCCAGATCCTTGAACTCACAAGGTCTGGCTGCTCGCCTTAAGGCCGCAATAAAATCTGTAGCAGGTTCACCCAGCCTCTGGTCTCTCTGCTCGTATGCGTGCCTCCAAGCAATAACAGACAACTTTGGCTGGAAGTGTTCCTTCAACAGTTTATTCAAGTCAGTATATGTTACTGACTCCAGAGGTGCAGGGGCCACCAGATTCTCTGCGATTTCAAAAGCTTCCTGTCCGCAGGCAAACAAAAGAGTTGCAGCCTTCAAGCCGTCTTCTCTAATCTGATTTACTCTGAAGTAATTCTCCACCCTTGCTATGTAGGAATTCCATCTCTCTGGGTGTGAGACATCAAAATCAGACAAACGGCCAACCTTCGCCATCATGCTATTGCGACCTTCACCACTCGCTCCTCTGCAAGCTGCTGTTTGGGGAAAGGGTCCTTTAGCCGAGCTCACCCTCCAGCGACGCTATACTAGCAGGCTGGGACGCTGATTCAGACGCCGTCTTCCCCTCTTCAGGACTTCCTAGGTAAGTCTTAAAACCGCTTGTTTCAGCTTGCAAAGGATCCCACCTTTGTCGCCAGTGTTGTATACTTCGCTCGTGTGCGAATGATGAAGACACATGGCGAGGTTGAACAACTCTTTATTCTCCTTCTAACAACACCCGAGCAAAAACAAAAGGCACGCAGGCCTTTTTATATGGCCAGAAACCCAGACAATGTCAACCAATGCGAACAGAGGGTTTTCGCGCCTTGTGCATGTGCACAAGGCCGGTGCTGCTCTGTCTGGTCCCGGGCAGCTTTTGGAATGCCCGGGACCAATGCAACGTCCCTAGCCTGTTTTTGCAGGCTCAGGACACAACAGTTTTTGATTCATCATCACTGTACACCAGATGAACAGAAATCTCAGGAGCCGAAAGTCTCGGCAAAAAAAATAAAAAATAAAAACAATAATCAGATTTCAAACTCCATCTTCCCTATAGTGAACGCCTGAAGGCCCCCAGTTCCACAAGGGATGTGGGGATGTGACACACTTTGCAGTGAAGTGCAATTTTAAGGATCCACGGCTACAGACCTGCTGGGGGTCCCATCCTGGATAATTCCTCTGCCCCCCCATTTTATAAATGGAAGAGGAGAACTGGAGCTCGGCCTGTCTTTTTTCAGGGGGTCCCCAAATAGCCCAGGAGGATTCAGACCCCCTCCCCTTTCTCTCTCTCTCTCTCTCTCTCACACACACACACTGCGACTCTCTTTCACATTTTTCCCCCGTCCCCCTGAATAGGACAGACACAACACTGCTGCATGCGCGCGCACACACACACACACACAGAGTCTCCCCATCCCCATCCTAGTTTAGTGAGGGAGAGGAAGCAGCCCGGTGGAAAGTCACAGCTCCTCCGTCTGTTCCAAGACCCCCTTTCCAGGCTGCTCCGATTCAGTCCAGGTCACTGATGTCAGATTTGGGCCTGGGTAGGGAACACCAGGCCTGACTCCGTCCAAAGATGCAGGTTTGCCTTCTGGGAAGACTTCTGTGTGGTTGCCCTCCTTCTGAAGCCTCAAGAGATCTCGGATCAAGGTGCTAGGCGCCTGGTCTTCGCTGTGAGTTGGCTCCTTCCAGAGGCTTTCCTGGGCACTCGGCTCGGCCTCCTTGCCCAGGGAGTGGGCGATTCTAGAGGATGCATCGTTGTTGAGGGACCTAGAAAAAACTGGGAGGGGGGGGACAGAGAGCATGAGGGACACGCACACACACACAAGGGATGGGGCAAATGGCAAAGGATTGATTCTTGAGGCTTCATCTACTGCCTTCCCTACTAATCTCTACACTAGTGACCGTTGGATCAGGCTCACAACAGTGTAGATTCTACTACAAATTCTGAACATGGGTTGTGCCACTTGCCTTAGTAGAAGAAGTCTGAAATGGTATAGGGCAGCGGTTCTCAACCTTTTTCAGGCCGCGACCCCGACCTGCACCGTGCAGGTGCGGCGCGACCCCGATCTGCACCGCGCATGCGCGGCGGCCCGCATCGTGCATGCGCGGTGCTACCCTGCGCATGCGCGGTGCTGCCCCCTGCGCCAGCCGAGGGGAAAAGGAGGGGAAAAAATGGCGGACTGCGTTGTTTGGCGACCCCCATGAAATGGTCGTTCGACCCCCAAATGGGGTCGCGACCCACAGGTCCTCAGCAGGGGTTGAACTAGAAGACCTCCAAGGTCCCTTCCAACTCAATTTTTCTATTCTGTAATTCTTTTCTGTAATTCTATTCT
This sequence comes from Bothrops alternatus, assembly GCA_034064705.1. Classification (NCBI taxonomy): domain Eukaryota; kingdom Metazoa; phylum Chordata; class Lepidosauria; order Squamata; family Viperidae; genus Bothrops; species Bothrops alternatus. The sequence goes on along the minus strand of JARGCV010000186.1, from coordinate 1,785,827 downwards.
ATTCTGTATTTCTATTTTATTCTGTATTTCTACTCTATTCTGTATTTCTATTATTATTATTATTATTATTATTATTATTATTATTATATTCAGAACAGAGTTAAAATATAAAATACAAAACCGAATAAAAATCCAAGACACAAAAACAAAACACAAAACACAAAACAATCAGAACATTAAAAAGGTGCATCAAAAAACCAATACATTGTATACATATTATCCCCTCCAGTTCAATACTGATTAATATAATAATAATAATAATAATAATAATAATAATAATAATAATAATAATAATAATAATAATAATAAAGTTGGAAGGGAGGGACCTTGGAGGTCATCGAGTCCAACCCCCTGCTCAGGCAGGAAACTCTACACCATTTCGGACAAATGGCTGTCCAATCTCTTCTTAAAAACTTCCAGTGTTGGAGCATTCACAGCTTCTGGAGGCAGGTGGTTCCCCTGGTTAATTGTTCTCACTGTCAGGAAGTTTCTCCTTAGTTCTAGGTTGCTTCTCTCCTTGATTAGTTTCCATCTGTTGACTCTATTCTATTCTATTCTATTCTATTCTATTCTATTCTATTCTAATTGTCTATAAAGATTCTATTCTATTCTATTCTATTCTATTCTATTCTATTCTATTCTATTCTATTCTATTCTATTCTATTCTATTCTAATTGTCTATAAAGATTCTATTCTATTCTATTCTATTCTATTCTATTCTATTCTATTCTATTCTATTCTATTCTATTCTATTCTATTCTAATTGTCTATAAAGATTCTATTCTATTCTATTCTATTCTATTCTATTCTAATTCTCAATAAAGATTCTATTCTATTCTATTCTATTCTATTCTATTCTATTCTATTCTATTCTATTCTATTCTATTCTATTCTAATTCTCAATAAAGATTCTATTGTATTCTATTCTATTCTATTCTATTCTATTCTATTCTATTCTAATTGTCTATAAAGATTCTATTCTATTCTATTCTATTCTAATTCTCAATAAAGATTCTATTCTATTCTATTCTATTCTATTCTATTCTATTCTATTCTATTCTATTCTATTCTAATTCACAATAAAGATTCTATTCTGTTCTGTTCTGTTCTACTCTACTCTACTCTTCTCTACTCTACTCTTCTCTACTCTACTCTAGTTTTGAACAGGTTTTTCAGTTGACTTGATTCAACCGTTTTCTCCTTTTAAGTCAACCTTGGCGACTTTAAGACCTGTGGACTTCAATTCCCAGAATTCTCCAGCCACGGCTGGGGAACTCCACCAATCTTAAACGTTTTCAAGATTGGACACCCCTGTTTTAAGCTATTAAAATTCTGGGCTGCCCCCCTCTGATGTATCCTGCCTGGGCAAAACTCACACCAGTTAGGAAATAAGTAGAAGTTATCTTGAAATTGGGTAATCCAACTTTAGAGCTTACTTTTTACTTGACCTGATTGAACGTCTTCTCTCTTTAAGCCAGCGGTATCTGAACCTCCGGCAACTTTAAGACCTGTGGACTTCCAACTCCCACTCAGGGAACTGAAGTCCACAAGTCATAAAAATTGCAGAAATTAGACACCGCTGTTTTTAAGCCATTAAAAGTCTGGGCTGTCTGCTGGCTGGGCCAAACTCCCCTTAAGCTAGGAACTTCACGCCACAGATTTGACTCTGTGATATAAGCAGAAGTTATCTATACATCGATAAATCCTTGGGATCCAAACATGGCTCCTTGGGGTCAATATTTTTTCTTCCTCTCACTGGGGAATATTTCTGCTTCAAGCTCACGAAACAGAGACGTGGTTGGTTCTTCAGCACCGTTCCTCTCCAGGTAGAACTGGGTTCTTTGGCGCAGCCGATGGACTTCGGACTTGAAGGAGGACCCATAAATCCGCCTAATCAACGTTGGACTCTTTGTCAGGATTCATCGTCAACTTTTCTGCTATGATTTGCCCATGAGGTGTTTGAGGCCCGGGGACAGCATGCTTCCGCCAATCCCGGGGCTGCCTCTCCTCTCTGCCCAGATGCCCACCCACCCACCCAGCCTCCTTGCTCACCTCGCACCGGTATAAAGTCGCCCCCGGTCTCGGCCTTGTTGCGGGTGAAAGGGCCAATGGAGGGGAAGATGATCAGAGCAAAGGAAAGCAGCAAGACCTGAGGAGCAATTAAAAAGACGCTGGTATCTTTTTTTGAGCAGAGGGTTGGACTAGACCAGGGCTTGTCAACCAGTGGTATGGGTACCCCCTGTGGTCCATTGGCACCTGGCAGGTGGTACGCGGCCATCCTAGAAAAATGGTAGTGGGGGAGGGGAATGAGCTGAACTGGTGGCAGCACTGCACAAGCCTGACCGAGAGACGGCTGGAGCTGCAGGGCTGTCAGGGCTCAGCGGAAGCGCCAGGATCAGCACCAGGCTCCAGCTGGAGCTCGGCACTGATCCTGGCGCGTCTGCTGAGCCCAGAAGAAGCGCCGATCAGCTGGAATGTTGCAGCCTCTCCAGGGTCTTGTGATTTACATTCAGATGCTTGGCAACCGATTCATATTTATGACGGTCACAGTGTCCCAGGGTCATGTGAAGGGACCAAAACCTGCTGCAACCACCCAGCAGACGGGGGGGAATAAAAACCAAACACCCCCCCACCCCACCCCCGCTGCCAATCCTCAACAAAAATGCCTCACAACAATGAAAACCTCGGACAGGAGGAAGAGCACCGCCGGGCGGGCAGGCAGGTGTCTTGCTCGGCTGTGGCTTGGGGGGCCCTTTTTTCAGTTCTATTGTAACTTCGAACAGTCACTAAGTGAACTGTTGTAAGTCGAGGACGACCTGCACTTTATCACTTTTTTCCTTTTGGGGGGGTCATCACGTTTTTGACGCCTTGACAGGCGGCTGGTGGTCCTCGGATGTTGCCATATCCTGAAAGTGGCACAATGGGTGAAAAGGTTGAAAAGCCCTGGACTAGATGACCTCCAAGGTCTCTTCCAGCTCTGATCTTCTGTTATTATTCTGTTATTCTTCCTTAGGGGCCTGGAGGTTAAAACATAGCAGGAACGGTTGCTGGAATTGGGTCTGTCTAGTTTAATGAAGAGAAGGACGAGGGGGGACAGGATAGCAGTCTTCCAGTATCTCAGGGGCTGCCCCAGAGAAGAGGGAGTCAAGCTATTCTCTAAAGAGAAGGCAGGAGAAGAAGCAATGGATGGAAACTCATCAAGGAGAGAAGCAACCTGGAACTAAGGAGAAACTTCCTGACAGTGAGAACAATTAACCAGTGGAACCACCTGACTCCAGAAGCTGTGGATGCTCCAACACTGGAAGTTTTTAAAGAAGAGACTGGACAGCCATTTGTCCGAAATGGTATAGGGTTTCCTGCCTGAGCAGGGGGTTGGACTAGATGACCTCCAAGGTCCCTTCCAACTCTGTCATTCTACTCTACTCTACTCCACTCCACTCCACTCCACTCCACTCCACTCCACTCTTCCATCAAGATCAAATCTGGAGTAAATCAGAAGGGGGTGTACAGCCAGTGATGCCAGTTTGCATCTCGTTCTAAGGAAAAAAAAGATATTCCCAAAGTAAGAGGAAAAGAAATCTAACAATAGCCGTAGCCTCTTAAGGAAAAATGTCCATTGCTTCCCTCTGAATATCAGGCAGATGTGTGCCTACATCAGGGGTCTTCAAACCTGGCCCTTTTATGACTTGTGGACTTCAACTCCCAGAATTGTGCCTGGCTGAGGAATTCTGGGAGTTGAAGTCCACAGGTCATCAAAGGGCCAAGTTTGAAGACCCCTGGATTTCAAGGACAAGAAGATGGGTTCTTCGGCTTGGGCCAAGGTGGTGGACTACGATTCCCATCCTGTGGGATGAATTATGGATCCAGACACCCCATAGGTCTCTGGTCCCGTGGTGGATCTTCACACCCCAGGATTATAGAGGCTGGTGCCACTTCTGAACCATGCTCTCCATGGGAATTCTGGGAGTTGAAGTCCACAAGTCATAAAAAGGCCAAGTTTGAAGACCCCTGGCCTATATGGAGGAGAGGCTTCAGTTCCTCTGGCCCCATTGGCGATAGAAAGTGGGGCTGGAGGTACTTTTGATCCATCGCCTCTTAAATTAGGGACTTTTCCCCACTGCGGAAGCGAAGTGGTCTCCACCCATCGTGGAGGCATCAGAACAGAATGAGAGAGTTGGAAGGGACCTTAGAGGTCATCTAGTCCAACCCCCTGCTCAGGCAGGAAACCCTATACCATTTCAGACAAATGGCTGTCCGGTCTCTTCTTAAAAACCTTCAGAGTTGGAGCATTCACCGCTTCTGGAGACAGGTCGTCTCGCTGGCTCGCTCTTCCCATCTCTGTTCCTCTGACCCCAGTTGCTACAGTCCCACTGACTTCCCTCCAGGGTCAGGGTGGCAGAGTCTATATAGAATAGTCCTCGACCTACGACTGGGACTCAGCCTGGTAAGTCATTGTAGTTGTAACTTGAGGCCAGATCCAATTTTTTTTGACATTTTTGTGGCCATCGATAAGCGCACAGCATCGGTCTTAACGTTAAGTAAGTCTATTTTCCCCAATGGGGATTTTTCCCCCCCAGGGACCTTACATAAACACTGGGAGCCAGCAAAAAAGGTGTAAATTATTGTGGGATAAGTGCAAATGACTGGAAAGAAGAGGAAGAAGGAGGAGGAGGAGAAGGAGAAGGAAGAAGGAGAAGGAAGAAGAAGAAGAAGAAGAAGAAGAAGAAGAAGAAGAAGAAGAAGAAGAAGAAGAAGAAGAAGAAGAAGAAGAAGAAGAAGAAGAAGAAGAGAAGAAGAAGAAGAAGAAGAAAAAGAGAAGAAGAAGAAGAAGAAGAAGAAGAAAAAGAAAAAGAAGAAGAAGAAGAAGAAGAAGAAAAAGAAGAAGAAGAAGAAGAAGAAGAAGAAGAAAAAGAAAAAGAAGAAGAAGAAGAAGAAGAGAGGAGGAGGAGGAGGAGGAGGAGGGGAGGAGGAGGAGGAGAAGGAGAAGGAGAAGAAGAAGAAGAAGAAGAAGAAGAAGAAGAAGAAGAAGAAGAAGAAGAAGAAGAAGAGAAGAAGAAGAAGAGAAGAAAAAGAAGAAGAAGAAGAAGAAGAAGAAGAAAAAGAAAAAGAAGAAGAAGAAGAAGAAGAAGAAGAAGAAGAAGAAAAAGAAAAAGAAGAAGAAGAAGAAGAAGAAGAAAAAGAAAAAGAAGAAGAAGAAGAAGAAGAAGAAGAAGAAGAAGAAGAGGAGGAGGAGGAGGAGGAGGAGGAGGGGAGGAGGAGGAGGAGAAGGAGAAGAAGAAGAAGAAGAAGAAGAAGAAGAAGAAGAAGAAGAAGAAGAAGAAGAAAGAAGAAGAAAAAGAAAGTTGGAAGGGACCTTGGAGGTCATCTAGTGTTGGTTATGACCTATAAAGCCCTTTATGGCAATGGACCAGGTTACTTGCGGGACTGTCTCCTGCCCCATGAATCCCAGCGACCGATTAGGGCGCATAGGGTTGGCCTCCTACGGGTCCCGTCTGTTAGACAATGCCATCTGGCGGGGCCTAGGGCAAGGGCCTTCTCCGTTGCTGCCCCAGCCCTCTGGAACCAGCTTCCCTCGGAGGTTCGTACTGCTCCCTCCCTCCTAGCTTTCCGGAAACTGCTGAAGACGCATCTATGCCGACAGGCTTGGGGCGTATGAGCTGTGCTCTGCCCCTCGGCCCTAGGAAGGTCCCTCCACCAGCGACTGTCACCTGATTGTGTTTGTATGTGGTGTGAATGTAATTAATTTTTAAATTTTTATTGTATTGTTGTATTGTTGTTGTGAGCTGCCCTGGGTCTTGGGAGAAGGGCAGCATATAAATTTGATTAAACTTAAACTTAGTCCAACCCCCTGCTCAGGCAGGAAACCCTATACCATTTCAGACAAATGGCTGTCCAGTCTCTTCTTAAAAACTTCCAGTGTTGGAGCATTCACCGCTTCTGGAGGCAGGTGGTTCCACTGGTTAATTGTCCTCACTGTCAGGAAGTTTCTCCTTACTTCCAGGTTGCTTCTCTCCTTGCTTAGTTTCCATCCGTTGCTTCTTGTCCTGCTTTCAGGCGCTTTGGGGAAAGGCTTGACTCCCTCCTCTTTGGGGCAGCCCCTGAGATACTGGAACACTGCTATCCTGTCCCCCCTCATCCTTCTCTTTGTTAAACTAGACAACTGCAGGGATTCACATACCAACTGTGGCAAGAAAGTCCGTCGAATGGGGCAAAACTCGCTTAACAACTGTCTCCCTTAGCAACATAAATGGGCTCCCTTGTCGTAAATCGAGGACAAGCTGTATCTGCCCACGCACGTGTGTACACGATCCCCGACATACCGCCACACAGGTGCTCGTTTGGGCAGCCTTGCCACTGGACTGCATCATGATGGTCTGGAGTTTCTTCAGCTGCTGCAGGAGAGATCTGGGGGGAAAAAAGGAGAACAAGGCCCCCCGTTAGGATCAGATTTTGGGGGAGAGCAGAGGGCAAATTCAGGAAATTTAAGCGGGCCAGAATTTCTTCTATCGATTCAGTGAATGCCAAGCACGCTGGGGGAGGGGAGGTCCATCTCCATCACTTACAAGTTCTGCTTCTCCAGGTGAACCACTTTGCGTTGGAGCTCCTGGTTGTGAGTCGTGCAAGCCGACATCCTGAAAAGCAAAAGGACAACAGAGGTGAAGAGGGAGGAAACGGTTTCATTTCCCGCCGGTTTATTCGTCTTTTTTTTTTTTTTTAAGTTCTCCGAGCTGACGTAGCTAATAGAAGGAGAAGCTGATCCAGAGGCTGGAGCAGGATGGTGCCTAAAGATCTCGCCAACAAGAACAGGAGAAGGAACATTTTAGCCTTTCCTTAAGGAACTGCAGTTCCGGTCATTTTTTTGTTTGGTTTTGTTTTGTTTTTACAAAATCTGCGTGTTCAGAACTGCGGAAAGTCAGTCCCCCAGAGAAGGAAATATTAAAAGGGCAGAAAAATATATTTCCCTCAAAGAATCTTAAAGAGGCAGAAAAACATGCCCAGTTTTTTTTTTAAATTTTATAATTTTTATTAATTATATATTTGTCAATGTAAGCAGAGGAAACAAAGAAAAAATCAGGTTGAGTGCAACTCAACTTAATATAATCATTTTCTACTTGTAAACATTTTTCAATCACTCTTCAGACCATTTTGAAAAAGCGTATTGAATTTCTACCTCAGTTGTTTTTGTTAGGTATTACAAAAGACTGTACCACCTTGGAGACGAACTTAATTTTGAATTTGATCACAGCAGCAAGACTGCTGGTGGGACAATACTGGAAGAAACCAGAATTGCCATCTATTGAAGAATGGACCTTGAAAGTCATAAATTTGGCAGAAATGGCCAAAATATCTGCATATTTGAAGGATCATTCAAATGAAAAATATATGTTGGACTGGAAAAAATGGATAGATTACATACAAGGGAAATATCAATCTAAGAAACTGTATCTAGCCCAGTTTTCCAGTTTTTTTCTTAATAGCCCCAAGTCTGCCTCCCCCAAGCAGAAACCAGCTCTGTAGAAAAGCAGATGTAAACTATCAGGAAGGTTGAAGCTAGAAGCTTAGGAAGACCAAGACACCTAAAATCTAGATATCCCACCCAAAGTCTAAGACAGGACATAATAGGATTAACCCACAGATGCCAAAGGGGCACACCCAGACTCAGGTCAGAATACATGACACAGGAAATACAAGGCCTCAAAACAGGAACAGGGAACAACTCCACACAAAGGCTCCAGAGGATATAAAAACCCACTCCCTACATGTGCTCGCTCTCTTTATCTTCCAGATCCATCTTTCTTTCTGGCTCTCCTCTTCAATAAACTGCAACCTTCTTTCTAAAACAGATTGCCATGTTGTTTATTCCCGGCTTGGACTGAACTATGATGAAGCCCTTCAACAGAAGAAAGAAACCTTGATCCATGTTCTAGTTTAGCTTGTTGATGATAAGACTGTGGTAAGAACATTCACACACACACATGCACACACACCATTGAGAATGAAATATTTGGGGGAATATTAAAAAGGGGGCAGAATATTATATTTCCCCAAGGAAGAAATGGAGAAAAGTCTTAACAAAGGCAGAAGGCAGCCCCAACCTCAGCCAGAAGCCTCAAGTCTTTAGAGATGGATATTTTGTACCTATTAAGAAAGACGGGGGCCAATCTATTCGTAAAGAAAACGCCTTCATCCCCCACGGCTGATTGGATTAAGAATTTACATTCCCCCTCCCAAATTCTAAGGCAGCGGTTCTCAACCTATTTCAGGTTGTGACCCCGACCCGCACCACGCATGCACGGCACGACGGCCGCACTGCGCATGCACGGTGCGGCGGTCCGCATCGCGCATGCGCGGCACACCCGCGACGGCCCACATCGTGCATGCGCGGCGTGACAGTCTGCATCGCGCATGCTCGGCGCGCCTGCGACAGCCCGCATCACGCATGCGCAGCGCGATGGCCCACATCGCACATGTACGGTGCTACCCCGCGCATGTGCGGTGCTGCCCCCTGCGCCGGCCGAGGGGAAAAGGGGGAAAAATGGCAGACTGCGCTGTTTGGCGACCCCCATGAAATGGTCGTTCAACCCCAAATGGGGTCGCGACCCATAGGTTGAGAACCGCTGTTCTAAGGATAGCACATGACCTTTAGGACATAATAAGGATTAACCCACCAGCATTAGACTAACAAAAGACACAAAAGCCCACCTCATTTCACAACCCAGAAACATTTCCACTTCGAAGTCCCAGAGCCCCATAAAGATCCGCCCACTCTCAACTCCATTTGTTCAGCTGCCTCAGAACTGCAGGCTGTTGCTGGCTCTGCTCATCAATAAACAGAAACCTTCTTTCAAAAGCAGCCTCCATTTTATTCCCAGCTTGGAACCGGACCTGATTTTTTTTCTTTCAGCAAGATCAAACTCAAAATGTTGAAGGAGACGAACGGGGGAAAATAACATACCGGCTTTCTAAACCATCAATGTATTCCTTCCGTTTCTTGCGACTTTCCTGAGCCGATTGTTTGTTCCGGATCTTTCTACGGATCTTCTTGAGAATGCGTTCCTCATACTGCCGATGCAAAGAGATCCAGCTTAGCTAGTTGTTTTGTTTTTAACGATATCCATTTCTTTATATGAAACTCGAAGAGTTTTTTGGTCCGTTTGTGAAATAATGTGCAATGACTGAAGTCCTTTATTTTAAAATGTACATCAATGACATTCTCATTGCATTCATTCTGGACAAGAGGACCAGTATTTTCCAGTGGGTGCGGTTCAGGGCAGTTGTGATACAGGTGGCCCTTGACTTATGACAATTTGTCTAGTGTCTGTTCAAAGTTACAACAGCACTGGGGAAAAAAAGTCACTTATGACTGTTTTTCACACTTGCAGCCGATGCGGCATCCCATGGTCACGTGCTCAAAACTCACACACTTGGCACCTGACTCATATTTACGACGGTTGCAGTGACCTAGGGTGGGGTGATTCCCTTTTGTGACCTTCTGACAAGCAAAGCCGATGGGGGAGCCAGATTCACTTAACAACCATTAATTTGGGCACTTGGCAAGATTTTCTGATAGTTGCACTGACCGGTCACATTGTTGTGAGTCCGTGCCGGCCAGTGGACCCAGCAGCGGAGTCTGGGGAATCAGAGAAGGAGGAGGGACCTGGAGAACCATCAGAGTCGGAGGAAAGCTCTAATGAGCTCCAGGACTTACAATCTGAAGAAGAGCCTGTCCTTTCCAATTGTACTCAGGCTGAGAGCCAGCTGTGCGGGGAAGCTGAGCCAGACTCTGAGGACTCACAGCTGGAAGTCATCATAGACCAGTGGTGGTGAACCTATGGCACGGGTGCCAGAGGCGGCACTCAGAGCCCTCTCTGTGGGCACGCACACCATCACCCCAGTCCTAGGCCTTCATCTGGGTTTTATAAAACCTTTTCCGCCGCCGTGTACACACAGAAAAAGAGGTTCAATCAATCAATCAATCAATTTCAACTTCTCGCAGGAAAAAAAAAAGATCTTGCAAAGTTGGAATGGATGGATTGAACTTTTTAGTCCCACCCACTCTGTTGTTACCACTGCAGCCACGCCCACCCCATGGACCACACCCACCCGGCACCCGACGATGCATGTGGGTTTTGGGTTGCAGTTTGGGCACTCGGTTTGAGGACAACCTGCATTAATGAGTAATCCCCAATAATATTTGAGCAAAAGCACGGACTCCGTGTGGCTTACCTTGGTGAGCGGGAGCTGCGTTGGAAGAGTCACCCCTTCCTTAGTCAGCAGTTTCTTCTCGTCCTCAGTCAACACCAGCTCCTGACAAGTCCCTGGGGTCTGCCTCATCGCTGCGGAGTTGACCGCCTGCTGGTGCTAGAACAGCACAAGGTAAGAATGGTCTGAGCTGGAAGAAGCATCTTCAACGTTCTTAGAAATAACCATCCAAAAACAAACTGGGTTTCAAGACATCCCCATCGAAGAATATGGAATAACAGAGTTGGTAGGGACTTCAGAGGTCTTCTAGTCCAGCCCACTGCTCAAGCAGGAGAGCTGATACCAAGGGTCTTCAACCCTGGCCCTTTTATGACTTGTGGACTTCAACTCCCAGAATTCCTCAGCCAGGCATGCGTGCCTGGCCGAGGAATTCTGGGAGTTGAAGTCCACAAGTCATAAAAGGGCCAGGGTTGAAGACCTTCTGCCCTCTACCATTCCAGAGAAGCAGTAGTCCAGTCTCTTCTTAAAAATAGTCACCGAGGGAGCACCCACAACTTCTGGAGGCAGGTTGTTCCGCTGGTTAATTGTTCTCACTGTTAGAAAATTTCTCCTTAATTCCAGGTTGGTTCTCTCCTTGGTGAGGTTCCACCTGTTGCTTCTTCTCCTGCCTTCAGGCACTTTGGAGAATATCTTGACTCCCTCTTCTTTGGGGCAGCCCCTGAGATACTGGAAGACTGCTATCTGGTCCCCCCTCGTCCTTCTCTTCGTTAAACTAGAGATACCCAATTCCAGCAACCATTCCTTATATGTTTTAGCCTCCAGTCCCCTGATCATCTTTGTGGCTCTTCTCTGCACTCTTTCTAGAGTCTCAGCATCTTTTTTATATCGTGGTGACCAAAACTGGATGCAGGATTCCAAGTGTGGCCTTACCAAGGCCTTGTAAAATGGTATTAACACTTCACATGATCTTGATTCTCTCCCTCTGTTAATGCAGCCCAGCACTGTGTTGGCCTTTTTTGGCAGCTGCAGCAAACGGCTGGCTCACATTTATTTTATTTATTTTATTTATTTAAGTGATTGTCCACTAGGACTCCGAGATCCCTCTCAGTTACTACTATTGAGCAAGCTGCCACCTATGCTGTACTTGTGCATTTATACGGTAATATGCCAAACCAGGTCATCATCCAACCAGCCCCGCCATCGGGCAGCAGTTGAGAGACCATAGAAAATGGTGTCTCCGTGTTGGAACAGAAGATTACCCCCAAGGAATCCTACGGCTGCTTTGAGATGAGAAGGATTGGGCTCTTTCATCATTTTAATTAATTCGTTCATCTCAACTGTGAGATCCCTCTCACAGTTGCTACTATTGAGTCAGGTACCATAGTTCTTCATATGTTTTGCCATCTACCCCCCACCCTAATCATCTTTCCAGAGTCAAATTTGATTCATTAGAAAGCATTTTCAAGTGTTCTTAGAAATAACTGTAAAAAACAATAACTGGGTTTCTAGATATCTCCATCATCCTTATTACGATCGAAATACTTGCCATTTCAGAGTTGTTGGAAAGAAGGAGGTCCTTAATTGTGAGTATGCAGGAGGCTGGGTTTTGATGGGTGGCATCTGTTATTTGCCTCTCTTCTGCATAAAAACCAGCAGCCCACATACCTGCAAAGAAATAATAATAGTAGTAGTAGTAGTAGTAGCAATAGTAGTAGTAGTACCAATAATAATAGGCACCTTGGGTGCAATCCCAAAACAACTGGAGCACCACTTGAACACCATCATCGGCATTGACAAATTTGCCATTAGTCAATTGCAAAAGGCGGCCTTACTAGGAACCACTTCCATCCTGCGACGAGATCTGTAATACCATCAAACATCCACATCTGCCTATCCCAGGTCCTTGGGAAGGACTCGATAGGTAGACAAAAAGGCCAAATCCAATCTGAACATCTGGCTGACTGTGTGATGATCCATAATATAATAATAATAATAATAATAATAATAATAATAATAATAATAGTAATAATAATAATGATGATGATGATGATGATAAAGTTGGAAGGGACCTTGGAGATCATCTAGTCCAACCCCCTGCTCGGGCAGGAAACCCTGTACCATTTCGGACAAATGGCTGTCCAGTCTCTTCTTTAAAACTTCCAGTGTTGGAGCATTCACCGCTTCTGGAGGCAGGTAGTTCCCCTGGTTAATTGTTCTCACTGTCAGGAAGTTTCTCCTTAGTTCTAGGTTGCTTCTCTCCTTGGTTAGTTTCCACCCGTTGCTTCTTGTCCTGCCTTCTCTTTAGAGAATAGCTTGACTCCCTCTTCTTTGGGGCAGCCCTAGATACTGGAAGGCTGCTATCATGTCCCCCCACCTCGTCCTTCTCTTCATTAAACTAGACATACCCAATTCCAGCAGCCATTCCTTATATGTTTTAGCCTCCAGTCACCTAATCATCTTTGTTGCTCTTCTCTGCACTCTTTCTAAAGTCTCAGCATCTTTTTTACATCGTGGTGACCAAAACTGGATGCAGTATTCCAAGTGTGGCCTTACCAAGGCCTTGTAAAGTGATATTAACACTTCACGTGATCTTGATTCTCTCCCTCTGTTAATGCAGCCTAGCACTGTGTTGGTTTTTTTGGCAGCTGCAGCACACGGATGGCTCCTATTTAAGTGATTGTCCACTGGGACTCCGAGGTCCCTCTCACAGTTACTACTGAGCAAGGTACCCCCTATACTATGCCTGTGCATTTGGTTTTTCTTGAAGGAACCTGCTGGTTAGGGAACAGAAAAAAAATCCAGCTTTTCAATGTACATGGAAAACTGCTTTGGAGAAGATAAAGTTTGTTCTTCAGGTACATTATTATCTTATCTGCCTGAGAGCCACACCTCAGAGGTCAGTCCAGCCTTTCTGCTTACTTGCTAATCTGAGTTCTGGTGGTGATCATTTGATAACAAGAAAGTTAACATGAGTGCACACCTGGAGGAAGAGAATATTAATTTTACACTAAAAGCACAAACATTTTCGGTTTCAACCTGCAACAATCAGGATCTTACGATCCTAAACGGTTCTTCTGCTTCACTCTGCTGCCTACTGAAAACGTCACACTCACATTTCTGAGGCCACCTGAATTGTTCCAAACTCCACTTAGCACTTGGGGTCTTATTGTGTTGCAATGGTTACTCCAGCGCTTCTCAACCGTGGCAATTTTAATATAAATGGACCTCAACTCTGAGAGTTCTGGCAGCTGAAGTCCCCTTTTCTTACAGTTGCTAAGGCTAACTTGATTGACTCTTGACTGAATCCCTCTGTTAATGCAACTTAGGATTGTACTGGCTTGTTTTGGCCGTTGCAGCATACCGTTGGCTCATATTTAATGGATTGTCCACTAAGATTCCAAGATCCCTCTCACAGTTGGTTTGTTACTTTCGCAGTTAAGTTGGAGACCCCTGGATTAGACCAGGGCTTTTCAACCTTTTCACCCATTGTACCACTTTTAGGATATGGCAACATCCGAGGACCACCCGTCGCCTAGCAAGGTGTCAGAAACTTGATGACCAAAAAAAAAAAGGAAAAAAGTGATAAAGTACAGGTAGTCCTCGACTTACAACAGTTCGCTTAGTGACTATTCAAAGTTACAGTGGCACTAAAAAAAGTGGCCCCCAAGCCACAGCCGAGCAAGACGCCTGCCTGCCCTCCCGGCGGCGCTCTTCCTCCTGTCCGAGGTTTCCATTGTTGTGAGCATTTCTGTTGAGGATTGGCAGCTGGGGGTGGGGTGGGGGGTGTTTGGTTTTTATTCCCCCCCCCCGTCTGCTGGGTGGTTGCAGCAGGTTTTGGTCACTTCACGTGACCCTGGGACACTGTGACCGTCATAAATATGAATCAGTTGCTAAGCATCTGAATGTAAATCACAAGACCCTGGAGAGGCTGCAACATTCCAGCTGATCGGCGCTTCTTCTGGGCTCAGCAGAAGCGCCAGGATCAGCGCTGAGCTCCAGCTGGAGCCTGGCGCTGATCCTGACGCTTCTGCTGAGCCCTGACAGCCCCGAAGAAGCGCCGATCAGCTGGAAAGCGGCACTGATCCTGGCGCTTCCGCTGAGCCCTGACAGCCCCGCAGCTCTCGCTCAGGCTTGTGCGGTGCTGCCACCGGTTCAGCTCCTTCCCCTCCCCTGCTACCACTTTCCTAGGATGGTCGCGGACCACCTGCCAGGTGCCAATGTACCACAGGTGGTCCCCGTACCCCTGGTTGAAAAGCCCTGGACTAGAGGACCTCTTAATTTCTTCTGACTTGTACGGTCTATAATTTTAGGATGCTATTTTGGGGGGGATTGGAGCACACAGGTGATCACATCAGGCCAGGTTCTCAAGACCCGTACCAGAGTTTTCAATGGTCTGAATCAGCCGATGGAGAGTCCTCAGTCCTCCAGGTTGTCCCCAAAGGTGCTTTTTTCACCAGGCAAGGGGACTGTCTTGTTTTTCTTTGAAGATGTTTCGTTTCTCATCCCAGAAGCTTCTTCAGCTTTAACTGGATGGTGGGGAATAGCAGAACGGAAGAAGCTTCTGGGATGAGAAGCGAAATGTCTTCAAAGAAAAAACAAGACAGTCCCGTTGCCTGGTGAAAAAAGCACCTTTGGGATAAACCATGACCTGGATGATGTCCATCTCCATACAAAACGGCTAACTTATAACAGAATAGCAGAACTGGAAGGGACCTTGGAGGTCATCTAGTCCAACCCCCTGCTCAGACAGGAAACCCTATACCATTTCAAACAAATTGCTGTCCAGTCTCTTCTTTAAAAAAAACCAGTGATGGAGCACCCACAACCTCTGAAGACAAACTGTAACACTGATTAATTGTTCTAACTGTCAAGATATTTTTCCTTAGTTCTAGGTTGTTTCTCTCCTTGATCAGTTTCCATCCGTTGCTTCTTGTCCTGCCTTCTGGTGTTTTGGAGAATAGGATAATAATAATAATAATAATAATAATAATAATAATAATAATAAAGTTGGAAGGGACCTTGGAGGTCATCTAGTTCAACCCCCTGCTCAGGCAGGAAACCCTACACCATTTCAGACAAATGGCTGTCCAGTCTCTTCTTAAAAACTTCCAGTGTTGGAGCATTCACCGCTTCTGGAGGCAGGTTGTTCCATTGGCTAATTGTTCTCACTGTCAGGAAGTTTCTCCTTAGTTCTAGGTTGCTTCTCTCCTTGGTTAGTTTCCACCCGTTGCTTCTTGTCCTGCCTTCAGCTGCTTTGGAGAATAGCTTGACTCCCTCTTCTTTGGGGCAGCCCCTGAGATACTGGAAGGCTGCTATCCTGTCCCCCCTCGTCCTTCTCTTCATTAAACTAGACATCCCCAATTCCAGCAGCCGTTCCGTATATATTTTAGCCTCCAGTCGCCTAATCATCTTTGTTGACTCCCTCTTCTTAGTGGCAGCCTATCCAATACTAGAAGACTGCTATCATGTCACCCCCTAATCCTTCTTTTCACTAAATTAGACAAACTCATTCCCTGCAACCATTTTTCATATCTTTTAGCCCCATCCCCTAATCATCTTTGTTGCTCTTCTCTGCACTCTTTCCAGAATCTCACCATCTTTTTGTATAATGTGGTGACCAAAACTGGACAGGTCTCATCTGACCAAGGCACTATAAAGTGGAATTAAAACTTCATGTAATCTTGATTCTCTCCCTCTGTTAATGCAGCCCAGCACTGTTGGCTTTTTTTGCAGCTGCAGCAAACGGTTGGCTCACATTTAAGCGATTGTCCACTAGGATTCCGAGATCCCTCTCACAGTTGCTGGTGTTGAGCCATGTTTCAGCTAATCTGTTCCTCATCACTTCAAGCAATGGATTCTGCCACATCAAAAGGTGAAGACATTTAAGGCGAGTTCCATTGTTTCCTTATTTTAGCCTCGCTGGCGGAATATTGCTTCATCTTGTTGCGTACTTGCCATCTGAATGGAGGATGCCATCATTTTGAAAGTCCTTAGGCAGCACGTTTCCTGGACTGTTTTCCAGGCCGCAAATCCAATGTCACTTCTGTCATCACAAGCGGCTTTTGCAGTTCAGGGCAAAGATGTGGCTGTTTTAAAGGGTTATAGACATGTGCCATTTCTGTGCTCCGGTATACTCTGAAGCACCTTTGGGGGATCAAACTGGATGCCTGACATGGTTGCTGGAATTGGGTCTGTCTAGTTTAATGAAGAGAAGGATGAGGGGGGACATGATAATAGTCTTCCAGTATCTCAGGGACTGCCCCCAAGAAGAGGGAGTCAAGCTATTCTCCAAAGCACCTGAAGGCAGGACAAGAAGCAGTGGTGTAATGAAAATAATCTTATACTTAACACCACAAAAACTTAAGAACTTATAATTGACTTTAGGAGGAAGAGAGATGCGCATCTACCTTTGTACATAAATGGTGTGGAGGTGGAGAGGGTGGGTAGTTTTAAATTTTGGGGCACTTATATCTCGGAGGACCTCTTATGGTCTACGAACGTTAACGTGCTTGTGAAGAAGGTACAGAAGAGGCTGTACTTCCTGAGAATGCTCAGGAAGATAAATCTATCTCAACATCTACTTCTGTCCTACTATCACAGCACCACTGAGAGAGTCCTGACATACGGCATTCTTGCAGGGTATGGGAGCAGCTCTGTAGCGGACAAAAAAAGCTCTGCAGAGAATTATTAAAACTGCCCAGAATATTATTGGACTCCAGCTACCAGCCCTGGACAACATCTTCGAATCTCGTTGTTTGAGGAAGTTGCGTAACATTCTCAGAGATTCTTCCCGTCCTGCTTACAATCTCTTTGGACTGTTGCCTTCTGGCAGAAGATATAGAACATTTAAAACTTGGACCACCCGTTTTCTGAATAGTTTTTATCCCAGAGCTATAATTGCACTTAATAATGAACTGAAGGGCCACCATCAGTGAAGTGTTGGACAGTATTACTTGGTCTGTTGGGTGGATGCTGGGTGGTTTGGGGGTGGGGAATTGTGGTGGGTGGGAGTGTGTTTGGGGATTATGTGTGCGGGACCTGGTCTTTGGGTGTTATGTAAATTTCGTTGTATGGTTATACTGCGTATACACACACAATGACAATAAAGTTATTATTATTATTATTATTATTATTATTATTATTATTATTATTATTATTATTATTATTATTAACCAGTGGAACCACCTGCCTCCAGAAGCAGTGAATGCTCCAACACTGGAAGTTTTTAAGAAGAGACTGGCCAACCAATTGTCTGAAATGGTATAGAGTCTCCTGCCTGAGCAGGGGGTTGGTCTAGATCAGCGATTCTAAACCTTTTTCAGGCTGTGACCCTGACCTGCGCCGCGCATGCGCAGCGTGGCGGCCCGCATCGCGCATGCGTGGTGGCCCGCATCGCGCATGCGTGGCGGCCCGCATCACGCATGCGTGGTGCGACAGCCCGCATCGCGCATGTGTGGCACGACGTCCCGCATCGCGCATGCGCGGTGCTACCCCACGCATGTGTGGTGCTGTCCCCTGCGCCGGCTGAGGGGAAAAGGGAAAAAATGGCGGACTGCGGTGTTTGGCGACCCCCGTGAAATGGTCGTTCGACCCCAAATGGGGTCGTGACCCACAGGTTGAGAACCGCTGGTCTAGATGACCTCCAAGGTCGCTTCCAACATTATTATGATTATGATTATGATTATGATTATGATTATGATTATGATTATGATTATGATTATGATTATGATTATGATTATGATTATGATTATGATTATGATTATTACTTATTATCCTCACTCTTGAGAGGGCAGCCATATCTATGCGTGGCCTGTCCACTAGATTGTGATTTAATGTTAAATCACAATGTTAAAGTAATTTTAACACTAAAATCCCACGTACGGATCGTTAGATCAAGGGTTTGTGTAAGCCAGGGAGTAGTCCTCAACTTACAACAGTTCGTTTAGTGACTGCTCAAAGTTACAGCGGCACTGAAAAAAGAGTGACTTGTGACTATTTTCCGCACTTGTGACCATTGCAGCATTCCTATGGTCACGGGATCAAAATTCACACGCTTGGCAACTGGATTCTATTGATGACGGTCGCAGTGTCCCGGGGGGAGGGGGGAAATCATGTGATCCCCTTTTCCAAACTTCTGACCAGAAGAGTCGATGGGGAGGCCAGGTTCCCCTTGACAACGGCGTTACAAATTTAATAACTGCAGGGATTCACTTCACAAATGTAGTGAGAAAAGTCATAAAACTGGGCAAAATTCGCTTAGCGGCATAAATTTGGGGCTCAGTGGTGGCTGTTAAGTCGAGGACTAAATGTATCCTGCAGAAGCCAATTTATAGATCTTGTTCCTTTGGGGTAACTATCCATAATCTGTCTACATATATCATATATAACGATATCTGTGTATTCTGAGCTCATTTTCCTTCTCTCTGTTTAGCAGAATAACAGAGCTGGAAGGGGCCTTGGAGGTCATCTAGTCCAACCCCCTTTCACAACTAGGAGACCCTAGACCAACCTCGGCTCTTTTATGACTCGTGGACTTCAACTCCCAGAATTCCTGAGCCAGCATGGGGGAACTATGGCCCCCTTCATGACTTGCGGACTTCAACTCCCAGAATTCCTGAGCCAGCCTGGCTCAGCTTGAAAACCTCTCCCTTTCCCCTCAGCGTGGCTGGCTCAGGAATTCTGGGAGTTGCAGTCCACAAGTCATGAAGGGCTATAGTTCCCCCATGCTGGCTCAGGAATTCTGGGAGTTGAAGTCCACGAGTCATAAAGGAGCCAAGGTTGCCTATCCCTGCCCTAGACCCTAGAACAGACATGTCAAACCCAAGGCCCGTGGGGGCCAGATGCGGCCCGCAAAGTGGTTTCATGTGGCCCGCGAAGCCATCCTGGAAACAGTGAGGGAACGGCCCCCGCTGCCTTGGCCCTGGCCCACCCAGGCCGGCCGGGAGCCAATGTACAATTTTGTGGTTTGCCATCTATGCCGAAACACATTCAGTCTTAGCTCCACAAGGCCTAGAAACAGCGAGGGACCAGCCCCTGCCGCGTCGGCCCCGTCCCATGGGTGCCTGCTGGGGAGGGGTCCCCCTTTGTGAGGAGTGAAGAAATGCACCATGACTTGGCGCTTGCCCCAGTCCCACCTCCTTCTGCCAGAGACCCTCAGATCTCTCCCACTCCTGCCCAGGCCCCCCACAGGCCCCCTTGACGCGAACGATGTAGAGCTGGCCACGCCCACCCAGTAGGCCACACCTACTCCATCCACGCCCACCCAGTAGGCCGCACCCACCCTGGCTACACCCACCTGGCCCCCCGAGGGCAACCGCAAGGCTGATGCGGCCCTCAGTGAAATTGAGTTTGACACCCCTGCCCTAGACCCTAGACAGGGTCCCCAACCCCTGGTCCATGAACCGGTACCAGGCCGCGGCATACCGGCAACCAGTCTGCACAAACGAGCAAAGCCCCATCTGCGGGATGCAGGCAGCACGCAAAACCACG
This sequence comes from Bothrops alternatus, assembly GCA_034064705.1. Lineage (NCBI taxonomy): Eukaryota > Metazoa > Chordata > Lepidosauria > Squamata > Viperidae > Bothrops > Bothrops alternatus. The sequence continues at coordinate 1,766,135 of JARGCV010000186.1, read as the reverse complement.
CACCCTCTCATCCGCGGAAAAACCTTTCTCCATGGAACCGGTCCCTGGTGCCCGAAAGGTTGGGGACCTCTGCCCTAGACCATTTTGGAAAAAGGACTGAACAGGGCTGATGAAAACTGGCATTCACACCAAAGGACCAGATGGTCCAAAAAGGCCAACACAGTGCTGGGCTGCATGAACAGAGGGAGAGAATCAAGATCACGTGAAGTATTAATACCACTTTACAAGGCCTTGGTAAGGACACACTTGGAATCCTGCATCCAGTTTTGGTCACCACGATGTAAAAAAGATGCTGAGACTCTAGAAAGAGTACAGAGAATAGCCACAAAGATGATTAGGGGACTGGAGGCTAAAACATATAAGGAAAGGCTGCTGGAATTGGGTGTGTCTAGTTTAACAAAGAGAAGGACGAGGGGGAACATGATAGCAGCCTTCCAATATCTCAGGGGCTGCCCCAAAGAAGAGGGAGTCAAGCTATTCTCCAAAGCAGCTGAAGGCAGGACAAGAAGCAACGGGTGGAAACTCATCAAGGAGAGAAGCAACCTGGAACTAAGGAGAAACTTCCCGACAGTGAGAACAATTAATCAGTGGAACAACCTGCCTCCAGAAGCGGTGAATGCTCCATCACTGGAAGTTTTTAAGAAGAGACTGGACAGCCATTTTTCCAAAATGGTATAGGGTTTCCTGCCTGAGCGGGGGTTGGACTGGATGACCTCCAAGGTCCCTTCCAACTTTACTATTATTATTATTATTATTAATTGGGTATGTCTAGACTAGTCTAATGAAAACCAGGGGTGACATGATAGCAGTGTTCCAATATCTCAGGAGCCACCACAAAGAAGGAGTCAAGCTTTTCTCCAAAGCGCCTGAAGGCAGGACAAGAAGCAACGGATGGAAACTCACCAAGGAGCGAAGCAACCTGGAACTAAGGAGAAACTTCCTGACAGTGAGAACAATTCACCAGTGGAACAACCTGCCTCCAGAAGCGGTGAATCCTCCAACACTGGAAGTTTTTAAGAAGAGACTGGACAACCATTTGTCTGAAATGGTATAGGATTTCCTGCCTAAGCAGGGGGTTGGACTAGATGACCTCCAAGATCCCTTCTAACTCTTTCTAGTCTATTCTGTTCTCTCGCACAGGTGTCTATGCACTCATTTTCTCTGCTTAAGTTTCTCCCTTTGTGGACGCCGTGTAGCCTTCTCTCCAGTGCCCCAGAGATGGGGGGGGTTCACCTGGTTTAACATTCCAGGAAGGGAAAACAGGGCACTCACTGAAGTCTATGGAGACGTCCATCTCTCTCAGTTCAGCGGCAGGTCCTTTTAGGGCAGGTAAGGCTTGACGGGTGTCCTGGCAGGGGGTGTAAGCCAGGTCACCGGCTGAGCTTCCCTCAGAGTAGGCCTCCGGGCTCCCAGTGGGAAGATAATGTGGAGGGCTGTCCAGCTGATCAGAATTTGGATCCTCAGATATGCCACTGTCACTGGCAGCTGGAGACCAGCTTGGAGAATCTAGGACCGCGTTTGCCGCTCCGAAGATGGAGTTGATGAAGTCATCATTGTCTTGAGGGTCCAGCAAAACCTACCGATAGAGCGCAGAGGTTCTCCGTGAAAAAGGCCATCTTAGAAAGCCGCCTTCCTACAAGGAAAGCTTCAACAGAGCAAGTTCAAAACTCTTGGATGTTACATAAACCATTAGTATCATTCTGAACCATTTTAACCAGGCTCTGAAACAGGATATTCTCAATTTTCGATTCATTGAAAAATAAGCCATTTTTGTCTGAATTGCAAAGAGGGCAATAATACCTACTAAGAATAATACCTAATAAAATGGAAGACCAGAATTAAGCTGGTGTCCCTCTGAGGCAGCGGTTCTCAACCTTTTCCGGGGCTCGACCCCGGCCCGCATCGGGCAAAAAAAAATGGTGGGCCCGCACCGCGCATGCGCGGTGCGACGGGGTGCATCGCGCATGCGCGGCACAACGGCCCGCATTGCGATAGGGAAAAAAATGGCCAACCCCCCAAAAAATGGCCGACCAAAAAAAATGGCGGGTCCGCACTGCGCATGCGCGGCGCGACGGGGCGCATCGCGCATGCACAGTGTGACGGCCCGCATCGCGATAGGGAAAAAAATGGCCAACCCAAAAAAATGGCGGACTGCGGTGCTTGGCGACCCCCGTGAAATGGTCGTTCGACCCCAAATGGGGTCGCGACCCACAGGTTGAGAACCGCTGCTCTGAGGGGTCCTTGGTACTCTCTGAACTTTTTTTTTTGTTAGAAATTCTGTTTATCTATATTGCACCATATAGAGCAAACAAAGGGTACTGTCACCATGTGCTTTATTGCTCAACTATATAACAGGAAACAGGAAACTGTACTCAGAACAAAAAAAGCAGAGTATATATACCATAGATCCAAACTTGTAAATACTGCCATCTACTGGCTGAATACTACTGTAGTTGTTGCATAAAAATACATTCCAAGAAGCTATAGCTACATCATCAGTGCTTTATCTAGTTTGGATAACGAAATGTCTGCAAGAAGACAACCAAGCTCAGAGAAAACAACCAAATGATCCCTCATTTCAACCCTAAGCTACACATATTCTCCTTTATTGGTATCTCTCTTCCTCCCCACTTCTGTTCTGTTTGCAAAATAATGAATAGAACTTTTTCAGTTGGGAACTGACCATTGCTTTAGTCAAGGGCACTGTCGGACCCACAAGATAGGCCCAGGTAAGGAAAGAGACTCTACAAGTGATACCGAAACTCTGCTAATTTGGGCAATAATAGCAGAATTTTGAAAGCTTGAAAGTGTGTCTTCCTCTTATACTAATGAGAGTCAAGATGGGGCAGTCTTGAGTTTCTTCCTAACACTTTTCTGGGCTTAATTTGTGCTTTGTTGCAAGTTTCTGTATTTCTTCAACAAGAAGTGTTTCAGTATTTCTCCTTATCAGGAGAAATGTGCTTCTTCTACCACTATTGTTCAACTTCCTCTTGTTTGTGATATTAACCTCCAAGTGTCGGGCTACAAAGTTTGGCACTGAACATAGGATATTTTCAGTACTCTTTTGCTGGGATGGAGCAGTTAACACTATTTTCCTAGGTCAGAGGTAGGCCACCTTGGCTCTTTTATGACTCGTGGACTTCAACTCCCAGAATTCCTGGGAGTTCCAACTTGTATTGTTGTTGTGAGCTGCCCTGGGTCTTAGGAGAAGGGCAGCATATAAGTTTAAACAAAATAAATAAATAAATAAAAATAAAATTATGGGTACTGAAGTTCACAAGTCATAAAAGAGCCAAGGTTGACTACCCCTGTTCCTAGGTCTTGCCCAGCTGCTGCCCCCTTTCACAACCCGGTGCCATCTGCTCACTCTGCCTTCTTGTGCCATCCAAGGGGCCTCTGAGGATCCCAGCTCCACATTGCGAAGGACTCCATCCTGCCCGTCAAAGAGGAGATCCAATAACTCCACGCCGTCAAGACTGGGGCAGGCCATAACTGCAAGAGAGAGAAGACGAGTCAGGCTCAGGAGCTACTGCTACTTACACAGTGCTGGGTGGACCCAACAAACAAGCTTGTTAAACATGGAATTAGTTGAACCTGTTAACAGAATCAAAGTCAACATCAGCGGTTCTCAACCTGTGGGTCGCGACCCCATTTGGGGTCGAACGACATTTCACGGGGGTCGCCAAACAACGCAATCCGCCATTTTTTCCCCTTTTCCCCTCGGCCGGCGCAGGGGGCAGCACCGCGCATGCGCGGGGTAGCACTGCGCATGCGTGATGCGGGCTGTCACGCCGCGCATGCGCGATGCGGGCCGTCACGCCGTGGATGCGCGATGCGGGCCGTCGTGCTGCGCATGCACGATGCGGGCCGTCGCACCACACATGCGCGGTGCAGGTCAGGGTCACGCCGTGCATGCGCAGTGCAGGTCAGGGTTGCAGCCTGAAAAAGGTTGAGAACCACTGGTCAACATGCTAATTGGTTGCATCACCCCAGTTGTCACTTTATACCATGATAAGGTTTACTGGTTTGACCCGAGCAGGTTGTGGGAAAGGAGCAATTGTGGCTTATTGTACACAGGAAGTCCTTGACTGACAAGCATTTGTTTAGTGACCATGGCACTGAAAAAGGGACTTATGACCAGTTTTCACACTTACGACCGTCGCAGCCTTCCCGTGGTCACATGATCAAAATTCAGACGCTTGGCCCCTGGTTCCTGTTTACGACTGTCGCAATGTCCCATGGTCATGTGATCCCTTTTGCCAGCTTCCGACGAGCAAAGTCCATGGGGAAGCCAGATTCCTTTAACAACTGCAGTGATTGGTTAACGACCGTGGCAAGAAAGGTTGTAAAGTGGGGCAAAATTTGCTTAGCATCTGACTCGCTTAGCAACAGAAATTCTAGGCTCCGTTGTGGTTGTAAGACGAGGATTGCCTGTAGTAGCTATGCATGACTCCAACCAGATTAATCTTAATTACGGGACCGTCTTCTGCCACATACCGGTACTTCCCTTCGACCGGTGAGAGCGCACAGGGTCGGCCTTCTCCTCCGGGTCCCGTCAGCGAAACAATGTCGTCTGGCGGGCCCTAGGGGGAGGGCCTTCTCTGTTGTGGCGCCCACCCTCTGGAACCAACTGCCTCCGGAAGTCCGTGTTTCTCCCACGCTCCCGGCCTTCCGGAGGAATCTTAAGACCTATCTTTGCCGGCAAGCCTGGGGATGATTGTGGTTGATTGATGTATTGAATGTGTGTTTATTGGTTTTTAGATATTCTGTCTGGGTTTTTTATATTGTATTTTTTGTTATGTATATGTTGTTAGCCGCTCCGAGTCCCCTGGAGAGGAGCGGCATACAAACCCAAATAAAATAAATAAAATAAATAAAATAAATTTACAAGTAGCATTTGCTTAATGACCAGTCCTTTACAACTGTTTGAAGTTATAGTCACAGAACAGATGGTTTACGGCCCATAAGTACACACATACACACACACACACACAAAGACATATACACAGACACTGGCCATTGTAAATGATTATGCTGCCTTCCCTCTATGGTCCCATGACCAAATTTCGCGAGGGTCACTTTTACGACTGGTCAACTGTGTTCCGCAATCAAGTGGCTGCGATTTGCGACATGATTTTCGCCGGCTAAGAAAAGCCCATTTAAGAACAATGGGATCCAAATCTAAAATGTTAGCTAAACTTTGATTTTACATATTTTTAAGAACATTTAGCTTTTAATAGCATTTTTACACTGTTATTGTTTATATACGAACTGTTTTCAATTTAACCGACGTCGGCCATCCAGAGTCCTTTCCATGAGATGGATAGCCATATAAATCTGATTAATAAATACATTAAAAAAATAAACTTCAACAGCAAAACTGGTGGTTCCGCTGTGTAGCATGCGCTGGTGCGTGTCCCCTCAATTGTGGTTGTAAGACGAGGATTGCCTGTAATAGCTATGCATGACTCCAAGCAGATTAATCTTAATTTACAAGTAGCATTTGCTTAATGACCAGTCCTTTACAACAGTTTGAAGTTATAGTCACAGTGATTGACGGCCCATAAATACACACACACACAAAGACATACACACATAGACAGACACTGGCCATTGTAAATGATTATGCTGCCTTCCCTCTATGATCCCATGACCAAATTTCGCGAGGGTCACTTTTACGACTGGTCAACTGTGTTCCGCAATCAAGCGGCTGCGATTTGCGACATGATTTTCGCCCGTTAAGAAAAGCCTATTTAAGAACAATGGGTTCCAAATCTAAAATGTTAGCTAGATTTTACATATTTTTACATATTTTAAAAAAACATCTAGCTTCTAATAGCATTTTTACATTGTTATTGTTTATATACGAACTGTTTTCAATTTAACCGACGTCGGCCATCCAGAGTCCTTTCCAGGAGATGGATAGCCATATAAATCTGATTAATAAATACATTAAAAAAAATAAACTTCAACAGCAAAACTGGTGCTTCCACTCTGTAGCGTGCGCTGGTGCGTGTCTCCTCGATGCCGCTGGAAGAGATGGTGCGCTGGTTGCCTCCAGTGGGAAATATCCTTATTTCAAAATTGCCCTTTCTAGTAGATTACAATAGCCACCATTCACTTCTCCCAGGTCTTGGTTAAAGTGGGAGTATTAAATTATTTCCCTGAATTCTTCTCTTGGCCATTTTTCCTCTTGTCCCCTTCCATCTCTGTTGCCATGTCTGTTTTTCAAATAGGTCCCTAGGTCTTTCTGAGACAACTCAAGAAAGGGATCTTGGGGTTTTGGTGGACAGCTCGATGAAGATGTCAACCCAATGTGCAGCAGCAGTAAAAAAAAAAGCCAATTCCATGCTTGGCATGATTAGGAAGGGAATCGAAAATAAGTCAGCAAGTGTTGTATTGCCTCTGTACAAATCGATGGTGAGACCACACTTGGAGTCCTGTGTACAGTTCTGGTCACCGCACCTCAAGAAGGATATAATGGAACTGGAAAGGGTGCAAAAAAGGGCAACAAGAATGATCAAGGAAATGGAGCACCTCCCTTATGAAACCAGATTGCAACGCCTTGGTCTCTTCAGCCTTGAAAGACGGCGTTTAAGGGGTGACTTGATCGAAGTGTATACAATCATGCATGGGATAGAAAAGGTGGATAGAGAAAAATTCTTTTCTCTATCACACAATACTAGGACAAGGGGGCACTCCCTAAAGCTCATAGCTAAGAAAGTGAGGACAAATAAAGGGAAATATTTCTTCACCCAGAGGGTCGTTGGTTTATGGAATTCACGTCCTGAAGGGGTCGTGACAGCTGTCAGCCTTGATAGCTTCAAGGCAGGGCTAGATAGATTCATGGATGCCAAGTGTATCGGTGGCTATTAAAACAGATGTCCATGTGCCGCCTCTATGTTGGTTGAGGCAGGCAGGATTCCCTTGAGTCCCATTTGTTGGGGGTCAAGGGAAAGGGAGGGTTTTGCCTTCTCTTTCTGCTCAAGATCCCCATGTACAATTGGTGGGCCACTGTGTGACACAGAATGCTGGACTCGATGGGCTTTGGCCTGATTCAGCAGGGCTCTTCTTAGGTTCTTATGTTCTTATGTCTTCCCACTCCTTTATACAGAATCTTTTGGAAAACTTTCAGAGAGAGTGACTTCGGTGTTATTGTCCACTGATATTGGACAGCTAAAACTCGCCAACTGATTTTTATTTTTATTTTGCAGGCAGAAAACGTTAGCACCTTTGGGTGGGGGGGGGAGTCTCACCTGAAATCCTGCAGAGCCTTCACCAGTTCATGTAAATAAAGCCCATCAAAACAAACAGATAATGTCATTTGTTCAAAGATGTATTCCCACATTCCTTTTAAAACCGCCTCTTCGTTTTTGACCACGGGGACCAGCATTTTAGAGTTTATCTTCAATGAAGGATGCCTAACCTGAAAGGTCTACCTCTACCAGATTACCTGTCCCAGGAGGCACTTTCGGCTCTACCCTGTGTTCGCGAAGTACTGTAAAGGGGGCTGTCATAAAATCAGGTCTGGTCTCAACATATGACTATCCTAACTTACAGTGAAAATTCCTAGCTCCATTATGATTGTAAGCCAAGGATTACTTGGAATAGAATAGAATAGAATAGAATAGAATAGAATAGAATAGAATAGAATAGAATAGAATAGAATAGAATAGAATAGAATAGAATAGAATAGAATAGAATAGAATAGAAAATAGAAAATAGAAAATAGAAAATAGAAAATAGAAAATAGAAAATAGAAAATAGAAAATAGAAAATAGAAAATAGAAAATAGAAAATAGAAAATAGAAAATGGAGTGGAGTGGAATGGAATCGAATGGAATGGAATAGAATGGAATAGAATAGAATAGAAAATAATAGAAAACAGAAAATGGAATAGAATAGAATAGAAAATAGAATAGAATAGAATAGAATAGAATAGAATAGAATAGAATAGAATAGAATAGAATAGAATAGAATAGAATAGAATAGAATAGAATAGGAGCTGGAAGGGACCTTGGAGATCTTCTAGTCCAGCCCCCTGCTCCAGCAGGAGAACCTATACCATCTCAGACAGGTGAATGTCTAGTCTCTTCTTGAAAATCTCCAGTGATGGAACACCCACGATTCCTGGAGGCAAGGAGTTCCACTGGTTGATTGTCCTCACTATCAGGAAGTTTCTCCTTAATTCCAGGTTGCTTCTCTCCTTGACCAGTTTCCAACCATTGCTTCTCATCCTTCCCTCTGGTGCTTTGGTGAACAACCTGGCCACCCCCTGCCTTGTGGCAGCCCCTCAGATATTGGAACCCTGCTATCATGTCTCCCCTATTTCTTCTTTTCTTTAGACTGGCCAAACCCAAGTCCCACAGCCGTTCTTCGTATGTTTTAGTCTCCAGGCCTTGGATCATCTTAGTTGCTCTTCTCTGATTTTTTTTCCAGACTCTCAACATCTTTTTTGTGATATGGTGACCAAAACTGGCTGCAGTATTCCAGGTGTGGTCTTACTAGGGGTTTTTATAAAGTGGTACGAATACTTCGCGTGATCTTGATTCAATGCCTCTGTTTATACATGACAATGTTTCTTAAAAAAAAAATGGAGGTACGGTCACAACTGAGACAGACTCACCGAGAAACACACTCTGTACAAACATTACGCTTTCGACTAAGCTGCTGAGATAATCAGACAGATCTGTTCTGTGTCGGTGTAAAGAAATGAGTCTGCGCATTGACAGCGATGTATCTATCTCTTTCTCCAGAAACCCGCACAAAGATCTGAGGAAAGCTGTGTGCCGAAAACCAAATTATAAATTCAAGTTGTCCATTCACATTATGAATTCAAATGATAAAGTCTAGTCTAGCGAAAAGGACGAGGGGGGACAGGATAGCAGTCTTCCAGTATCTCAGGGGCTGCCCCAAAGAAGAGGGAGTCAAGCTATTCTCCAAAGTGTCTGAAGGCAGGACAAGAAGCAACGGATGGAAACTAATCAAGGAGAGAAGCAACCTGGAACTAAGGAGAAACGTCCTGACACTGAGGACAATAAACCAGTAGACCAGCTTGCCTCCAGTTGTGGGTCCTCCATCACTAGGGGCTTTAAGGCAGAGGCCCCCAACATTTTGGGCACCAGGGACCGGTTCTGTGGAGAAAGGTTTTCCCACGGACCACAGAGTGTGTGGTTTTATGTGCGGCCTGCAGCCCAGAGCGGGGGCTTTGATTGTTTGTGCTGACATGCCACGGGCCTGGTACCGGTCCACGGATTGGGGGTTGGGGGACCCCTGCCTTAAGGGATTGGAATGGTATAGGGTCTTCTGCTTGATCAGGAGGCTGGACTAGACGACCCCCAAGGTCCCTTCCAACTCTTGTTATTCTGTTAAATTCTGTTAATAAATAACAGTTAATGCATTCTTGGCAAAATAGACACCCCGTGATTAAGGCTCAGCCTCCAGACATTTATTCTTCCAGTTTGCTCCTGCACACAAAGCAACCCGTAATTTGGAAGATATTTCCAGCTTTGGGGAAAAACATGTAATAAAAACGCTGTAGAAGTTTGACTAGTTCGGGGTCCTTTTAATCCAAGGAAGCTTTCCTGAAAGCTACAAAGTTTGTTTGCTTGTCTATCGCCTTCTGATTAGCAGACTTATCTTCATGTACCACTCGCCTCGTGCATGTTTCTCTTCTCTGCACCCAGTCCTGACCTCTGCCCTCTTATTTGTCCTGCACTTGTTTCCAAAGATGGAACCTACTGGATTAATTTGGAGAGGGGGGAAAACGAGATTGCACCGCCTTACCCACTCGTGAGAGCGTCCTCCGATCTCGATTCGGTTTTGCCCAGTGTTTCTAATCCCAAAGCTTTGTTGTTGCTGCGAAGTTGAGTCGTGGTTATTGTCTTCTCCGGTCTTCAGTCCCTCTAGTCCAGTCAAAACCTCTTTTTTTCCCCACTATGTGGCAAAGTTTAAACTCCAACAATACAAAAATAGCGTCAGGCTCCCTCAATCCCTCCCCTCGTCCAGCTCTCCAATGGGGAAAAAGACTGTCAGCTCAGCGGACAGAGAAAAAAAAAGAAATCAGGCAATCATAACGGGGACAAATTGGGTAACCATTATCTAAATAACTTTAGTCCACCCTGCCTGTCGCTTCTAATTTGAGTGGGCGCTGAGCTGAGAGGTCCAAAGTCTTCGGATGGGCTGTGTCACACTGACCTTCTACCTACTTTTAGAAAATAATTCTCTCTCCCTCTTTCCTTGAAAGAACAACAATAGTGAGCTCGTTAATTGGATTTTAATCGATCTCAGCGGTTTCCAAAGGCTCCGTGTGGCAAATTTACTGGGAAAACACAAAACTGCACAGGGAGTCTGGTTTGCGGCCAACTCTCGTCTTCTCGGTTTAATGCACCTGCGTGATACAGAGTTGCTGTTATCAGACAGGTGGTTGGCACAGAAATTAATTAATGAACGAATTAATTAAAATGATGAAAGAGCCCAATCCTTCTCATCTCAAAGCAGCCATAGGATTCCTTGGGGGTAATCTGTTCCAACACGGAGACGCCATTTTCTATGGTCTCTCAACTGCTGCCCGATGGCGGGGCCGGTTGGATGATGACCTGGTTTGGCATATTACCATATAAATGTACAAGTACAGCATAGGTGGCACTTTGCTCAATAGTAGTAACTGAGAGGGATCTCAGAGTCTTAGTAGACAATCACCTAAATAGGAGCCAGGCGTGTGCTGCAGCTGCCAAAAAGGCCAACACAGTGCTAGGCTGCATTAACAGAGGGATAGAATGAAGATCATGTGAAGTATTAATACCATTTTACAAGGCCTTGGTAAGGCCACCCTTGGAATACTGCATCCAGTTTTGGTCACCACGATGTAAAAAAGATGTTGAGACTCTACAAAGAGTGCAGAGAAGAGCAACAAAGATGATTAGGGGACTGGAGGCTAAAACATATAAGGAACGGTTGCTGGAATTGGGTACGTCTAGTTTAATGAAGAGAAGGACGAGGGGGGACATGATAGCAGTCTTCCAATATCTCGGGGGCTGCCCCAAAGAAGAGGGAGTCAAGCTATTCTCCAAGGCGCTGGAAGGCCGGACAAGAAGCAATGGGTGGAAACTCATCAAGGAGAGAAGCAACCTAGAACTAAGGAGAAACTTCCTGACAGTGAGAACAATTAACCAGTGGAACAACCTGTCTCCAGAAGCGGTAAATGTTCCAACACTGGAAGTTTTTAAGAAGAAACTGGACAACCATTTGTCCAAAATGGTGTAGGGTTTCCTGCCTGAGCAGGGGGTTGGACTAGATGACCTCCAAGGTCCCTTCCAACTTTACTATTATTATTATTATTATTATTATTATTATTATTATTATTATTAAGTTTGGGGGTAGTGATTAAATCGTTAGGCTAGAAGTTCTAGTCTCGCCTCAGGCACAAAGCTAAGCTGGGCGACCTTGGGCCAGTCGCTTTCTTCCACGAAAGAAGCAGTGGCGAACCACTTCTGAAAAAAAAACCTTCTCAAGAAAACGGCAGAGACCTATCCAGGAAGTCTTTTGAGAATGGGACATGATTGAATGGAAGAAAAAAATGATATAAAATATTATCAGAGTTGTCTGGTGAAGAAACTAGTGCTTCTTAAGGTGGAACCAACTCAAAACAGTTGAGTGGAGGAAGAAAGTGAGCGGTACGGTATGCGTCCTTATTCCAGGCAGTGCATTCAGTTCTCCTGAGGTGGCCTAGTTAGGAATCCTTTCCAAAACCTGGCATTATCTTTGCATGTATGATATAGAATAGAATAGAATGGAATGGAATGGAATAGAATAGAATAGAATGGAATGGAATGGAATGGAATGGAATGGAATGGAATGGAATGGAATGGAATGGAATAGAATAGAATAGAATAGAGCTGGAAGGGACCTTGGAGGTCTTCTAGTCCAGCCCCCTGCTCCAGCAGGAGAACCTATACCAGTGATGGCGAACCTTTCAGGGTCCAAGTGCCCAAACTGCAACCCAAAACCCATTTATGTATTGTCGGGTGCCGGGTGGGTGTGGCCCATTGGGTGGGTGTGGCTGCAATGGTAACAGCAGACTGGGTGGGACTAAAAAGTTCAGTCAATCAATTCCAACTTTGCGACATCTTTTTTTTCCCACGAAAAGTTGAAATTGATTGATTGATTGAACCTTTTTTTTTTTTGCACATGCCGGCGGAGTCCTAAAGCAAAAAGGTTTTATGAAACCCAGCTGAAGGCCTAGGACTGGGGCGACGGCGTGCGTGCCCACCGAGAGGGCTCTGAGTGCTACCTCTGGCACCCGTGCCATAGGTTCGCCACCACAGACCTATACCATCTCAGACAGATGAATGTCTAGTCTCTTCTTGAAAATCTCCCATGATTTCTGGTGGCAAGCTGTCCCACTGGTTGATTGTCCTCACTGTCAGGAAGTTTCTCCTTAATTCCAGGTTGCTTCTCTCCTTGATCAATTTCCAACCATTGTTTCTCGTCCTTCCCTCTGGTGCTTTGGAGAATAATTTGATCCCCTCTTCTTTCTGGCAGCCCCTCAGATACCAGAACACTGCTATCATGTCTCCCCTGTTTCTTCTTTTCTTTAGACTAGCCAGACCCAAGTCCCACAGCCGTTCTTCGTATATACATTGTGAGCAGCCCAACTCTGTTCAGACACTGCATTTGTATGTCTGTCCTTCACTCTCCTTGATATGTTGATGATGAATGCTCCAACACTGGAAGTTTTTAAGAACAGACTGGACCACCATTTGTCTGAAATAGCATAGGGTTTCCTGCCTGAGCAGGGGGTTGGACTAGAAGACCTCCAAGGTCCCTTCCAACTATTATTATTATTGTTGTTGTTGTTGTTGTTGTTGTTGTTGCACAGTCAGCCAGATGTTCAGATTGGATTTGGCCTTTTGTCTACCTATCGAGTCCTTACCCAGGACCTGGCATAGGCAGATGTGGATGTTTGATGGTATTACAGATCTCGTCACAGGATGGAAGCAGTTCCTAGTAAGGCCGCCTTTTGCAACTGACTAATGGCAAAGTTGTCAATGCCAATGATGGTGTCCAAGTGGTGCTCCAGCTGTTTTGGGATTGCACCCAAGGCGCCTATGACTATTGGTACTACCCTTGCTTGCCTTTGCCACAGTCTTTCTATTTCTATTTGTAGGTCTTTGTATTTTGTGATCTTCTCCAGTTCTTTCTCGTCTATTCTGGTGTCTGCAGGCACTGCCACGTCCATTATTATTATTGTTGTTGTTGTTGTTGTTCCTGTTCTTGTTGTTATTATTATTGCAAATCTGGGATGGTAGGGAATGCCAGTTATTTTCTGGAGAAAATTAGTAGTGCTCTGTCATTTCCCTGTTAATAAGATTATGTGCTGCCAGAGCAAATCAAGAGATCTGACCAGGTTACTGATTAACTGGGTCAAACATGTTGTTGCAAACAGAGGATGGTCTCTTTGATAGTTTTAGATTTCCAAAATTAGCTGTTCAGAAAAAGTCAGGCTGCTAATCTGGATTATTAGACAAGGTATGGAACATTTTTTGATGAGCATGGAAAAGTCAAAGAAGTATAAAAAGCCAAATATGGCAAATCATAGACAAGGTGAAGATAGATAAGAACTGTAGAGAAAGAAAAGAAGAATCTGCTACCCATGTCTTTACTGTTACTATTCCTGCTGCTACTAATAGCAGTAACAATAATTTCTTTTCTCATGCTTAGCATTACAGTCTGATAATTCAGATTAGCAGCCTGACTTTTTCTGAACAAGCTAGTCGCAAGAAGATGCTCTCCTGATCAACGCATCTGTTACTCTCCTGTATATATATATGTGTGTGTGTGTGTGTGTGTGTGTGTGTGTTGTGTGGGCAAGAACTGGCAATGTTGAGAACAGCAGATCGCATTACTAATGCAGTTAGAAAAACTGGAGATGCAGCGAACGGGAAAATTGCACAAAACCGTAAACGTGACTGCACTTAGGAAAAGAGGGAAGAGGACACCAGTGGTGAATAAAAAGTTAATCCAGCCAAATGTGTAAAGTACTGCAGTAGTTGTAGTAGTAGTAGTAGTAGTAGTAGTAGTAGTAGTAGTACCGGTAGTAGTAGTAGTAAAAATAAAAATAAAAATAAAGTTGGAAGGGACCTTGGAGGTCATCTAGTCCAACCCCCTGCTCAGGCAGGAAACCCTATATGATTTTGGACAAATGGCTGTCCAGTCTCTTCTTAAAAACTTCCAGTGTTGGAGCATTCACAACTTCTGGAGGCAGGTTGTTAATAATAATAATAAAGTCGGAAGGGACCTTGGAGGTCATGTAGTCCAACCCCCTGCTCAGAGAGGAAACCCTAGACCATTTCAGACAAATGGCTGTCTAGTCTCTTCTTAAAAGCTTCCAGTGTTGGAGCATTCACCGCTTCTGGAGGCAGGTTGTTCCACTGGTGAATTGTTCTAACTGTCAGGAAGTTTCTCCTTAGTTCTAGGTTGCTTCTCTCCTTGACTAGTTTCCATTTGTTGCTTCTTGTCCTGCCTTTGGAAAACAGCTTGACTCCCTCTTCTTTGGGGCAGCCCCTGAGATATTGGAACACTGCTATTATGTCCCCCCTGGTCCTTCTCTTCATTAAACTAGACAGACCCAATTCCAGCAACCGTTCCTTATAAGTTTTAGCCTCCAGTCCCCTAATCATCTTTGTTGTTCTTCTCTGCCCTCTTTCTAGAATCTCAACATCTTTTTTACATCGTGGTGACCAAAACTGGATGCAGGATTCCAAGTGTGGCCTTACCAAGGCCTTGTAAAGTGTTATTAATTAACACTTCAGCAAATAAGAGCAGCAAATACTTATTTTTCTCATTGCACCCAGCCAGGGACCCAATTTTTTGCTGGGGAGGGAGGGCTCACCAGAAAGTCTTCAGGGACATTGGAAAAAAAAATATTCTAGACAGGGGTCAAATAAAGCCGCTTGGATCTGCTTCTAGTCGGTTCTGTCTGGGCGAATCCTTGCAAGTTGACTGAGACAGTATCCGTTATATGAGAAATGCCTGACTTTATAACTGCTAGGAAGTGGGCAGGATCCCTGGGGGTGTTTAATTAACCCCACTGTCTGCTACATTAATGCCCCTCAAGAGCTCCTGGTCATGAATGTGGTTTGTCCACATTGACTGCCTCCTCTAGGGATGAGGTGGTTCTACCTCGAATAAGGCCACTGATGGATCCAACAGTTCTGGACAATGTTTGCCCATGCTCCAACTGAATTTTCTGGGAAAAGTCTGAGAAAGCGATCAGATCGCAGCTTCGAGGACCCGGGCACAAGTGGATTACCTGGACCTGCACAACAGCAATGGCATTGATTGTGCTTGTTGATGACTATTGACAAAGATGGAATGATGCAAACTGTCCCGGCTCTTTTTGATCTCTCAGCAACTTTGGGCACCGCAATCATGGTATCCTTCTGGATTGGGGGGTGCGGGGCGGTGGTCAGAAGTAGGAGACATCATGTTGCCATTGTTCCCTTTTACTCCCCAGCCGGTTTCAGCTGCTGAATTGCCAGATTGTGCAACGCTTTTATCTGCCCTCTTAACAGCTACAGGAAACCTTTGGGGAAGGTCATTCCCTCAACAGTGTCAAGTATTCTCAATATGCTGATGATATCCAGTTGTACATCTCAATTCCAGGTTGTGTAAGCAACGCTTTCAAGACCTTGGCCCAGTGCTTGGAAGCTGTGGATGGGGAGGAACGGGCTTAAACTCAGTCATGACGAGTCCAAATGGTTGTGCGTTCCTTTTTCTTCTAGTACCGTGAAATGTCTGTCTTTAGGTTCTGGATGGAGCGGCCCTTTCTGAGGACAAATCGGCAGGTAACCTGGTGAACTTTCACAAAGCAGGTGACTGTTACAGCCAGGAAGTCCCTTACCTAGATTCCTGTGATGTACTAACTAGTTTTATGTATCTTGAGATTAGATAGGGTAGGAACAAGTGGCAAAGGCTACTTTCCTGCAGGTAGAGCTAAGGAGGCTTAAGTCTTAGGTAGGCTGTCTGTCTCAGTGGGCTGAGGAAGAGGACAAAGCCAACATCATAGCAGAAAGCAGGACATGGCAGAAGGAATAGGAGCCAGCCGTGTGCTGCAGCTGCCAAAAAGGCCAACACAGTGCCTTAACAGTGCATTAACAGAGGGAGAGAATCAAGATCACGTGAAGGGTTAATACCTCTTTACAAGGCCTTGGTAAGGCCACACTTGGAATACGGCATCCAGTTTTGGTCACCACGATGTAAAAAAGATGCTGAGACTCTAGAAAGAGTACAGAGAAGAGCAACAAAGATGATTAGGGGACTAAAGCATATAAGGAACGGTTGCTGGAATTGGGTATGTCTAGTTTAATGAAGAGAAAGACGAGGGGGGACATGATAGCAGTGTTCCAATATCTCAGGGGCTGCCCCAAAGAAGAGGGAGTCAAGCTATTCTCCAAAGTGCCTGAAGGCAGGACGAGAAGCAGCGGGTGGAGACTAATCAAGGAGAGAAGCAACCTAGAACTAAGGAGAAACTCCCTGACAGTTAGAACAATTAACCAGTGGAACCACCTGCCTCCAGAATGCTCCAACACTGGAAGTTTTTAAGAAGAGACTGGACAGCCATTTGTCCAAAATGGTATAGGGTTTCCTGCCTGAGCAGGGGGTTGGACTAGATGACCTCCAAGGTCCTTCCAACTTTACTATTATTATTGTTGTTGTTGTTGTTGTTGTTGTTATTATTATTATTATTATTATTATTATTATTATTAAGAGGCTGCCGGAGCAGGTTTGCATCATGTTTGATGCCAGTGGGGAAAGACTCTTGAGCATTTGTCTCAGAGCCTGTTTCCAAAAACAGTGAATTTTCAAGAATGGGCACTGTCCTATTTATTATACATTTCTCAGGCACTAATTCTCTATTTGAGACTTACAGATATACTTCTGGAATGAATACAGGTTTTTGAAAATTATACTGTTAGCAAGTCCATCCCACATGGCTTGGCTGGTCAAAAAGCCTATCATTCTGATGCTAAGATAGGGTTCTGTAGATGATAAGATTTGGATCTATTTTTGGTTCGCTAAATAAATCAACGAGGATGTCAATAGTTAATAGCAAACAGAACAAAACAGTTCTCTTTTCTTAACCGGGAATGGGTTTTTCTATGGACAAAATGTCAACTCTGTTCAATTCTGACCTTCAAAATTAATGGGTTCAGAATTCTTTATAGAAGCCCCAAGTTGGATGACCTTTAGAGTCTAGCATAAAGTAAAGGTAATCCTTCAAATCTACATTCCCTATATACCTATATTCCTCTAAAGTATGCGGTACTTCAGCATTGAGAGGTGTCTTCCATATACACAAAATGCGCTTCGCTGCTATTTTCAAGCTGATAAGCTTCTAAGAAATCCCAAAAAGCAAAGTCTGAAAATCTGTAGACTTGAGGACAGATGTGATAAGATATGTCTCATTGCCTGCCCTCGTGTGACCAACTATTGCTGTACAATTAACCCACTTCAAAAATATCAACTTTGTCAGATTTTGAAGGCAGAGCCTGAAGGAGCTGTGACCGAAGATCTTGCCTACAACTTGGCTGATTAGGTGTACTTGAAGTAGTCCCTGACAGAGGAAGGAGAAAGTAGATGTGTTGATAAAAAGAAATCAATCTTATCTTTGGATAACCAATCCATTGGCTTACTCCAAAAGATAATTACATAAATAGACGATGCCGGCGCCAGCACACTTGTCAAAGTGCCCCTTGCACCCCAATCTTTGCCCTATTCAGCCTCACCCTGATCACAAGTGCTTTACTCATCTGTTCTCCAAGGTTACTTTAGAGAGAGAAATCAGCAGCTGCTTGACTTTACTTCGATGTGAGAAGCAGCAGCTAGAGAAAACAGCTCCTTGCTTTTGTGTCTTTGGCTACATGATTCCTGCTTTCCAGAAAAAGCAATTCTTGCATGAACAAATTTTTAAAGTGCAAAAAAAAAATTACTTATTTCTAAAGCACCAAAACAACATCTAAAACAATCCTTCTTTTATACAATTACTTTTTGCTCATCTGGGTTTTGTCAGGATTTTTCATCTGAACTATTGCAGAGTTGCCACAGTTAGTAGTCCTAATATTTCTAAAGTAATGATATAATAATAATAGTAGTAGTAGTAGTAGTAGTAGTAGTAGTAGTAGTAGTAGTAGTAGTAAAGTTGGAAGGGACCTTGGAGGTCATCTAGTCCAACCCCCTGCTCAGGCAGGAAACTCTATACCATTTCGGAAAAATGGCTGTCCAGTCTCTTCTTAAAAACTTCCATTGTTAGAGCAATGTTTCTTAAAGTTTTTTTTTCCTCTCAGGACCCCTTCCTATTTTTTTTAAATTATAACTTTTGTTTATATGGATTACATTTATCAACATTTACCATATCAAAAATTAAGACTGACACATTCACTGCTGCTATGGCTTCTCATGATTATTTCATGGAATTTTAATATTGTATTATTTTTCAGCATAGCTTAGTAAATAATTTTGATTTTAAGGAGCCCTGGGATGGTCCTGGGAATACCCTCATGGATCCTAGGAACAATCTGAAGAAGCACTGCTCTAAAACATCACGAAGTAGATTACTTTGTTTGTATATTCATTTAGAGGGATGTTTGCAGTGCAAAGATGTACAATAACAAACCTTTCACCTACATATCTATTTTAGTAGGGTAGCTGTTTTAGTCTTTTGCAAAAAGAGCAAAGCCACCTGTTAAATTGCTCCTGGATTTGAACAACTGGCCGGTCATGTGCATCCTTTTCGACTATTGAAAGTGTTCAAGTTCTGGTCATTTGGCAAAACATAACTACAGTCCTTTTGAATGTGTACGTTTCCAAATATGCAGTGAGAAATTGTGAGAAGGGGAAAAGGTAAAAAAAAGCAACAACCCCTTGATTTATATTGCAAACTGGTTTAATAAGCTAACTCTTAAGTAATTTCTTGCTGTTTTAAATACAGGTAGCCCTCGACTTATAACAGTTCCTGTAGTGACAGTTCAAAGTTACAACAGTGACGTATGACCGTTTTTCACTTGACCATTGCAGCATCCCTGGGGTCACATGATTAAAGTTCAGACACTTGGCAACTGGCTCATATTTATGATGGTCGCGGTGTCGCAGGGTCACACAATCCCCTTTTGCGATCTTCTAATAAAGTCAACGGGGAAGCCAGATTCACTTAACAACTGTGTTACTAACTTGATCACTGCAGTGATTCACTTAACTACTGTGGAAAGAAAGGTCGTAAAAATGGGGCAAAGTTCACTTAACAAATGTCTTAGCAATAAAAGGTTTGGCTGAATTGTGGTCATAAGTAGTTTTAATCGGTCTTTCATTCTGTGATACCAGGAAAACAGAAACATAAGAAAGAAATGCATCACAGCATAATAAAAATGTAAAGCATTGTCCAGTTTTTTGTTCTCCATGCTAGTCATGCTTAGTTAACTCCAAAATAAAATATAGTACGTCTGCTTTTGCAGAAAAAAAATACATAAACAAATAGCAATTGGATGCATAAAAGCCAAGATTTTGTTCTATTGAGAACAGCTATTCACATGCTGTTTACTTTAGATTTCAAGACACCAGTTGTAATCTAGTTTGCACAAGACATTTTGTTGCTGGATGTTAATATTCATGCATATATCCTAAGTGCATAAATACATCTCAGATTTATCACTGCCCAAATGTGAATATAGCATAGCTTTAAACTAAGGTGTACTTGTGCAAATCCTCACTTTTGTTTATAAAGAACTATAAACATATGAATACAAATCCATTTATATGGATGTACATTAAGTAAGAAATAGAAAAACAGGCTGAGTTCATATGCACCAGAAGATTCAGTTATGTAATGTGTTTCTTTCTCACTCAGGCACGTGTAATGCAACGCCTGTATGTGTGTGTGTCACATCGACTCAACCTGTTGGCAAACCCTGATTTGTCTTTTATTGGAAGAGATATGTTCTGTTCTTTCTATTTTTAAGTGACTAAGAGGTGTTTGGCTGCCATGGGAATGTGGGGAGAACAATGTGAGCGGCTCAGCAGATGGATAGGGTAACACAGTGGGTGAGAATGAAAGGAACAGAACAATACCGCGGGTGTGAATCTTCTTCTAGCACATGTACACAGCCATTTTCCTTAGAATGTCTGGCTGGGTTTTAGGATGGTTAGATGGGACATGTGGCTTTTCCGTTAAGAGTGCTGAGAAAAAAATGACAACTATAAAGGCGAGGTGGAAGGAAAGAGAGATGCCTTGTTGTCTTGGTTTGGAAGGTGATATTTCATACTCCAGTTCTAAGACACAGTAGAAGCCTTGAGGGGCCATTTCCAGCTGTTTTAATTTCAGCATTCAACAAACATAATAATGATTCCTGCTTCCCCCAGTTTTTAGCAGAAAGGCTTTTATTGAAGATACTGCCAATTTCCTGCTATTGTTGTTTAAAAGGTCTTGTATTGACTGATCAATTTGTGGTTGGTCTGTGGGTTTTATACTTTCTGCCTCTTGTGGCAGACTGCTCAGGGATTCTTCAGCCTGGGTGACAAAGAAGTAACACAACATTTAAAAAATACTTAATTTTGCTGTACAAATGATGTGCCATCTAGTTGGTGTCAATTCTTAGTGACTACCGATAAACCTTTTCTATGAACTGTCCCTAAGTGGGCCTTCAGGTCTTCTCCAATGGTGCACCCAGGACTGCTATAATCAAGTCCATCAAGCTTCTGGTTGGTTCTTCTCTCCTTTGTTTTTCTTTTCACCTTCCCCACTATTATTGACTTTCAAGAGAGTTAGGTTTCAATAATTTGAGCCTGGACGTCTGAGACCTCTGGATTGATTTGCTCCATGGTATTCTCAAAAGTCTTCAACACTAAAATTCAAATGTGTCAATACACTTTCTACCCTTTTTCAAACTCCAGCTTTTTGTGTTCATAAAGCCACTAAAATAAACACTGCCTGCACGATTCCAATTTTGATTCAGTCACATCAGATTTTTTTTTATACTCTTGACTTTCTGAATTATCCGTCACACACATGCCATAATCTCTCTTTTTCTTTGGCCTTTTCTAAATCCTACTTGAACATATGGCATATCCTTTCTCTTCCAAGATCCAGGGAGGATCAAAGATGACACATCAACATATCCAGAAAGGGGGAAGGGGGAGCAAGAACCCGAAGTTATTCTGTCTTGCAAGGGTTGAGCTTGAGCCAATTCCTCATCTAGAGCATCACCATTTCCAGGCACCTGGTCAGTACCTCAAGAGTATCATTTGACTGGCTAGGACTGGAGGTTTACATCAGTCATCAGCATACTCAGTATACAGGTAGTCCTCGGCTTAATATCACAATTGGGGCCAGAATTTCAGTTGCTAAGCAAGGCGGTTAAGTAAGTCATGACAAATTTTATGACCTTTTTTGCCACAATTGTTAAGTGAATCAGTCATTGACTATGCTTGTTGGAAGCCACCTGAGATCACAAAATCGCAATCACATAACACTGCATTCACCATTCTGAGCTATCTTGATGCAAGGAAAATAAATTTTTCCACACATTCTCTTCATCAATTTCTATTTTGAAGTTTCCTTTCCTTGCAATGGCCATGACTTTGGTCTTTTTGACGTCCAGGAAGAAACCAAAATTCTCACTTTCTTCTTTGATTTTCTCGATCAGATGTTTGATTTCTGAGGGAAGAGTTGAATCATCAGCACATCAAAGATCACTGATTCTTCCACCAACCTTTCCCCCAATTCTTCAAGGTCTAACTTCCTCATAACTACTTCAGCATCCAAGTAGTCCAGAATGCAGCCGCGCAAGCCGTCTTGGGTCTCCCAAGACATGCTCATATCACTCCAGCTATCCGTGAGCTCCACTGGCTACCAATTGGTCTCCGAACACAATTCAAAGTGTTGGTTATGACCTATAAAGCCCTATATGGCAATGGGCCAGGATACTTGCAGGACCATCTTGAATCCCAGCAACCGGTTAGGGCACATAGGGTTGGCCTCCTACAAGTCCCGTCTATTAGGCAATGCCATCTGGCGGGGCCCAGGGCTAGGGCCTTCTCTGTTGCTGCCCCAGCCCTCTGGAACCAGCTTCCCTCAGAGGTTCGTACTGCTTCCTCCCTCCTAGCTTTCCGGAAATTGTTCAAGACGCATTTATGCCGACAGGCTTGGGGCGTATGAGCTGTGCTCTGCCCCTGGGCCCTAGGAGTGTCCCTCCATCAGCGAATGTGAGTTGACTGTGCTTGTATGTTGTATGAATGTGATTAATTTTATTGTTATAATTTTATTGCATTGTTTGTAAGCCGCCCTGGGTCCTAGGAGAAGGGCGGCATATAAGTTCGAGTAATAAATAAATAAATCCAGGTTGAATCAGATGTTTGATTTCTGAGGGAAGAGTTGAATCATCAGCACATCAAAGATCACTGATGTTTCTTCCACCAACCTTTCCCCCAATTCTTCAAGGTCTAGCTTCCTCATGACCATTTCAGCATCCAGGTTGAATAAGAAAAGTGAGAGAACGCAAGCTCGTCCCACTCAGAAGCCCAGCAAAGGAGCATCTTCCCTGGGAACATTTCCTCATAATTAAGAAGCTACTTGGGTATAATCAGCCAAATGTTTCAAATAAAAAAAAAAATAGACCAGGTGCCATGACTCAACTTTCAGATTTCCTCATGAGGCATTTCTCTGAGAGCCAAGGGAAGAGCGGGTTCATTGTAACCCGCTCTTCCTGGTTTTGACGACTCAGCGGAGAAAGAGTTAAAAACAAAAGCTCTTGCACTGTCCCTTGTTTGAAATTTCCTATAAAACTGCCCACAGCACTGGAAGCCGGCTGTTACCACACCTCAGGCTCGGCTTCAAACGACAAGCAGCCGCCCGCGTGCCAAAAAAAAACATTCCCGCCTTTTCCCCCCTCAGCTGGCAGTGCGCATGCGTCAACCTTTCTTGCGGCGATTGGGGGGACAGTCTTGCTCTCAAGTGGAGTGGGCAAAATAAATAAATAAATATCTGAGGTCTACTCTCGCGAGACTTGCCTCCTTTCTCCTCTTTCCTCCCCCTTCCCCCCCCCCCCGCTTGCGTCTCTCAACTCGATGTCTTCTCTCGCTTCTTTAAAAGAGATTCGACCAATGGCGAGGGGAGGCTTCCTCATCTGGGCGGGCGGGCGCTCGCTGGCCGGCTGGCTCGCGCGGCCCCCTTTTCCCAGCGTCCCGGCCAATCCAGAGAAGGGCTCGCGAGCGCGCGCCTCAACCTCCAGGGCAAGCCGTCCAATCGCGAGGTCGAGAGTGGGTGGGTGGGTGGGTGGCCGCGAGAGCCCCAGCCAATAGCGAAACGGCGAATTGGTGGGAGGAGACTTCCGCCGCCGCCCCCCCACAGTTTCTGCCTGGCGCGGCCGGGCGCGCGCTCGCGCTTCGGCCACGCCCCCTTCCTCTCCTCATCTCGCCTCTTCGCGTTTTTACCTCAGGGCCGGGCTGAGGGGTTTAGGCCTCGCGTGCAGCCTCGGCCTCGCTTAGGGCAGCCAAGCCGGGCGATGACGACGCCACTGCGGCTCCTTCTTCTGAGGCGGGTCCCTCGCTAGGCGCCACGGAACGCGAGCCCCAGCCTCCGCCGCCATGCCGGCCAAGAGGAAACTGGTGCCGCCGGCCCTCAACATCACCCCCACCATCGCCGAGGGACCCAGCCCCACCGGCAGCGGCGAGGGCGACGGCTCCGAGTGAGTTGGACTTGAGCCCCGCGTGGGCCGGAGTGGGGCGCCGGTTATGGGTCTGAGGGGAGCGGGCGAAGGACGCGAGGTATTTGTGGGGGGGGGGGAGCGAGAGGGGGAAAAAAAGAGAGGAAAATTTGCTCCCGGAAGGTATTTTGGGGTCGTGTGGAGCTGCTGTGAGGCGAGGAAAGGTCGGTCGGGGGAGCCGCTGGGAGGGAGGGAGGACGCGGCTGCCTCAAGGCGAAGCCCCGAGAGAAAGGTAGAGCCGCAGGCGGTGGAGCAGCTCGGAGGAATCGGGGTGCTGGTGGTGGTGGAGAATAGAATAGAATTATTAGCATTGGAATTATTGGCATTGGAATTATTGGCAATACAATTGTTAGCATTAGAATTATTGGCATTAGGCAGGACAGAATAGAATAAACAGGGAGTTTGGAGGTCTTCTAGTCCAGGGGTTCTCAACCTTGGCAACTTTAAGACTTGTGGACTTCAACTCCCAGAATTCCTCAGCCAGCTTTGCTGGCTGAGGAATTCTGGGAGTTGAAGTCCACCAGTCTTAACGTTGCCAAGGTTGAGAACCCCTGTATCTAGTCCAACCCTCCCTGCTCAAGCAGGAGATTGGCTGTCCAGTCTCTTCTTAAAAATCTCCAGTGTTGGAGCACCCACAGTTTCTGGTGGCAAGCTGTTCCACTGGTTAATTGTCCTCACTGTCAGGAAATTCCTCCTTAATTCCAGATTGCTTCTCTCCTGGATCAGTTTCCATCCCTTGCTGCTTCTCCTGCCTTCAGGTGCTTTGGAGAATAGCTTGACCCCCCCCCCCTTTCTTCTTTTTGGCAACCCCTCAAATATTGGAATACTTTATTGGTCTTTAGGGTCCAGGAAAGGGTGGATGGGGGCGTTGGGATGCGCCCCATGAGAATGAGGTTCTTCTTCTGTCTTGAGATGGTCCCGGAATGCCAATCAAGGAGAATATTTCTAGCCCAGGGTTGAAATGAGGTGTCGCTGAGGAGGATGGTTTTCTTGCCGACATTTCAGGAGACCCCAAATGGGATCATAAGTGAACTGGCACTGATGATGTTACCTAGTTTGGGTCGTGAGACGTGTGCAAGAAAGCCACCCAGCTCAGAGAGCACCAAGGACCCCACAGCCCTTCTCCTTCCTCCTCTTCTCCACTCTACAAACCCTGCTCTCTTCTGGCACTTCTGATAGTTACCTAGCTTGGGTCATGAAATGTCTGCAAAAAAAGGCCACCAAGCTCAGAGGACCAAGGATCCCACACCCGCCCTCCTCCTCCTCCTCCTCCTCCTCCTCCTTGTCCTACTTCTTCTCCACTCCACAAACTCAGCTCTCCTCTGGCATTGCTGATGTTATTTAGTTGGGTCATTAAACACTTGCAACAAAACTACCAAGCTCAGAGAGCACCAAGGACCCCGCAGCCATCGTCCTCCTCCTCCTCCCCATCTCCTTCATTCCACGAACCCCCCCCCCACTCCCTTCTAGCATTGATGATGATACCTAATTTGGGGTCCTGAAACGTCCTCAAGAAAACAACAAAGGAGCCCTCTGCGTCTGAAATGGTATAGCATCTCCTATAGGTTTAGGATCTCCTGCCAGAGGCTGGGGGTTAGACTAGAAGATCTCCAAGGTCCCTTTTAGCCCTATTATTCTATGTTCTATGAAAAACTTGAACAGAGAGGAAGGATGCAGTGGCCACCTAGACCCGGTGAAAAGACCAGCAAAATCAAGTAACAATTCATTTAAAACCAATGAAACTGGTTATTTTGTCACCTCATATTGGCTGGCCAAATGTTCGTAATTAAGGGAGGAAGAAGATTTTGCTTGATACATCTCTTGAAAGAGAACAGTGTTGCCACCACTTTTGATCTACAGTATGATCAACCATAGTTGTGGGTGAAGTCAAGTTGTAATTCCTGATGAACAGATGTTGGAGAATGGAATGCTTCCAATCACGTTTGACAGATAATAGAGATGTTAACCTAAGATACCGGGTAGAAGCAGACTGTAAGACCTCATTCGGCCGATCAGGCTGGAGCACTTGTGGGAAGAATTTAAAGGCTTGTATGTCTGCTCTTAAAATAATCTTGGGAAAATCCTGCCCAAATAGATCCTTGTTTCACTACTACAATTGAATATTATGCAATATTCATAAAATAGCTGAATATTATGCAATATTCTATAATAGCTGAAAAGCTGTCTATAACAACTTACATAGAGTTTTAAAAGATGTTTCCATTTTCTTTCAGCATATTTTATATGACATGCTATTCTTCAGGCTCCTTATAAGTGAAATGCTGTTCCAGACCATTTTTGCTCAGATAAAATGAGGCATTCAAGCAATATTTAAAATGCATTTTACAATGTTACAAAACAAGAATCGGAGAAACAATTTATTATAGTTGAAGTATACTGATACACTATAAGACGACGAATGAACTGGCAAAGTAATGACTGGGGAGACAGAAGAAGGAGAATGTTGGGTGTTTAAAACATAATACTTTGCAAATTTACTTAGAAGCTGACTTTTTAATCCAATGGGCCATACTCCCAAGAATTTGTACTTAAGGTTTTAATCTTGAAAAGGTCCATGATTAGGCGGAACTGAAAAGGTCTGTAAGAATAGAAGTGGAAACTTCAACTGACAAGGCAGTGATAGTCAAGACTTTTCACGTGTAGAATGATTTGTGTTGAAATGTGTTTTCATATATAAGTTGAAGTGTTGTTAGTCATAGGGGTGAGGAACAACTGTCAATGACCTGGAAAGGCGTAATTGTGCTGAGAGATGTTAGCCATATAAAGGAGGAAGCCTATATAGAAATGTGGGCAATTAGCAAAAAGAATGAATGAATACAGAATAGAATACAGAATAAGAGAGTTGGAAGGGACCTTGGAGGTCATCTAGTCCAACCCCCTGCTCAGGCAGGAAAGCCTATACCATTTCAGACAAATGGTTGTCCAATCTTTTCTTAAAAGCTTCCAGTGTTGGAGCATTCACAGCTTCTGGAGGCAGGTTGTTCCACTGGTTAATTGTTCTAACTGCTATTAAAGACAGTAGCATTTCATATTTACATTAATAGATGTAAATGTCTACATTTCTAGAAAGTGTTGACAAACAGAAGCCATTTGTCCTCTTATTGATGGAAAAAGGGGATATTCTTTGAAATTGCATGAAATTTTATGTAGAACATTATTTGAAATAAATAATAGAAGGGTATTTATATGTACGCACACACATATACATATATATGTAGTTAAAATATGCTTTAATCACATCACTTACAATGATAACCAACAATTTAGATTATTTTTAAAAGTGACTAGACCAGGGACAATCCACCTTGATAACTTTAAGACCTATGGACTTTAATTCCCAGAATTAACCATGCTGGCTGAGGAGTCCATAAGTCTTAAATTTGTCCAGGTTGGACACCTGCAGACTACATGAAACCATGGAAGTCCAAATTATCGGTAGAAAGCTGCTGATTTTGGTAGTGGAAATAATACCAAGATTCACAGGCTTGAATAATTACCAGCTGCCAAGGAGTGACAATGGAAGAGAACACCCACCTCCCTGTGTTTTTGGTTTCCAGAACATGTGTGGTTGGGCCCCTGAACCACATAGGATGCAAGACTGAGTGGGGTCTTCGATACAGCAAAGATTTTCTTATAATCTGTGTTAACATGGTAGTGACCCGCCCAATTAAAATTATTAGTCTGCTTCTATATTATTCATAATTTAGAAATGAATGTTGGAGAGAAAGAGAATCAGTGTTCAGAAAATATGAAAGTGTGTGCCATAAAATGTTTAAGAGCTGAGTACGCATAATGTAGCAGGGAGCAGCAATTAGGAAGAATAGGAGATACTGAATAGAGAATTTGTGTGGAAAGAAGAGCAGTAGTTTAAAGCCAATAATAAAAGAATTGAATGGCAATTATTTTTATTGCATAGTTTTATCCTGTCTTTTCCAAGGAGTTTAGGGTACTATTAACTGTAATGGCATCCTCTCTTCCCCCCCCACCCCCCATTTGCACTCTAGTGCTATTTCTGTAACAACTTTGAACAGTTGGGAATATGGAAATGTGTAACTACCGGCCATCGTGTATTCAGATTCTAGTGCTGTTTTTAACCCAGTCTATAACCAGCTGCAGCCATTTTGTGAATTGGTTATCTCTCAGGGCAGTTAGTTTGTGAAGGTAGACATGACACTTTCACAAAAATCTTACGTCATTTAAACTAAAAATTTGGAATATATATGTCTGTGTACACTAATTTTAGTATTTTACTGATTATAGAAATCGCTGTTCAGAGAGCTTAAAACATAATGTTGTGTGTGTGTGTGTGTGTGTCTCACATAACACCCATACAGTCAAGTATAATTATGGTGTATTTGCATAACCTGCTTATACCATGAATTAATTACTCAGTGACACACTGAAGCATAGAAAGCCATACTCGCTGGATTTGCATAGCATACTTGCTTAAAATGTTCTTTGTTTTTCATAGTGTTCTTTGTGCAATGTACAGATAGTCCTCAACTTAGGACCACAATGGACCCTAACATATCTGTTGTGAACTTTGCCCCATTTTACATCCTACCTTGCCACAGTTGTTCTGATCACAGAACCCTGGCACACTGCAACGATCATAAATATGAGCGACCAAATTTTGATCATGTGACCGTGGCAATGCGGCCACGGTCGTAAATGTGAAAAACTATCTTTAGTCATTTTTTCCAGCGCTGTCGTAACTTCAAACAGTCACTAAACGAACTGTTGTAAGTTGAAGACTATCCGTAATAAAGCGTGAGACTCATGGTCTGTGATCTTATGGTAAGATACATGCTGGAGTAGAAATTTGAACCTGGGACTAACGATGTAGGCCAGAGGTCCATCACCTGCAAATAGGATGGACATTTAATAGATTGGGGATTGTTTTAAAAAATGTGCTGATTGAATTTCATGGGAAACCAGTGCTCTGAGTTGGCCATAGGGATCTGATTTAAAAGAGGCTGGTGAAAGGTAAAGGTCTCCCTGTCCAGTTGTGCTCTGACTCTAGGTCAGGGGTAGGCAACCTCGGCTCTTTTATGACTCATGGACTTCAACTCCCAGAATTCCTGAGCCAGCCATGGCTCAGCTTGGAAACCTCTCCCTTTCCCCTCAGCGTGGCTGGCTCAGGAATTCTGGGAGTTGAAGTCCACGAGTCATAAAAGAGCCAAGGTTGTCTTCCCCTGATCTAGGGCATGGTGGTCATCTCTGTTTCTTGGTCGAGGGAGCCAGAGTCGTCCGAAGACATTTTCCATGGTCATGTGGCCAGCATGGCTATATGCTGAGGTGCACCAAACACGCTATTACCTTCCCACTGAATTGGTACCTATTGATCTACTTGATTTGCATGCTTTTGAATTGCTAGGTGGGCTGGGGCAAGGAACGGGAGCTCATCCTGTCCAACAGCGCTCGGGCTTCGAATCCAGGCTGTATGCTTTCCATCTGATCAGCTCAGCTTCTTTAACTGTTATAAGCACGCAGATAAAAATGGGTACAGTATGGGAAGAAGGGCAGGGGGTTGAATATGTGAGTTGCTGATTGGTGCGAAAGATGATGTGTGCTTCGGAATTAAATTGTTCAGATTGATCTAGTGAAAAAAAGTAGCATCTGTTGAGTCATATTTGGAGAAAAGAATGATAAGTTGGCAGTTCTGAAATGCTCAGAGGGGACTTACAATAAGGCGCAGCGATACTTAAAAGAAACTGAGATAGATCTGTGAAATGCTGCAGATTCGCACAAAAATCAGCAGTTTGATGGAGGGAAGCTGACCATATAATGTGTCCTTTCAAGAGCTGTGTAAATGGATCATGAAATTACATCTACATATTTGTAATGGAGAATATTATAGCAAAAGAACTGCTATAAGCACTGGGGTTCAGATCAAAGGAAGCATAGTGTTCAAAGACTTTGCTGAAGGTGTGCAAATGAAATGTAAGGGGAATTATGTGTGGAGGAGGAATCAGAACTGTAGAAAAAAAAGGAAAAGCAGGAGAAATAATGCACAAGAAAAACTGCCCGCTTTAGATAATCATTTTTGTTGAAAGATTTTACCTAATTAAAAGATAACCAAGAACAAATTATAAAGTAGAAAATATAAAAGCGAGAAGAAAAGAAAATGTAAAGCCACTTCTAATCTTCATTACAGCAGTTACAAACTTTTATCATCTCCCACCCTTAGAGATCTATTATATAGATCTCTTCCTATATTTAATCCCTTTTAATCAGCAACCCCCCCAAACCACCAGTTTATTTCTGTCCATTTTCAGCAAAAAGTCTGTAAAAGGTTTCCAGTCTTTTATAAAAGTACTTATGGACTTAGATACTTTAAACAGGACATATTTTAAATGGGAAGAGAGGAATTTTTGTAACCTAAGAGCTGGAATCTGGGAACCATCAAGATACAGAATTGACTGCTTATCTTCTCATCTTTCTATTTTATTTTATTTTTTAAAAAAAGCTTATTTCATTTTTTCTTTTTCCCCCCTGAGAAATGTTTTCCTTTTATCCAAATGAACTGTCCTCTACCTTCTAAAATAAAAATATTTTTTAAAGATGTCAGTTCAGTGGATTCCTACTTAAAAATAAGCATCTCTGAATTTTGCTTGATTTATTTTGAATAAATATACATAGAATTGCAGCTACAGCAAATTTAAAACTTGCATTGATCTACCGGTAGGATAAGAATGATTCCACCAAGTGGGCATTGCAAAGGAGAAACTCCTAATTATTTATAGCCTACGACTTGGAGAGGTCTAATATTAAGATGTTTCATTTTCAGGAATAAAGCTTAACCCCGTGATTCTTATGCTGAAGAGAACAATCATGTTAATATAGCTTAAGTATCTTTCAAGAGACCCTCTCAAATAACCATTGACATGAAAACGTGGGAGGGAAAAAAAAATAAGAATTTAAACCCCGGAACATAGACCTATAGAGGTTTTTGATAGCTGTGTACTACAGTACCCAAATGTTCTGTGCGTATAAGATTTTGTTCTTATTGTTCTTACCGGTGTTAAAGAGATAAATTTGGTCAAGTTTTGTCTGTGAGCCTTCTGTTGAGGGAGGGAGGGAGGGAGGGAGGGAGGGTTTAACATCCAGAGACTTGAGGTTTTCAATTGTATCTCTGTGAAGTGTGACTCTCTCTTTATTTACAGTTTTTTTTAAAATAACCAAACCGAAAACCCATTGTGCAGATCACAACAATTAAAAATGAATAATAATGTTAACCCTTCCCCCAGTACTGCTTAACCTACCTTAGAAGCTCAGTGAATTTAAACTGCCATCAGTACTGTTGTAGATGCCCCAGTGTAGGGCGCTGGAATTCACAATTATATCCGCAAATAGAATGTTGCTAAATGGAAGCAAAGTGTAGATAGAGCTGGAACGACATGCGAATGGGCTAGCAGCCGGGAGAGAGAAAGCTGAGGAGCTTGTTTAGTAAATTGTTGTGTGAGTGAGAAATTATCTTGAAGAAAAGACGATTTAGAAGAAGCTACTATCACTGGGGGGAATTAGGCAAGACTGAGGCAGAATGAAGAATGAAGGAAGGGGATTGTGAAAATTTACAATCTCACTCTAGTTGAAAGCGTCAGGAAGAAAAAGGAAAATAATCCCAATGTACAGTACATTAAAAAAGCAAATAGAATTTAAAAAATAACACCAATTGGCAGAATATATATATATATATATATACATACACACATACATACATACATATATATATATACATATATATACATACATACATACATACACATACATACACACACACACACACACACACATACATACATACATACATACATACATACATACATACATACATACATACATACATACATACATACATACATACATATATATATATATATATATATATATATATATATATATATATATATATATATATGAAAACCTCTGTCCACATTTTGTTTAGGCGGCTTGGGTCGGCCTCAGCGAAACAATGCCGTCTGGCGGGTCCCAGGGGGAGGGCCTTCTCTGTTGTGGCGCCCACCCTCTGGAACCAACTGCCTCCGGAAGTCCGTGCTTCCCCCACTCTCCTGGCCTTCCGGAGGAATCTTAAGACCTATCTTTGCCGGCAGGCCTGGGGTTGACTGTGGAATGTTGAGTGAATGATGAAAGCGTCTGGGGTTGTATTTTTAATGATTTTTAGATTTGGACTTAGTTTTGAAGTACTGTTTTGTTTATGTTGTAAGCCGCTCCGAGTCTTCGGAGAGGAGCGGCATATAAGTCTGAAAAATTAAATTAAATTAAATTAATAACACGATTGTAAAATGAATCTGGCTTCCCTATTTCTTGGCTTGTCAGAAGATTGCAAAAGGGGATCACGTGATCCCAGTACACTTCAAAGTCGGTTGCCAAGCATCTGAATTTTGTTCGTGTGACCCTGGGGATGCTGCAACGGTCGTTAAGTGTGAAAAATGGCCCTCATTCATTATTTTTTCCCCGGTGCTGTCCTAACTTCCAACGATCACTTAAATGGTTGGTTGTAAGTCAAGAACTACCTTGGAAATTGTGGCAGCCAGGGGATTTTCCTACAAGTCATTCTAACAGCATGACTAGCAAATATAGTAATGTCCCTGCTGCTCCACTCCGCCGCACCCAGCGGTGTGTTGCATAGATCTGATTGCTCTCGCCCTCTTTTCCTTTAGAGCACACCTGGTTGACCTCCAGAAGAAACTGGAAGAACTGGAGCTGGACGAGCAGCAGAAGAAACGGTTGGAAGCTTTCCTCACCCAGAAGGCCAAAGTGGGTGAACTGAAAGACGACGATTTCGAGAGGATTTCGGAACTAGGAGCTGGCAATGGTGGGGTGGTCACCAAAGTACAACATAAACCCTCGGGGCTAATTATGGCACGGAAGGTGAGACCGGGTAAGGGGGGGAGAAAAAAGGCCAAGCCATTTTCCAAACGTGGGCCTGAAGTCGGCCAAAGGCGTCAAGAACAATACACTTACAAAGCGATAACAGTGCAAATGGCAACTTTTGAGTTGAGCTTTCAAAAAACATGCAGGTAGTCCTCTGCGTATATGGCCGTTGAGACCGGAATTTCCATTGCTAAGCGGTGTGGTCCTAAAGCCATCCTGGTTGCTGTTGTTAACTAAATCTCACCGTGGTTAGAAGCGGCAACTTCCTGCCGGCTTCTCATAACGAAACTTAGCAGGAAGTTGCACATTTCAAATTGGCAGACAGGCAGGCGTAGGTCCGGGAAGGTGTAAGGAGGGACACAGTGAGAGAGTGCATTGACCTGTGCACAGCATAAGCACAGGGGGAGGGTGCGTGACTGGAGGAGACCTAGCCCAGCAACTGGAATGGGACAACTGAACCACAGCCAACGTGCTGTGGGACAATTCAACAGTTTAGTTTATTTAAAAGAGTTAAAAATTGTTTTAATTTTTAATCATTCACATTTCATTTTGTCCCTCCTTTGGCATCCTTTCTTTCCGTGATGGCAAACCTATAGTATGGGTGCCAGAGACAGCACTCAGAGCTGTCTCTGTGGGCACGCGCGCCGTTGCCCCAGTCCTAGGCCTTCAGCTGGATTTTATAAAACCTTTTCGCTTTAGGCTTCCGCCGCCGTGTGCAAAAAAAAATAAAAATAAAATAAAATTCAATCAGTCAATTTCAACTTCTTGCGGGAAAAAATAGACCTTGCAAAGTTGGAATTGATTGATTGAACTTTTTAGTCCCACCCAGTCTGCCGTTAGCACCGCAGCCACGCTGTTATGGCCCATCCAATGGGCCACACCCCCCCAATTGGCCACACCCAGCCAATGGGCCACATCCACCCGGCACCCAACGATCCATAAGTGGGTTTTGGGTTCCAGTTTGGGCACTCGGTCTCTAAAATGTTTGCCACCACTGCTTTCTTTAATGATACTATTTCTTCAATATTAGTGTAACTCTTGTCCTGCAGCAAGTTGGCCATAGTGAATTGTTATACGTGTGAAAAAGGGTCATAAGTTGCTTTTTCCAGGCTGTTGTAACTTTGAACAGTCACTAAACGATCGATTGTAATCTCCAACCTGACTCCTAATTAATAAACAGCATGAGTACTAAAATATTGCAACATTTTTAGAGGCTCACCGCTCTAAATATGTTTTAAGTCCAATTTTCTGGAGTTGTCTAGACAATAGATCTAGTTTCCTAGATTTCTTGTGATATCTGCAGAATTTTATTTAAGGATTTGCTTCACCTTTTACTAGGTATGACTTCACTTGTTGTGACTTTCATGGCAGCTTCAGAGTGTTTCCCCCCCCCCCTTTTCTAATCTAGCCTGCTACTCTGAAATATCCTGGCAGTTCCCCACCCAAGTAGTCACCAGTCCAACCCTGTTTAACTTTTCACAATCGTCCAAGTTTGGCTAGAAGTTATCGTCTGCTATAACTTCACAGTTGTTATCTGGATCTAGATCTGACCCTGTTAGCCTTTCGCAAAACTCTGAAAGCCTGACTGTTTTCCTGGAAATTTGGGCCAGGAGATTACACGAGCTCTGCTGGTCCTATGATTGAGGTGTCATGTGTTCTTATTTTTAATTGCTGATTTTAATATTTGTACACAGCCTAGAGCAGCGGTTCTCAACCTGTGGGTCGCGACCCCATTTGGGGTCGAACGACCATTTCACGGGGGTCGCCAAACACCGCAGTCTGCCATTTTCCCGTTGGCCATTTTTCTTAATTTATTTTTTTGGTCCGCCATTTTTTCCCCTTTGCGATGCGGGCTGCCGTGCATGCGCGATGCGGGCCCGTCATTTTTTTTTTTTTTTGGTCAGCCATTTTTATTTTTTTTTGGGCGGCCATTTTTTTTGTCCGCCATTTTTTTCCCCTTTGCGATGCGGGCCGTTGCGCATGCGTGATGCGGGCCCACCATTTTTTTTGGTCCGCCATTTTTTCCCCTTTGCGATACGCCCGCCGCACATGCGCGATGCGGGCCAGGGTCAAGCCCCGGAAAAGGTTGAGAACCGCTGGCCTAGAGCCACTAAACGTGAGATGGGCAGCCATGTAAATTTATTTAAATCATCTTTTTTGGTGCAAGACTGCATTTTTGATACTGTATTGATACCCATTTAAACGGCAAGCGTGAAGTTCCTTTGGCTTCTGACTACAGCTAGTCCTTGACTCAAAGGTTCGTTTTGCGACTCTTCAAAGTGACAGAGGCACTGAAAAAAATTGACTTGGGAACCGGTTCTCATGGCTAGTGACCATTCCAGCCTCCTCATAGTCATGTGGTCAAAATTTGGGTGCTTGGCAGCTGGCGTGTATTTACAACAGTTGCCACATCTTGGGTGATGGGATTGCGATCTTCCCAACTGGTTTCGAACGAGCAAAGTCAGCGCGGGAGGCCGGATTCCCTTAATGACCCTATGACTCCCTTAACAATTGCCGTGATTCCTTGAACCCTCGTGGCACAAAAGTTGTAAAATGAGGCGTGATTCGCTTAACAACCGCCTGACCTTCTGGCCCCAATGGTGATTGTAAGTCGAGGACTGCCTGTAGTGCAGCGGTTCTCAGCCTGTGGGTCGCGACCCCATTTGGGGTTGAACGACCATTTCACGGGGGTCGCCAAGCACCGCAGCCCGCCATTTTTTTTGGTCGGCCATTTTTTTTTGGTCGGCCATATTTTTTTTCCCTATTGCGATGCGGCCCGCCATTTTTTTTTTTATTTTGATCGGCCATTTTTTGGGGGGGGGGGTTGGCGATTTTTTCCCCCCTATTGCGATGCGGGCCGCCACGCATGCACAATGCGCCCCGTCGCGCCGGAAAAGGTTGAGAACCGCTGCTGTAGTGGCTTTCAGTCCATCTCCGTCCATAATTGTAAAAAAATTAATAGGTGCTGCTTTTCTGAGATGATGAAAAGCATTTCAATCGACTTCTCCCGTCTCCGAAGCCCTGCGATAAGGGAAGCCGAAGTTGCTCTGTAATTTTGGCCATTGTGGTCTGATTTGGCTTATGTGACCCGTTCTGATGTGAGTGAGCACCAAGATCAAAGAGAAAAAAGACATAGGGACTTAGCAGCCTCGTTCTGAGTTTTGGTTCTTCTGTCTCCTGCTTCAGTGGGGAGAGAAAGTGTGATGGTTGGAAGGATGGATATTGTAGTCAACGCTTATGGTCTTCCCAGTAGTGATGTATGACCATAAGGAAGGTTGAGCACCAAAGCATGGATGCTTTCACATTGTGGTGCTGGAGAAGACGCTGGAGAGTCCCTTGGGCCCAGCAGGGAGATCCAGTCAATCCTAAAGGAATTCAACTGGACAGATCCTGACGCTGAAGCTCAAATATTGTGGCCACCAAATGAGAAGAGGGGACTTATTAGAGAAGAGCCGGAGGTTAGGAAAGACCGAAGGCGAAAGGAGAAGGGGACAGCAGAGGAGGAGATGGCTAGATAAGGTCGTCGACACAATGAACGTGAATTTGGGCAGAGTCCGGGAGACGACGGTGGAGGAGACAGAAGGGCCTGCTGTGCTGTGGTCCACAGGGTCACAAAGAGTCAGACATGACTTAGTGGGATATATGACATCATCCACCTCCAGCCTATAACCCAACCCTTTCAACAGTTCCAAGAAGGCTCCGCACCCGTTTTCACCACTTTGGTGACTCTGAGGACACAGATAAACCTCCAAGCGGCCTCAAGGACTCTCCAAAAGAATGCAAATGACCAGCTGTCTGCAAGGAGTATAAATCCTTCCCTTCCCCACCACCCAAGTCAGAGCTGAAGAAGCTTCTGGGTTGAGAAGCGAAACGTCTTCAAAGAACAAACAAGAAAGTCTAGTTGCCTCCTGAAAAAGCATCTTTGGGACCACCAGGAGAATCTCAATAGACATCCATAACTATTCTATTTATGACAGTTGCAGTGTGCCAGGGTATATCTTGTACCTCAGGGGTGTCAAGCTCAATTTCATTGAGGGCCGCATCAGCTTTGCGGTTGCCCTCGGGAGGGGCCGGGTGGGTGTGGCCAGGGTAGGTACGGCCTACTGGGTGGGCGTGGATGGAGTGGGTGTGGCCTACTGGGTGGATGTGGCCAGCTCTACATCATTCGCGTCAAAGGGGCTTGTGGGGGCCTGGGCAGGAGTGGGATAGATCTGAGGATCTCTGGCAGAAGGGGGGGGACCGGGGCAAGTCCCGAGGCCTGGTCCACTGGAGGAGCCTCACTCTCCCTCTCAGGCCATGCAGGAGGGGGCTTTCAGAGCTAAGACTGAATGCGTTTCAGCACAGATGGCCACCACAAAATTGTACCTTGGCTCCCGGCCGGCCTGGGCCAGGGCCAAGGCAGCGGGGGCCATTCCCTCCCTGTTTCCAGGATGGCTTCACGGGCCACATGAAACCCCTTCGCGGGCTGCATCCGCCCCCCCCCCCGGGCCTTGGGTTTGACCTGTCTATTGTACCTTTTCCCTATGGAAGATACGATAGCAGGTTGGGTGGCTAATAAGTTTGCCCTCCTTTGGAGAATTATATATCTGGTTATGGAAAGAACATTTGCGCAACATAAGGCTTGAACTCTTCTGGGCATAGTCTTCCATAATTGGTTTCAGCGTTCCATTCCTGAGCCTTGGAAGCGTTCCTATGGTGACTGCTTACTTCCCACTTTTCTTCTGCTGCTGCTGCTGCTTTTTTTTTTTTTTTTTTTTTTTGCACTGCTACCGGTAAGTAGGTTAGACTGCTTGCCTTCCTGGATGCAGAATCATTAGCAAATATAGAGCTGTAATTGCAGTCCTGTAGCTCTCGGTTATTGAGCAAGGGTGTCTGCCAATAGCTTTTAAAAGGGCCAGAAGCACATCTCGTGGTTGAATGTGCAATCATAACACAATACAACTTGGTCTCTTCTGTGAATGAATTGTGTATTGCGAGACCGTATTTCTAAACCTGCTATCTTTTGCGTCTTGCATATTCCTGTTTCTAGGATTTTAAAGGGGTGTGTGTTATTTATTTATTTCACTATTTGGCGACCTGCCTCGATGTACGGACAACGGCTCGAGTGCGACAGATTAAAAAAATGAAAACACTATAAAAATGAAAAGAAAGGCTTATAATTCATTATAAGTTATAAGTAAATATGTTACTTAAAATTAAAAGAAATTGCCCAGATGGTCACCGGAACATTAAATTCTGTTTAAATTGTAAATGACTTTCTCAGTTGCAAAAATGACTTTCAGGAAGCAGTCAGATTCTGAGGGGTTTTGTGGTCTGATCTTTTAAATTTTGTAATGTTAACAAAATGGAAGATTCTTTTTTTTTTAATTCTTTAAGCAAGCTGGAAAAAAAATGCAAAAAGAAACATTGAATCAATATCAGTGTTTTAGAATTCCGGTAGAGATTCAAATAAACCTATGTTAAAAATCGCAAGTAGTTTTTTCTTGTTGTGCAAATAGAGAATGCCAAATCTTGCAGTCTATCCATACTTTGCCTGGCTGTCATCTGTACACCATTAAAATATTTTTGTCTGGTTGTTAACCTTCATCTAGCCAAACGGTGCATAATATGGCAACAATTTTTGAATCAAGGTACCCTGACGTGTATTAACTTAAAGAATATGTACAAAATATGGGATTCATTACTTCTATGGAATTGAAATTTCAAGGATCTCCAGACCAGTTGCACTCACAAACTTGTTGCCATGGCAGTGCCTCCTCGGTCAGCTGCACTCCACATGATTGTGATCTCCAACACTCCCTGCCACCTTCCCTCAGGCATGGTCAGTGGAGAAGTCAGAGGTTGTTCCTGTTCCCACTGCATTTTTGCTTGCCCTGAGTCATTCTGTTGATCTCTTTAGGTCAGGGTTAGGCAACCGTGGCTCTTTTATGACTGGTGGACTTCAACTCCCAGAATTCCTGAGCCAGCATGGGGGAACTATGGCCCCTTCATGACTCGCGGACTTCAACTCCCAGAATTCCTGAGCCAGCATGGAATTCTGGGAGTTGAAGTCCGCGAGTCATAAAAGAGCCAAGGTTGCCCACCCCTCCTTTAGGTAAATGAATATTGATAAAGGATGACCCAATGAGTCATAGTCTCTCTATACCAGCGGTTCTCAACCTGGGGGTCGCGACCCCATTTGGGGTCGAACTACCATTTCACGGGGGTTGCCAAACACCGCAGTCCGCCATTTTTATTTTTTTTGGTTGGCCATATTTTGTTTGGTCGGCCATTTGTTTTTCCCCTTTGCGATGCGGGCCATCGTGCTGCGCATGCGCGATGCGGGCCATCGCGCCGCGCATGCGCGATGCAGGCCATCGCACCACGCATGCGCGATGCAGGCCATCGCGCCGTGCATGCGCGATGCGCCCCGTCGCACCGCGCAATGCGCCATGCGGGCCGGGGTCGAGCCCCCGAAAAAGGTTGAGAACTGCTGCTCTATACCAAAGATCTTTTTCACAAGGGAAGTGGAGTTTCTTGTTTTTGTTTGAAGACGTTTCCCTTCTCATCCAAGAAGCTTCTTCAGCTCTGACTGGATGGTGGGGAACGGAAGGATTTATACTCCTTGCAGGCAGCTGGTCATTTGCCTCCTTTTTAGAGGGTCATTGAGGCCACTTTGAGGTTTATCTGTGTCCTCAGGGTCACCTGAGTGATGCAAATGGGTGTGGAGCCTTCTTGGAACTGCCGAAAGGACCTCCGGGTGGCCTCAACGACTCTCTAAAAGGAGGCAAAGGACCAGCTGTCTGCAAGGAGTATAAGTCCTTCCGTTCTGCATCATCCAGGCAGAGCTGAAGAAGCTCCTTGGATGAGAAGCGAAACGTCTTCAAACAAAAGCAAGAAAGCGCAGTTGCCTCTTGAAAAAAAGCACCTTTGGGATCGAGGTACAATTGATTTTGGGGTTCTTCTGCACTGCCTTCATCCTTTGATGTCTCTCTCCTGTTTCCGCCAACAGCTGATTCACTTGGAGATCAAGCCTGCCATACGAAACCAGATAATCCGGGAGCTCCAGGTGCTCCACGAGTGCAACTCTCCGTACATTGTTGGTTTCTACGGCGCCTTCTACAGCGACGGGGAGATCAGCATTTGCATGGAGCACATGGTGAGGGCACATTCCCCGTGCAGAACGGGACCGGTGCCTTAGTCAGCATCAAAGGTCTTAATGGCGCTTACCGAGCCTTGATTATTCTAAAATGTTTCTTTCCTGCTTTGTTTGGCATCAGTTTAAAGTGCAGGTCTCTGTTACTAATAACGATCCATTTTCTTCCACAGCAGGAGGAAAATTCTTGGTTTATGGGGATTGGCTAATCGCCCCGGTCTGGCTACCAAATTGTTTCAGATACTGGCATTATATTGGGAGAACGAGCCAGAATTCCACTCCCGATGTAACATGAAAGCAAGCAGACCATGGGCTGAGATACCATGGTTTGTTAAGCCTTCCCGTTATATTTGCTTAATTGTGATACTGGATATTACAGAGATAGCCAGTTCAGCTTATCTGAGAATGCTAATGGCTGCTTAATTGTTTCCTTCTTTGGAAAATATTAGCGGTCAAGTGGGATGCACTGAGGTGCCAGCCAAGATGGTATTTATTCCCTTAAAATGTGTGTGTGTTTGTATAAATCAGCGGTTCTCAGCCCGCATCGCAAAGGGAAAAAAAAATGGCGGACCAAAAAAAATGGCCGACCAAAAAAAATGGCCGACCAAAAAATAAAATAAAATAAATGGCGGACTGCGGTGTTTGGCGACCCCCGTGAAATGGTCGTTCGACCCCAAATGGGGTCGCGACCCACAGGTTGAGAACCGCTGGTATAAATGAATGTGTGTATGTGCTTATTGGATTTTCATCCCGCCTTTATTACTTGTTTATAAATAACTCAGGGCAGGGAACATGCCTAATACTGTACTCCTCCCTTCTTCCTATTCTCTCCACAACAATCTTGTGAGGTGGGTTGGGCTGAAAGAGAGAGAGAGAGAGAGAGGAGGGGACTGGCTCAAAGTCACCCAGCTGGTTTTTCATGCCTAAGGACTAGAACTCACAGCCGCCTAGGCCAGCGCCTTAAAAGGAACCTGCCGTGGTAGACTCTCTTCCTTCCTCTGTTCTCTTAGCTTGGGAGACAAGAGCTTCCTGCCCTTGGACCATAACCTGGGTGTCAGGCAGCCTGGATATTATAACAGGAAAAGGCACACGAAGTGCAGGCGGTCCTCGACTTCCAACCATTCATTTAGTGGCCATTTAAAGTCACAACAGCGCTGAAAAAAAATGACTGTTTTTCACACAACCGTTGCAGTAAGCCCCCCCCCTCCCATGGTCACAACGTCGGCCGTGTTACCGGCTTAACCACTGCAGTGATTCGCTTAGCAGTTGTGGCAGGCAGGGTCCTAAAGTGGGGGCAAAGCTCACCGAACCGCTGTCTCGCTTAGCGACGGAAATTTGGGGCTCCATTGTGGTCGTGAGCCGAGGGCTGCCCGTCAACAGTCTCTGCGAGTCCGTCTGGATGGCTGCTTTGACCAGGGATTTTGAGAAACGGGCTACATCAGTGTTTCTCAACCTTGACCATTTTAAGGCATGTGGACTTCAACTCCCAGAATTCCACAGCCAGCAACGCTGGCTGTGGAATTCTGGGAGTTGAAGTCCACATGCCTTAAAATGGTCAAGGTTGAGAAACACTGGGCTACATGCTTGCTTCAGAGGATCGAAGAACGAGCAGGTTGATCTGAAGTAGACTTCTTGGTG
The DNA here is from genome assembly GCA_034064705.1 of Bothrops alternatus. NCBI lineage: Eukaryota > Metazoa > Chordata > Lepidosauria > Squamata > Viperidae > Bothrops > Bothrops alternatus. Next base: position 1,724,687 of record JARGCV010000186.1, on the reverse strand, counting down.
AGGCCGGGATCTCTGAGCAAGGAATCCACCCGATGGAGAACAAACACCTCTCTCCGCCATCCTTTGCTTGCAGCACCGAGTCGATGCTGCCCTCTGTGGACGCAATTATAAAAAAAAAAAAACCTGGCGTTTTTACCTTTTCAAAAGCAAAGCCACCCGAATACAGGGTGTAGTCCTCGACTTAGCGGCCCAAAATTGAGCCCGACGTTTTCCGCTGCTAAGCGAAACATTTGCTTAAGTGAATTTTTGCCCCACTTTACGACCTTTCTTTGCCACATTTGTGAAGTGAATTGTTTCGGTTTGTTGATTTAGTAAAGGTCAGGGCCCACTTCCAACCAATCCCCCAAGACAGCAGAACTCTTGAAACAGGCATTGTCTCAAAAGGAAACTTCTATGAGGGACGAGTGACAGCAGGAAGGCGAGATCTGAAGAAGGATATAATTAGAACATAAGAACCTGAGAAGAGCCCTGCTGAATCAGGCCAAAGCCCATCAAGCCCAGCCTTCTGTGTCACACAGTGGCCCACCAATTGTACATGGGGATCTTGAGCAGAAGGAGAAGGCAAAACCCTCCCTTTCCCTTGACCCCCAACAAATGGGACTCAAGGGAATCCTGCCTGCCTCAACCAACAGAGGCGGCACATGGACATCCGTTTTAATAACCACCGATACACTTGGCCTCCATGAATCTGTCTGACCCTGCCTTGAAGCTGTCAAGGCTGACAGCTGTCACGACCCCTTCTGGAAGTGAATTCCATAAATCGACGACCCTCTGGGTGAAGAAATATTTCCCTTTATTTGTCCTCACTTTCTTAGCTACGAGCTTTAGGGAGTGCCCCCTTGTCCTGGTATTGCGTGATAGAGAAAAGAATTTTTCTCTATCCACCTTTTCTATCCCATGCATGATTTTACACACTTCAATCAAGTCACCCCTTAAACGCCGTCTTTCAAGGCTGAAGAGACCAAGGCGTTGCAATCTGTTGCAAAGCCTTAAAGCAAGCAATATGGCCCCATCCATCATGCCCCTTTGAACTCCAGCCAATCCACAGGTGGCTCGGTGGCCGCTGACTGGCATGGTGGGCGGGCATCTCAAGGTCTTCTCCAGCTTTCGTTTCCTTGCAGCTGTCTCCTAGAGAAGGAGAGGCACTCCAGGCTCAAAGGGAGGAGGCCAGACAAAGAAAGGGGAAAGCGAAAGTGAGCAGCCTAATCCCCCATGCAACCTTTGCCCCCCCCTTCCAGCAGAATGGCAGGCCCCAAAAGAATAGAACAGGGCTTTTCAACCTTTTCACCCATGGCACCACTTTTAGGATACGGCAATATCCGAGGACCACCACTTGATGACCAAAGGGAAAAAGTGATGAAGTACAGGTAGTCCTTGACTTACAACAGTTCGCTTAGTGACTGTTCGAAGTTACAATGGCACTGAAAAAAGTGCACCCCCCCAAGCCACAGCCGAGCAAGACACCTGCCTGCCCACCTGGCGGTGCTCTTCCTCCTGTCCGAGGTTTTCATGGTTGTGAGCATTTTTGTTGAGGATTGGCAGCGGGGGTGGGGTGGGGGGGTGTTTGGTTTTTATTCCCCCCCCCCCGTCTCTGTTAATGCAGCCCAGCACTGTGTTGGCCTTTTTGGCAGCTGCAGCACACGGCTGGCTCCTATTTGAGTGATTGTCCACTAGGACTCCCAGATCCCTCTCACAGTTACTATAATTGAGCAAGGTATACTATGCCTGTACATTTGGTTTTTCTTGCCTAAATGTAGAGCCTTGCTTTTTTCACCCTTGAATTTCATTTTGTTAGAAAGCGCCCAGTGTTCGAGTCTGTCCAGGTCCTCCTGTATCCTAAGCCTGTCTTCTGCAGTGTTGGCTATTCCTGCCAGCTTGGTGTCGTCTGCAAATTCACAGTGATTCACTTAACATCTGTGACAAGAAAGATTGCAACCCAGGGCAAAAGTCACTTCACACTTGTCTTGCTTAGCAACAGAAATGTTGGGTTCAGTTGTGGTTGCGTGTTGAGGACTACCTGTAAATGCCAGGTTTTGCCAAAATAAAAATAAATCATAACTTGCAGTCATGGACGGCAGGACACTACAAACGGGCATAAAATGTGGGCTGGTTGCCAGGTGTCCGAAATGCAGTCACATGACCGAAGGGGCTGCTGGATCTTTGGTTGTACGGTTATAAGTAGCTTTTTGGGGGGGGGAATCTGTTGTAATTTTCACCCTTCTTAAGTTAAGGGCTCCCTGTATCACAGGTCTAAGCATAGATACACCATATAAATGAATTGAATTTCCCTGTTTTAACTGCCCTTCCACATTCCCTTCTCTCTCTTCTGTCATTTCTTCTTTTGCTGTATTTTAAGTTTCTCATAATGAGGATCCCACCTTTCTCGGAGTCCTAGTGGACAATCACCTAAATGTGAGCCAGCCGTGTGCTGCAGCTGCCAAAAAAGCCAACACAGTGCTGGGCTGCATTAACAGAGGAACAGAATCAAGATCACGTGAAGTGTTAATACCACTTTACAAGGCCTTGGTAAGGCCACACTTGGAATCCTGCATCCAGTTTTGGTCACCACGATGTAAAAAAGATGCTGAGACTCTAGAAAGAGTGCAGAGAAGAGCAACAAAGATAATTAGGGGACTGGAGGCTAAAACATAGAAGGAACGGTTGCTGGAATTGGGGATGTCTAGTTTAACAAAGAGAAGGACGAGGGGGGGCAGGATAGCAGCCTTCCAATATCTCGGGCTGCCCCAAAGAAGAGGGAGCCATGCTATTCTCCAAAGTGCCTGAAGGCAGGATAAGAAGCAACAGATGGAAGCTAATCAAGGAGAGAAGCAACCTAGAACTAAGGAGAAACTTCCTGAGATTGAGAACAATTTAACCAGTGGAACAACCTGTCTCCAGAAGCAGTGAATGTTCCAACACTGGAAGTTTTCAAGAAGAGACTGGACAGCCATTTGTCCGAAATGGTATAGGGTTCCTGCCTGAGCAGGGGGTTGGACTAGATGACCTCCAAGGTCCCTTCCAACTTTATCATCATCATCATTACTATTATTATTATTATTATTATTATTATTATTATTATTATTATTATTATTATTATTATATTAAAGCCGCTACATTATGTAAATCATAAAAATGGGATAACCCTGTGGTAGTGCTGGAGGAGGAGGAGAAGGTTTTCTCGGATTAAATCAGTTTGTCGCAGAAATATGACGGGCATTCATCTTCCTTTCCGCTTGTCTTCTACCAGGCCCTCCCGTCGTTTGGTCTTGAATGTTCTCCCCGCCTTTCTAAATTCAGCTGGTGTCTCGTGTGTTCATCTTGCCTCCCAGTAGGTCAAGGTGATGCACGTAATCCTCCCTCATCCCTTTTGCTCTCCTAGCAACCCTCCTGTGAGATTGATCGTGGGTGACAGATAACGGAGGCCGGTGGAGTCATGTGAGGACACGAACACGAGCCTTCCATGATCCCGTTCCAGCCCGACCATGGCATCGGTAGAGAAGCCACGATTGGGATTGGCTACTGCATTGCAGCTTCTGCCCTTTCTGGACAGAATAAATTTCCATGTGTTCTGCAGAGAGTTCAACTTTCTGTGGTAAAAGTAACAGCAGATGTGCTGCATAGGCTCATGGGGTGCCATGATGATGATGATGATGAAGATAACCAGTCATATCCGGCTCTTGGCAGTTCTGTGGGCCAGGCCTCCCCCACATCTGGTTTTGCACTACTCCTTTGAGTTTTTCTGTGGTCTGGCTGGTGTCAGCCACCGTGTTCTTTGATGGCCTGGTTTCCTTCTATCGCTAATCTCTTCCAAACATAATTGCTTTCTCTAGTGAACGAGGTGCCTTAGCTAAGCCATGTATTGTCTCAAGTAACCCAGAGATAGTATGTTCTGTCAAAGAGGAAGGTATCTTGAGTTACACAAATATACTAAGAATCTTCAAGAAAAATCTCGCTTTTTATGCGATGGGCGGCTATATAAATTTGATAAATAGATTTTTAAAAAGGAGAACCTGCTTCACTAGTCTTCCAGAACTATAGCTGATTAAAGCAGATGGAGAGTGGTAACAACAAAGTGTTTAATATTTTGCTTCCTGGCTGTGTGAATTGGAGCTGTTGAGAATCATCAGCTCTTGTCAATCAACTTTTCTGTAGAATCCGTTATCAAGAGTTGGTTGTGGCAAGGTGGGGTTGTGTCTTCTCTTAACAACACCTCGTTTGCAGAATGCTCCTTGAAGGTAGCCTGTCCCTTCTTTGTCTAATTTCAGGCCTGGTGTTGAAACTTTATGTACCTTGTATCTTGCAAGAGATTGTAAGATATTCTTTGTGCCATTTCTTACTTAAATCTGGTTTCTCATTATTCATTTGGTTGGCTGGGCTGTTTTCTAATTCTAAATTTTAAGATAATGTAGGCTGCTGCTGGAAAACCAGGAGACTGGAAGTTCTAGTCCCACCTTAAGCCTGAAAGCAGGCTGGCTGACTTTGGGCCAATCACCAGGAGATGGTGAGTTCTAGTCCCACCTGAGACATGAAAGCTAGCTGGGTAACTTTGAGCCAATCACCAGAAGATGGTGAGTTATAGTACTGTGTTGGGCATGAAACCTGGCTGGGTGACTTTGGATCAATCACCAGGAGATGGTGAGTTCTAGTCCCACCTTAGCCATGAAAGTCAGCTGGGTGACTTTGGGCCAATCACCAAGAGACGGTGAGTTCTAGTACCATATTAGGCATGAAACCTGGCTGGGTGACTTCGGGCCAGTCACCAGAAGACAGTGAGTTATAGTCCCACTTTAGGCATGAAACTTAGTTGGGTGACTTTGGCCCTCTTGCTTTCTCTTAGCCCAACTCACCTCACAAGGTTGTTGTGGGGACAATAGGAGCAGGAAGGAGTATCTATGTTCTCCACCTTGAGTAGCTTATGAAGTAATAAAAGGCAGGATAAAAATCCAGTGAATAAATAAACATGATTATCTTTCCACTGGTTTTAGGATGGAGGATCCTTGGATCAGGTTTTGAAAGAAGCCAAGAGGATTCCTGAAGAAATCTTGGGCAAAGTCAGTATAGCAGTGAGTATGCAACTGCCTCCTTTTGACTCCCCTAAACAAGGGTGTGTGAGACAGAGTTTCATCCATATCCTCCTCCAAAGGTTTGAGCAGCGAATTGTCCCTTTCGTCAAGAGACGGCCACCCTCTGTTCTGTCACGCGTGTGTATGAGTCCTTATTTTTTTAGCTTCCCATCTATAAAATAGCATTAGCACCAGCACTTCAGACTTATATACCGCTTTACAGCCCTCTCTAAGCAGTTTACCGAGTCAGCCTACTTGCCCCCCAACAATCTGGGTCCTCATTTTATCCACCTCGGAAGGATGGAAGGCTGAGTCAACCTTGAGCCAGTTGGGATCGAACTGTTGGTAGTCAGCAGAATTAGCCTGCAATACTGCATTCTTGCCACTGTGCCACCACGGCTCAATCAGGCTCCATCTCACAAATCTTGATTTCTCTCCTCTTTTCTCCCCTTTCCCCTCCTCTTCTCTTCTCTTCTCTTCTCTTCTCTTCTCTTCTCTTCTCTTCTCTTCTCTTCTCTTCTCTTCTCTTCTCTTCTTCTTCTCTTCAGGTTCTGCGAGGATTGGCTTATTTACGAGAGAAGCACCAAATTATGCACCGAGGTGAGAGTTGTTTGTAATAGAAGGACGAGCCTGCACATGTAAGTCAACTGGGGTTGTGTAGATCTGCAGGACATCATTCTCATTCCAAGGTTTAATTCTACACATTGTTTAACCAGGAGCATTGCCTTCATTGTGGCTGTACTGTACACTGCCCAGTTGGTGGATTTTTGCAAGCTTAGGGTCCGCAGAAATCTGCCAATTGTGTTGTTGTGTTCTATATTGCACGACACTTATACAGACCCTTGCCTCTTGAGGGCAGCCTCTTCTGTCACCTTTGTGTTCATCTTGGAGCTGAAAAAAAAAAGAAAAGAAAAGCTGCTTATTAAGAAAAGCCCTTCACAGTTCTGAAATTCATCACTTGCAGTTTCAAGACTTCCAAGTGTTGCTTTCCAACAACGAAAGGAGACCAATGAAGGAGAATATTTGTAGCCCAGGGTTGAAATGAAGGGTCCTGGGTGCTCTCTGAGCTTGCTTGTTTTCTTGCAGACGTCTCATGACCCAACTAGGTAACATCATCAGTGCTAGAATGAAATGGGGTTTGTGGAGAGAAGGAAGAGGAGGAGGAGGAGGAAGACAATGACTCTGGGATCCTTGGTGTTCTCTGAGCTGGCTTGTTTTCTTGCAGGCGTCTCATGACCCAACTAGGTAACATCTTCAGTGCTAGTAAGGAGTGGGGTTTGCTGTCCCTTTGTATTCCAGTGTCTTGCCTGTCTGTCTGGGTGGGTGGAGGTCTTAGGAATTCTTCGCTTGGGCTGTTTCCGAAGGGCTCTTTGCCCCTTTCCTGATTGGAGCGTTGCTTACTTGATGGCTGGTTTGAAGGTGGCCTTGGAGTTAATCTCTGCTGATCTGGGTGCTGATTTCTGGTGGAGAGGTGCTGGAGTCTTTTTCTCCTTTGGGCTATTCCATTGCCTCTTTTCCATAATCTATAGATGTTGTTAGCATATATCACCCCGCCAACAAAAGTACGTATAGTCAAGGCCATGGTTTTCCCAGTTGCAATATATGGCTGCGAAAGTTGGACCATAAGAAAGGGTGAGCGCCAAAGAATGGAGGCCTTTGAACTAGGGTGCTGGAGAAGACTCTTGCGAGTCCCCTGGACTGCAAGGTGATCAAACCAGTCAGTCCTGGAGGAGATCAACCCTGACTACGCTTTAGAAGGCCAGATCCTGAAGCTGAAACTCAAGTACTTTGGCCACCTAATGAGAAGGAAGGACTCCCTGGAGAAAAGCCTGATGCTGGGAAAGATGGAGGGCGAGAGAAGAAGGGGACGACAGAGAATGAGGTGGCTGGATGGAGTCACTGAAGCAGTAGGCGTGAGCTTCAATGGACTCCAGAAGATGGGAGAGGACAGGAAGGCCTGGAGGAACGTTGGCCATGGGGTTGCGATGGGTCGGACACGATCTTGCAACTAACAACAACAATAAATGTGGTTAATGCCTCTGTGTCCGTTGATGGCTGACTGGTCCGAGGGCCAGGCTTCTGGAAATTCCCTAGCATTCTTGGACTTGGCCAGGTCTTGGTTGGTCATATTTTCCCCATTGGAACTGTGGCTACATCGGTCTATACGTTGTGAAATTACTACCGGTAGCACCGATGATGTTACCTAGGGTAACATTAGCATAACAAAACGTCTGCGAGAAAACAAGCAAGCCCAGAGAGCACCAAGGACCCCTCAAGGGAAGGAGAATTTGGACAGGGGGTCCTTTCCATTGTGAGTTTCCTGAGTCTCAGAAGAGTTTTGGGGGACTCTGCCAGGCATGGGTGGAATTTATGGAACGGCTCAGCTCTTCCTGTCTTTGCGCAGCTACATCCCCCTGCATACACACAGGGGGAGGGATTGCAAGGTGGTCTCTGAAGGTGACCAGGGGATGCACAACATCTTGGCCTACATCGGGAGTAGGCAACCTTATGACTTGTGGACCTCAACTCAGGAATTCTGGGAGTTGAAGTCCACAAGTCATAAAAGAGCCAAGGTTGCCTACCCCTGGCCTACCTGAAATCAGCCCAAAGTCACAGGTTCATTGGGCCCACAGGACAGCCATTGAGAATACAGGCAGTCCTCGATTTATGACCACAGTTGAGCCCAAAATTTCTACTGCTAATCGAGGCGGTTTTGCTTTGATCCATTTTATGATCTTTCTTGGCACAGCTGTTATGTGAATCACTGCCACCATTAAGTCGGTAACATGGTTATTATGTGAATCCGGCTTCCCCCATTGATGTTGCTTGTCAGGAGGTCGCAAAAGGGGATCGCGGGATATGACAGCGACCGTCATAAATATGAACCAGTTGCCAGAGGTCCAAATTTTTGATCACGTGACTATGGATATGACGCATTGGTGGTCAGTTTGAAAAATGGTCTCAAGATGCTTTTTTTCCCCCCAGTGCCGTTGTGACTTTGAATGGTCACTGAACAAATGGTTGTTAAGTCGAGGACTACCTGTATTTATTGTTTTATTAATATTAATAGTTTAACTATTTTTTGCCACCTACTTCAGTGTTTTTTAACCTTAGCAGCTGTAAGATATGTGAGCCTCAACTCCCAGAATTCACCAGCCAGCCATGTTGATTTAATCCAAGATTCTGGCCACGGCCTAGCAGGCTAACTGACTCTTACTTGTCTTCATGGGGGGTGGGGGTGGGGGTGGAGTTGGGTGTCCAGAGAGCTTTTACTCAGAACAGCTCCCAACCAGAATTCCTTCTTAGGGTGTCCTTTTTGGTGTTTTGTTGTGTTTTTCTCTCCCTTCTTTGTCTCTAAACAATTTCTTGTTTTCAGATGTGAAGCCTTCTAACATCTTGGTGAATTCCCGGGGTGAGATTAAGCTATGTGATTTTGGAGTCAGCGGGCAGCTCATCGACTCCATGGCCAACTCCTTTGTGGGGACCCGATCCTACATGTCTGTACGTCGTCTTGCTTTCTAAAAACAGAGCTAAGACAACATAAAGTTTGTCCCTGTGGAGGAAGGATTGCTACTATATGACAGCTGGCGTGGGGATGTTGTAATGAAGATTGCCTAACTTCTACCTCTCTCGTGATGCTTTGGGTTGTGTTGCAGCTGCAATAGTGGCCAAAATTGTGGAAATGTTTAAGGACAAGTGTACAGTAGAAATGCCACCTTTGGTTAAGTCTCCACCCATCTTTCTTCTAATTTCTTTATCACTGTAGCCTTGTTCACTTAATAATACTAGTTTACATCACTTTCTGGGCAACCAGTCAACTCTTTGCACCATTGCTTTAATTTTACTACGTTTTACAAGCTCATTAAACGAAAGAACACAAAAAAACCCCAACCAACTTGATAGTGATCACATAACACACTGATAAATGTGTGTTTCCATTGATATATAATTTTATGGTACTACTCTCAAAAAAGGTGGTGTTATTAGCCATCAAACCTCAAAAATACACTTTTCCCGAAAGGTTTCCACAATTTTGGCCACTACTGTATGTTGCCTTAGACCGGTGTTTTCCCAACCTTGGGAACTTTAAGATGTGAGGACTTCCAACTCCCAGAATTCTGAGAGTTGAAGTTCACACATCTTAAAGTCCCCAAAGTTGGGAACGCTGCCTTAAACAGCGTCTTCCTTTAAGCTGGATCTTTTTCTTTCTGACCTCAGCTACCTTTGAGCTATGAATGCCTTCAATTTTTTCAGCAGTAACAGGTCTTCCCCAAGGCTTCACTTAATCCTATCTGGGGTAGAGGAAGCTCAAGCATTTGTATCGGATATAACAATTCCATATAAACCAGTGGTCCCCAACTTTTGCGGCTGGGCAGCCCAGCCCAGGAGGCAGGAGAGGGGAACGGGGCCACGTGAGAACACTCGCGCAGCTCCACACATGCAAGGGAGAAGAGAAGCCTTTGGGGGGGGCGGTCTTGGCTCCTTCCGGCTTCTCCGCGCCAAAGACTTTTGCAAAGGGACAAAAGCAGCGCAAGATCGCTCCTCGAAGCCTTTTGGCACAGAGAAGAGACGTGCCATTGGGGGCACAGTCTCCTACTCACCGACACCCCAAAAGCAGATCGGGTGTCCTAATAATAATAATAATAATAATAATAATAATAATAATAATGATAAAGTTGGAAGGGACCTTGGAGGTCATCAAGTCCAACCCACTGCTCAGGCAGGAAACCTTATACCATTTCGGACAAATGGCTAACTAGTTTCTTCTTAAAAACATCCAGTGTTGGCACATTCATCACTTCTGCAGGCAGGTTGTTCCACCGGTTAACTGTTCTCACTGTCAGGAAGTTTCTCCTTAGTTCTAGGTTGCTTCTCTCCTTGATCAGTTTCCATCCTTTGCTTCTTGTCCTGCCTTCAGGCGCTTTGGGAAATAGCTTGACTCCCTCTTCTTTGGGGCAGCCCCTGAGATATTGGAACACTGCTATCATGTCCCCCCTCGTCCTTCTCTTCGTTAAACTAGACATACCCAATTCCAGCAACCGTTCCTTACATGTCCTGTGAAGGCAGCCTCGGCGAGTCAGGACGTGCTCGTCCCACTCAGCCTCTGCTCTCACCGCTCTACCTGGAGCAGGCGGCTTGGTGGCCCGGCCAGCAGGGGAGAGGGGAATCGGACCGGGTGAGCGGCAGGCCGGTGTGCACGCACACGTAGCTCCACTCACACAAGAGAGAAGCCTTTGGGATGCCGCTCGCACAACTGGGGCTGTGAGCGTGCGGGTGTGCACCAGCCCGCCGCTCATGTGGCCAGCCCAGTTGTGAATAGGCCACAGCCCAGTAGTGGGTCGTGGCCCACAGGTTGGGGACCCCCAATATAAACTGTTAAAGCCACGCACTACAAAGCCAGAATTCTCTACAGTTTGGACTTTGTGTGTTTGTGTGTGTATGCTTGACTGGCGAGCCATTTGGTTACTTCCACGGGGCTCCTGTGGCTAGTGAGAAGAAGAGTTAGAGCTGAAGAACTTTGTTAGGCGGGAAATGAAACATTTGCGAAGAAAACACCAGTTGCCTTTTAGCCATAGCACTTAGTCGGCCCTCTCTTAAGCAGTTGACAGAGTCAGCCTATTGGCCCCCCAAAATCTGGGTCTTCATTTTACTGACCTCGGAAGAATGGAAGGCTGAGTCAACCTTGAGCATGTCAGGATCGAACTCCGGGCAGTGGGCAGAATTAACCTGCAATACCGCACTCTTAACAATTGCATCACCACGGCTCCTTTTGGAGGCGGGGGGGGGGAGGAATCCTTGGAACAACCATGATCTGGATCATTAAGAATTTCTGCAGATGTTTAGGAAGCTTCTCCTGTGCTCTAGTTTGATCTCTCAATAAGCGTGAAATTATTATTATTATTATTATTATTATTATTATTATTTATTCGATTTCTATGCCGCCCTATTCCGGAGAACTCAGGGCGGCTCACAACACAGTAGAAATCAACATATAAAATACATGTAAATATAAAACCTCTTAATTTTTTTAAAAAAACCAATCATTCAGCATACACACAGACATACACTGGCTCCGATTCTGTTGTGTGAAAAGACCAAAAATCGAAGTGCGAATCTAATGCATATAAAATGAACAAATGATTCGTTTGTTCAGCAGGAACGAAATGGGACGTGAAGGCACAACACTGGATGACAATAAGTTGGAATCCTGTTCCATTTTATATATTAAATTTCTGTGCCACCCACCTCACTGCCACGCCAACTCTGGGCGACTTAACAGTAGGAGAAATAGATGAAAATGATGGTGCAAAGGGATTAAAATTAGGAGGTGCAAATAAGAGACTTAAAAACCACGGGGGCAGGCTACATGAGGGTGGGAATCTTCTCTCTAGCCCCTCAGCCGCCCCCAACATCGCGCTCTCCTTTTGGGGCCCCAGACCAGCCGGCAGAGCCACGCTTTCAGGCTCTCCCGGAAAGCCAGGAGTGTGGGGCCCAACCTCATCTCCAGCAGGAGAATATTCCAGATGGCGGGGGCCACAGCAGAGAAGACTCTTCTCCTGGACCCCACCAGCTGAAACCTTTTGGCAAACAGAATCCAAAGTAGACCTCTTCTGCCCTTCGGGGTGACCCGTCTCCTCAGATTCCTTGAACCCGTGCCATAAAGAGCTTTGAAGATAACAGTCAACATCTTGAATGGGACCCGGGAGCAAATTGGCAACCAGTTCAACTCACACAGCAGCGGTGTTAAGTGTGAAACCCGAGAGGCCTCTGGGACTGTCCACACCTCTGCGGTCTGTGCTTCCTACGCCTAGCTGGACCGGTGTGTTTGTCAAGGGAGGTTGTGTAACAACTAGATTACTAACTCCGCGGGTATTAAAGCAGACATGGTATCGAGATATCGTGCTTTTCAGAAGGGTAGTCTTGATTGCAGTCCTTGAAAGAGTAGAGTTCAAACCAGTTGCTCTTTCATATTAATCTGAATCTGTCTTTCTGGGAAGTAATCAACCTGTCAGCTGGATCCTTTGCCCCCCCCCCTCAGCCAGTCTGGGTGGTGATAGATGGTTTTAAATTGAGTTTTTCCATCAGGAAGCAGAAGCAAAGTCATTTCGGAGCTGGTGCAGCCTGTAAATTAAATCATAAGTAACTTCCAGCCTCAAGTGTCAGTAGTTTCACTTCTCAGTCGTTTGTGACAGCAAAGGTGGCACCGAGGCAGCTTTTTGCAACTGGAGGCCAAGGAAGGTACCTTATGCTCTCTGGCAAGTGCATCTTTATTTTCTGCTTCTTTTATTTATTTGCATATGTTCCAGCAAGCAAATGTTCTCTAGGTAGATTATTATACCGGTAGCTCTTGGCCTGGCTTCTGACGGGCTGTTCTGGTAATTAACTTGAGTATCTATCCTGACAGCGAAAGCCTCTTTCCAGTTCGGCCTTCCTGTTCCCGCTGGCTTCTCATAAATTTCTCACCTGGGTGTCTGCCCGGATGTCGCAGGAGCCACTGGGATTGGCAGGTGTGTGTTGCAAGATGGGCCCTCACCCGCCTCTGTTCTGATTTGCTTGCAGCCTGAGCGTTTACAAGGCACCCACTATTCCGTTCAGTCGGACATCTGGAGCATGGGCCTCTCCCTGGTGGAGCTGTCAATTGGACGCTATCCCATTCCCCCGCCAGACGGCAAGGAGCTGGAAGTGATTTTTGGCCGCCCCATGGTCGATGGGGCCGAGGGGGAACCCCACAGCATCTCTCCGCGGCCCAGGCCACCAGGACGTCCCGTCAGCGGTAGGAGCTATTGCTTACTCCCTGGGAAGTGGCTGGCGATTGAAATGATATTTTTTAATGCTGGAAGGAAGCCCAGTCCTTCGTAGCTGGACTGTGGTTAATTCTTCTTCCTAGCATTTGGTTATGAAAGGGATTGACCAACCGGCTTGACGTAGGAAGAGAGGGAATGCCTGGCTTAAAGTCACCCAGCCGGCTTTCAGGCCTAAGGCGTGACTAGAACTCGCAGGCTCCTGGTGATTGGCCCAAAGTCAGCCAGCTGGCTCTCATGCCTAAGCCTCAGGTGCGAAAGACCATCAGCAGAGGAATTAACGCTGATTTATTACCACTCGTGCCTATGACGCATTTCAAGGAACTAACCGATAGCCATTCGATTGTAGAACTTCAGTGTAAATTTTAAGAATAAGAAGTCACAGGTGGTCCTCGACTTTACGACCACAGCCGAGCCCAAGCTTTCCGTGGCTGAGCCAAGACAATTGTTAAGTGAGTCTCGCTCCATTTTACGACCTTACCTCAGTGGTTAAGTAAGTCACCGCTGTTGTTAGTTTGCAGGGTGATTGTGAATTTATTTATTTATTTTATTTATTTTTTTAAACTTTTATACCGCCCCTCTCCCGTAGGACTCGGGGCGGTTTGCAGCCCAATTTAAAACAGATAATAATAATAAATATTTAAAATGAATTAAATTAATCTTCTTTAAAATGAATTAAATTAATCTTCTTTCCCCATTGACTTTGCTGGTCAGAAGGTCCCAAGAGGGGATCACGGGACACACACACACACACCCACACCCAGGACGCTGAAGCCGACGTAAATACATGCTGGTTTCCAAGCATTTTGGTCACTTGACCGTGGTGATGCTGCAACAGTCATAAAGTGTGACAAAACAGTCTTCAGGTCAATTTTTCACTGCTGTTGTAACTTCAGATTAAGTCAAGGACTATTTAACTGATTCTTATATATATATATACCGGTATATATATATATATATATTCATCAGTTTGCTTTAAACATGCTCTGAAATGAGAGACGCTGGCTGGGACATCTGCAGTGCGTTTCTCTTCAAGGTTGCTCAGCCATCCTTCCTGAGGGGAAGCCCTCCGGATAGGTTGGACTGTAGCTACGTTATGCCTAGCTGGCACGGTTGTGCTGACTGGCCGTGCCAAAGTTGAACATGGCCTACACTGAGTTCTAGTCCCGCCTTAGGCACAAAAGCTGGCTGGATGACTCTGGGCCAATCCCCCAGGAGACGGTGAGTTCTAGTCCCGCCTTAGGCAAGAAAGCCAGCTGGGTGACTTTGAGCCAGTCGTCGCTCAGCCCAACTCACCTCACAGGATTGTCGTCGTGGGGATCCTGGGAGGAGTTTAACTTTAATCAAATTTATATGCCGCCCTTCTCTTAAGACCCAGGGCGGCTCACAACAAGATACAACAACCATTTTAAAATCAACCACATTCATACCCCACACAAACACAATCAATTCACATGCACTGATGGCGGGACACTCTTAGGGCCGCGGGGCAGAGCACAGCTCATATGCCCCAAGCCTGTCGGCATAGATGTGTCTTCAGCACTTTCCGGAAAGCTAGGAGGGAGGAAGCAGTACGAACCTCTGAGGGAAGCTGGTTCCAGAGGGCTGGGGCAGCAACGGAGAAGGCCCTTGCCCTAGGCCCCACCAGATGGCATTGTCTAACAGACGGGACCCGTAGGAGGCCAACCCTATGTGCTCTGACTGGTCGCTGGGATTCATGAGGCAGGAGACGGTCCCGCAAGTATCTTGGTCCGTTGCCATAAAGGGCTTTATAGGTCATAACCAACACTTTGAATTGTGTTCGGAGACCAACTGGCAGCCAGTGCAGCTCACGGAGAGCTGGAGTAATATGAGCATGTCTTGGGAGACCCAAGACGGCTCGCGCGGCCACATTCTGGACTACTTGCAGTCTCCGGTCATTCTTCAAAGGCTGCCCCATGTAGAGAGATAGGAGTATTAGGAATGTTCACCGCTTTTGAGTTGTTTATAAAAAAACCAAGAACGGTGGGATAAATAAATATAAAACAAATATTGTGGGTCTCCGTAAACTTAATTTTGTTCTTATTTTAGGCAAGCTCATTATTTAAGGCTGGCAAGGCGGATCACAAATGGGCCTGGGCTGTTTCAGCCCAGCCTTCTGCCCTGTGTCATGACTCCCCCACCCTCTCAGAGTAACTCCGCACCTACATAGTAGTAGAAGCTGGAACGTACAAGTAGTCCTGACATACAACAGTTCATTTAGTGACTATTTAAAGTTACAGCGGCAATGAAAAACGTCAGTTAATGACCATTGCAGCATCCTCGTGATCAGATGGTCAAAATTCAAACGCTTGGCGGCTGGTTCCCATTTATGACCACGGCTGTGTCCCAGGGTCACGGGACCCCCTTCCGCGACCTTCAGACAAGCCAGGTTCACTTAAACAACCGGGTAACTAACTTATCAATTGCGACGATTGACTTAGCCAACGGTGGCAAGAAAGGTCATGAAATAGGGGCAAAACTCACTTAACACGTCTCACTTAACAACCGAAATGTTAGGCTCCCTTGTGGTCCTAAGTCGAGGACTGCCTGTATCTCGGGAGCCTGCTGCTATGCTTTGTGCATCCTTTAGGTCAGAGGTCTCCGACCTTTCTGGGCTCGCGGACCAGAGGGAAGGAGAGCAGCTTCCAAATTGGTGCGCAGGCACGCAAACAGGTCCACACACCCTGGCACAACCCTAGCAGCCCCGTTTGCACATGCCGCATGCGCTGATGTCGTGCGCGTGGACAAACAGCTGTGCATACCCGCCCGGCGCTAGTGGCTCCGTTCGCACATGTGCAAATGGGCTGCACACGCCCACCTGGGGCTAAGTGGCCCCGTTCACATGCATGCGCAAATGGGAGGGGATGGGCACCCACACGTGCTCGCACAAATCAGCCGTTTCCGCAGCCCACTGGCCAAGAGTTTGGGGACCCCTTGCTTTAGGTTCCAAGCCAACCAGCCAGGTTTTCAGCTGGTGTTGGATCCTGATCTCCTGAAATATTCACGTGGTCTCTTGAAAATAGACACCTTGCTGGAGGGGGGGGGCATGCTTCTTGCCGTGTCCTGCGCGTGCAGTTTTTCATCCATCCTTTGCTCTTGCAGGTCACGGGATGGACAGCCGCCCTGCCATGGCCATTTTTGAATTGCTTGACTACATTGTGAACGAGGTGAGTGGGCCGGAAAAGAGATTTTTGGCTCTGCTGTGGACTGACCCTTTGCTTAACTTAAGCCTTTCAGTCGTGTCCCTGGAGGCGTGGGGTTAAAACAGTACAGTGGGTGGATTAAAACCTCCTGGTGGAATATCTGGCTTTTCGTGTTTCTGGCCAGGTGCCCTTGCTGGTCAGCCGGGTTTCTGTGGTGAGCCTTCTCTTTCCTTCTCTTGTCAACATCTCTTTTAATAAATATAAGCTCCTGACCAGTTTAAGCATCTGTGAATACCACCGGGCAGTCAAAAGGCACGAGGAAAATCCTTTAAATTTCACAACGTGGGCGGCGGGCCCCATCTTGGAGCAGAACGAAGTTGCCACCATCAGCGAGAAGGTCAGCGAGCGGCTCCTATGGGAGCTCTTCCTCCAGGTGGGCCCCGTGGTCAACGCCCACATGCCCAGAGACCGTGTCACGGGCCAGCGCCGAGGCTCCAAGGTTGGTGGAGTTCCTGGGCGACGACGCTATCAAGATCGTGAACATGATCAAATTCTACGGGAAGCCCATCCGTGTCAACAAGGCCTCGGCCCACAACAAGAGCCGGGAGGTGGCTGCCAACATCTTCTTTGGCAAGCTGGATCCGGGGATTGGCGAGAAGCTGCTCTGGAGTCATCCTACAGACTCCGAAGATCACGCGTGACCCTGACACGGGCAACTCCAAGGATGACGCCTTCATCAGTTTTGCTAGCCTTGATGCCTCAGATGCCGCCATGGAGGCGATGAATGGACGGTACCTGGGCAACCGCCCCATCACCGTCTCCTGCGCCTTGAAGGATTCCAAGGGGGGAGGCATGGCTCCGCGGCTGAGCGCCTCCTCGCAGCAAAGAACCCCCCCTCCCAGGCCGACCGGCCGCATCAACTCTTTGCAGATGCCCTGCCCTCGGTGCCCACGCCAGTGGTTACCACCTTGGGACCAGGGGTTACTCCTCCAGGCACCCCCCCACTTGGATCGTTTCCTCTACCGGTATCCCCTCTGGGAGCTTTGCCACCAGGATTGCCTCCACCCACGCCGCCAGGGACAGGTGCCCCAGAACCTCCTTCCAGAGGAGCCCCTGGGGGGGGCACATCCTTCCCCTCCTGGTGGGATGCATTCCGGCATGCTGCGAATGCAAGTCCATCATGGAATGTCTGGGATGGGCCCACATCACCCTGGACCCCCAGGGGCAGGGGGGCAGCCACCTCCACGCCCACTCCCCAGGCATGCCCCATCCTGGGCCACCCCACGCCCCCCATGGGCATGCCACCTAGGGGACCTCACTTTGGATCACCGATGGGTCATGCTGGTCCCATGCCACCTCATGGGAGGCGTGGGCTGCCTCCCTTGATGCCACCCCATGGATACAACGGCCCCTCTTGGCCCCCTCCCTTCAGCTACCAGCGCATCCCTCTGCCCCCTTGTCCTGCCCAAAGGCCCACGGTGCCTCCACAGGGACCCATGTGGGGGCCTCTCCCTCCCTAGCCACAATATTTATATGTTTGGGCTTGTATGCCGCTCCTCTCCGGAGACTCGGAGCGGCTAACAACATATATATAAACAATAAATTACAATAAAAATCCCAAACAAGAAATATCTAAAAATACAATAAAACACCCACTCAATTTCAACAGTCAACCACAATCATCCCCAGGCTTGCCGGCAAAGATGAGTTTTTAGATTCTTCCGGAAGGCCGGGAGAGTGGGGGAAACGCGGACTTCAGGGGGCAGTTGGTTCCAGAGGGTGGGCGCCACAACAGAGAAGGCCCTCCCCCTAGGACCCGCCAGACGGCATTGTTTCGCTGACGGGACCCGGAGGAGGCCGACCCTGTGCGCTCTCACCGGTCGAAGGGAAGTATGTGGCAGAAGACGGTCCCGTAAGTATCCTGGTCCCATGCCATGAAGGGCTTTATAGGTAATAACCAACACTTTGAATTGCGCTCGGAGACCGATAGGCAACCAATGCAGCATGCGGAGAGTTGGTGAGATGTGGGCACAACGCGGAAGGCCCACAACTGCTCGCGCAGCTTCATTTTGCACTAATTGTAGTCTTCGAACACTCTTCAAGGGTAGCCTTGAACACTCTTCAATAGGTCACTAGCCCGCCTGAAAAAGCAGCCACTTCCTGTGGGTCTCCCCTTCTCTGGGTTTTGTTTTGTGAGGGGGGGGAGATGACACACATTCCAGCAAGCAGCATCTCCCTCCTTAGTGAAAAGCAGCCTCCTGTCTTTGGCAGGATTGAGAGTTTGCTCATCCTATTATTAGCTCTGTTCCCTTAAACAAAAAAGCAGGTTTTTCGCTTGTTCCCCCCCCCTTATTTTTAAAAAAAATAATCCTGTTTGTGAAATGCAACTGAAAAACTGTTTTGAAATTAAAAAAAAAATGAGAAGGCTAATTTCACAACAGACAAGACAGATGTAACCATCGTTGCAATGGGGAAAATGTGACCGTCCTAGACCAGGCCAAGTCCGAAAATGCCAGGGAATTCCTAGAAGTTTGGCACTCTGACAAATTAGCCATCAAGGGACAACAGAGGCCTTAAGCACCTCTACAGACTGTGCAAAAGAGGCAATCAGCCAGCCTCAAAAGGGAACCAAAAGACCCCAGCGCTGCTTCTTTCTACCAGGAATCAGCACCCAGATCAGCAGAGATTAACTCCAAGGCCACCTTCAGACCAGCCATCAAATAAGCGACACCCCAGTCAAGAAAGGGCCAAAGAGCCCTTAGGAAACAGCCCAAGCGAAGAGTTCCTAAGACCTCCACCCACCCAGACAGACAGGCAAGACACCGGAATATAAAGTGACAGCAAACCGCACTCCTTACTAGCACTGATGAGGTTACCTAGTTGGGTCATGAAATGTCTGCAAGAACGCAAACAAGCTCAGAGAGCACCAAGGACCCCAGTCCTCCTCCTCCTCTCCACAAACTCCCTTCTAGCACTGATGAGGTTCCCTAGTTGGGTCATGAAATGTCTGCAAGAACGCAAACAAGCTCAGAGAGCACCAAGGACCCCAGTCCTCCTCCTCCTCTCCACAAACTCCCTTCTAGCACTGATGAGGTTCCCTAGTTGGGTCATGAAATGTCTGCAAGAACGCAAACAAGCTCAGAGAGCACCAAGGACCCCAGTCCTCCTCCTCCTCTCCACAAACTCCCTTCTAGCACTGATGAGGTTCCCTAGTTGGGTCATGAAATGTCTGCAAGAACGCAAACAAGCTCAGAGAGCACCAAGGACCCCAGTCCTCCTCCTCCTCTCCACAAACTAGCACTGATGAGGTTCCCTAGTTGGGTCATGAAATGTCTGCAAGAACGCAAACAAGCTCAGAGAGCACCAAGGACCCCAGTCCTCCTCCTCCTATCCACAAACTAGCACTGATGAGGTTCCCTAGTTGGGTCATGAAATGTCTGCAAGAAAACAAGCCAGCTCAAAGAGCAGCCAGGACTCCTCATTTTAAGCTTCGAATCCACAGGTTAGGACCGCAGCCGTGTAAGCAGCGGGCGAGTGTGCGCACATGTGCAGTTCCATTTACATGACTGGTGAGCGCTCGTGCACGAGGCTCCCTTTGCATGAGTGGCCTGTGTGCACACCTACTGCTGTGTAAAGAGTTGTGCGGAAGTTAAGGAAGCAACGTCACAAGAGTCCCTGGAAAGTGTGTGGCTCCCTCAGGACTATTTCCGTTCAGCGCAGAGAGCAAGAATGGCCCACCCAGCCCGGATCTCATACCGTGCAGAGGCCACTCTGGGGAAGGCGACCCGGGCTGCTGTGCCATTAATATGCCAGGTTCTTTGGGATAATAATAATAGTAATAATGGAAGAAGAGGAAGAAGAAGAAGAAGAACTGGAGAAGAAGAAGAACTGGAGAAGAAGTAGTAGTAGTTGGAAGGGACCTTGGAGGTCATCTAGTCCAACCCCCTGCTCAGGCAGGAAACCCTACACCATTTCGGACAAATGGCTGTCCAGTCTCTTCTTAAAAACTTCCAGTGTTGGAGCATTTACTGCTTCTGGAGTCAGGTTGTTCCACTGGTTAAATTGTTCTCAATCTCAGGAAGTTTCTCCTTAGTTCCAGGTTGCTTCTCTCCTTGGTGAGTTTCCATCCGTTGCTTCTTGTCCTGCCTTCAGGCGCCTTGGAGAATAGCGTGACTCCCTCTTCTTTGGGGCAACCCCTGAGATATTGGAAGGCTGCTATCCTGTCCCCCCTCGTCCTTCTCTTCGTTAAAGTAGACATCCCCAATTCCAGCAGCCGTTCCTTATATGTTTTAGCCTCCAGTCCCCTGATCCTCTTTGTTGCTCTTCTCTGTACTCTTTCTAGAGTCTTCTAGGATCTTTAACGATGAACTAACGAGGAGCGTTGTCAGCTTTGGAAAAGCAAGGGGACTTAAGAGCCTAGGACCCCAACCATGTTGAATTTTCTCCATCCCTATCAATAGTGGCTTTTCTTCTTGACCAATGAGGACTGGGGAGCTTTTATCCAAACAGATTATTTGTAGTTTTAAGATTGAGCTGTAGGGTCCTTGGTGCTCTCTGAGCTTGGTTGTTTTCTTGCAGATGTTTCATTACCCAACCAGATAACATCATCTGTGCTAACAGGGAGTGGGTTTTGGAGGAGAGGAAAAGGAGGAGGACTGTGAGGGTCCTTGGTGATCTCTTGAGTTTGGTTGTTTTCTTGCAGACATGTCGTGACCCAACAAGCTAACACCATCAGTTTTTATCCCTTAATGTTTACTCTCTGCCAAGGCGTGATGATGTTACCGTAGAATCAGCTAAGGACCTGTTTATTTTAAATTGCATACTTGTACATACAGTAGTGGCCAAAATTGTGGAAACCTTTTGGGAAAAGTGTATTTTTGCGGTTGGGTGGCTAATAACACCCCCCTTTTTTGGGGGGGAGTAAAATTATATATCAATGGAAAGATAATTTAATCAACAATGTAATGCAACATAGTTTGTTCAATTATCTGTACTGTATTCCATGAAAAGTTATAGCCAGATAACCAGAAAAAAGAAGTACACCTTGCTTAGGTTGATCTCAGGTAGCTTTCCTTCATCCGATTGTAGCCAATGAGCACGAGTGTTTAGGGAGCCAATCGGGTGTCGTCTTGTTTTGGCAATGAGCCAATCAGATCGCAATAGTTATTGATGTATTGAAGTGGAGAGGAGGACATTTGTCAATGTGTTATTTATTTTATTTATTTATTTATTATTTAGATTTCTATGCCGCCCTATTTCAAGAACTCAGGGCGGCTCACAACATAAATACTAACATGTAGAAATCTAATATATAAAAACATTGTAAAACCCGTGAATTAAAAGACCAATCATTCAGAACAGACATACAAACATATATATAAAACCCGAAGAACCAAAGACCTACATACAAACACCCGCGAAAACCTCAGAAAGCAATATATAATGTTTGTATGTCTGTTCTGAATGATTGGTCTTTTAATTCACGGGTTTTACAATGTGTATATATATATATTAACAATCTTTTTATTTTTTATTAATCTAATACATAAAACAGTGCACTGTGAATAGTGCCCTCCACCAGACAAATTACAAAAATACAAACATTAATCCCACCACCATACAAACATATATACACTGGCTGGGGCCAGATGTTAACTGCCCCAGGCCTGTCGTCAGAGATGAGTCTTCAGTAGTTTGTGAAAGGCGGAGAGGGTGGGGGCGATACGGATCTCCGGGGGGAGTTGGTTCCAGAGGGCCGGGGCCGCAACAGAGAAGGCTCTTCCCCTAGGCCCCGCCAGGCGACACTGTCTGGCTGATGGGACCTGGAGAAGGCCGACTCTGTGGGCCCTAACCGGTCGCTGGGTTTCATGGGGCAGCAGATGGTCCCGTAAGTAACCTGGTCCGATGCCATGTAGGGCTTTATAGGTCATAAGCAACGCTTTGAATGGCGTTCGGAGACCAATTGGCAGCCAATGCAGCTCGTGGAGTGATGCCGAAATGTGGGCATTTCTAGGTAGGCCCAGTACTGCTCGCGCGGCTGCATTCTGCATTACCTGAACTCTCCGAACATTTTTCAAACGCTCAGGTTATGTGATCCCTATCAAGTTGGTTGAGGTTTTTTTGTGTTCTTTTGTGGAGTGAGCTTGCAAAACGTAATAAAATTAAAGCGATGGTGCGAAGTGTTGAGCGGTCGCCCCGAAAGCCATGTAAAATAGTATTATTAGGTGAACAAGGCTACAGTGATGAAGAAATGAGAAGAAAAAATGGGTGGAGACTTAACCAAAGGTGGCATTTCTACTGTACACTTGTCCCAAAAGGTTTCCACAATTTGGGCCACTACTGCAAATGTGTTCAAGCCTCTCCAATGATACAGGAAGACTTCAACTTATGACCATAATGGAGCCTGTCAGCGGCGGTTGTAAAGTGGCTCCTGCCCATATTACTGACTCGAATTTATGACTGTTTTTGCAGTGGTCGTTAAGCAAATGCCACCATCATGAAGTGGAACCCATTGGCTGAAGGCTGTTTCCTAAACTGAGGTGGGTTTTCCCCAAATCCCAGAGCTCCTCACCTGAATTATTATTATTTTTTTCCTGTTTATTTCAGCCACCTCCAAAACTGCCCTACGGGGTTTTCACCCAAGAATTCCAGGAGTTTGTAAATAAATGGTAAGACCTCTTGCGCTTATTAGCGGGAAATGTAAAACCTTGGGATTAGGGTCAGGGAGTCTGTGTGAATGCAACTCCTGGAGACACGCAGGCTCAGGATGAGGGCTTCACCTGGGTGCCAGGCCTGCGAATGGTGACCTTAAGTACCAGGGCTCGCTCCTGGGTACCGTAGATTATTTTTACTAGAAAAGTCTAGAGAACATAACTTCTGATGGCTGTGGGCCAGGCTGTTGGTTCCTCTCCCTCTCTGGGGATGAGGTTCCTCTACACAGGTAGTACCCCTAACCCTCGACTTGCAACCGCAACGGAGCCCCTCATTTTTGTAGCTAAGTGAGGCATTTGTGGAAGCGAATTTTTTGCTCCACTTTACGACTTTTCTCGCCACGGTGGTTAAACGAATCGCAGTTCAGGGAATCTGGCTTCCCCGTTGACGTCGCTGGTTCGAAAGTCACAAAAGGGGATCGCGTGACCCGGGGACACGGCGACCGTCATCAATGGGAGTCGGTGGCCAAGCGTCCAGATTTTTGATCACGGGACCGTGGGGGATGCTGCAACGGTCGTCAGGGTGAAAAACGCTGCCGCTGTAACTTTGAACAGCCACTAAATGGAACCACTGTAAGTCGAGAACTCCCCGTGCTCTTGGCATGACCTCATTTATGACTAAGCCAGACGTAGGTTAGAACAGCTGAGGAGAGCTTTGTGCATCTGGCCTCTCCCAAACACCAGGGCTGAATATATGTGTGCGCATTTTGCAGTGGCCATAATTGACCAACTTTCTGTTGTTTTTTTTCCCCCTCTCCCAGCTTAATTAAAAACCCTGCTGAACGGGCAGATCTAAAGATGCTGATGGTAAGAATTGTCGGTTTGTGTGCTCAGATAACGAATTTCCCTCACTAAGGAGATCCAAATCCTTGCTCGCTTCCCCAGGCAAATTGGTCCACCTCCTTCTCTTTTACTCTTAACTCCCCTCTGGGGGTGTGAGCGTGTGTGTTCCACTGGTGCGTTCTTTGAGGCATTGCAGCCCTGCCCACCACTTGAGGGTAGGGGGCCAAGTTGCAGAAAGTCCTGAGAATCGCATGACGATTATGTAGATTGTCCAGGGAAAAGCCCTGAATTGGATAGAGTATACTTTCCTTCCAGACCCCTTTTGCGGCAGAGAGGAGGGTGGCCTCAGACTGAGGAGCTGCAGGTCCCACACTCCCAGGGGCCAGGGTCTTCCCACAGCCCCAGGGGCCGAGGTCCTCCCACACCCCCAGTGGCCAAATTCCCCCCACATCTCCAGTGGCTAGGATTGTCCCACACCCCCCAGTGGCTGAAGTCCTCCCACACACCCCATGGCTGGTGCCCGCCCACACCCCCAGTGGCCAGGGTCTTCCCACACCCCCAGTGGCCAAGGTCCTCCTACACACCCCGTGGCCAGGGTCTTCCCACACCCCCAGTGGCCAAGGTCCTCCTACACACCCCGTGGCCAGGGTCTTCCCACACCCCATGGCCAAGGTCCTCCTACACACCCCGTGGCCAGGGTCCTCCTACACCCCCAGTGGCCAGGGTCCTCCTACACACCCCGTGCCCAGGGTCTTCCCACACCCCCAGTGGCCAAGGTCCTCCTGCACACCCTGTGGCCAGGGTCTTCCCACACCCCAGTGGTCAGGTTCCTCCTGCACACCCCGTGGCCAGAGTCTTCCCACACCCCAGTGGTCAGGTTCCTCCTACACACCCCGTGGCCAGGGTCTTCCTACACCCCAGTAGCCAAGGTCCTCCTACACACCCCGTGGCCAGGGTCTTCCCACACCCCCAGTGGCCAAGGTCTTCCCAAAACCCCAGTGGCCAGCATTGTCCCACACCCCCACTAGCCAGGGTCTTCCCACATCCCCAGTGGCTGAGGCCACACCCACACTCCCAGTGGCTCTGGAGGCCAACGTTAGCTGTGCCAGCCTTACGTCATCCGTGCGTAGCCTTTTGCGCCGATGGCGCCCAATCTTGTCTGACCGAGCACAACGTTTTCCTTCGTTCCCAGTCAGTCAGTTCCCAAACTGAATCCGAAGAATTTTTCCCTTTTGCCTTTCTTCGATTAATCGACCAACGCCAAGGGCTGACTGTGTGCCATTGTTTAACATTATCCCAAACCGTAAGAAGCCAGAAACGTATGTAGTGTCTTTGGAATTCCCTTGACCCAAATCCTTAGAGGCGTCAGGAAAAGGGAAGACTCCGTTGGGAAACAGGGAATGAGTTTCTGCATCCAAATTTCCCCTCCTCAGCAATGAGGAGATAATGTGGACTTCAACTCCCAGAATTCCTCAGCCGGCATAGCCGGCTGGGGAATTCTGGGAGTTGGAGTCCACATACCTTATCACTGCCGAGGCTGAAAAACACAGCTTTGTACACAGAAACAGGAAGTGGGCTCCACGTAGGACTTGACTATCCGCTGATCTCCAGACAGGAGAATTGTATCCAGCTCTGCACTGTTGAGAGAGTCTCCCAGTTTTTCTCCACTTGGCATTTCTTCCTCTGAATATCCTCTGGAGAGTGCTAGAATAGGCATATGTGACAAGCATGTGATGCAAAACTCCAGACTGGGGTTGACTTCCTTCTTAAAGCCACGTGAGCCTCGGAGGGGAGGGGAGGGGAGGGGAGAGGGGGGGTCCGCTATCTACAAAGAACAGCAATGGGAATCGGCTGACTCTTCAGGAGGCCTTCAGGATGGGGGTTTCCACTCCTAGCAAACCCTCCGCCCGACAAACTTTATCGAAACAAGAACCGAATAAATAACCAGAGAACCAGGGCGGAAATCCACCCTAAATTAAAACACGTTCAGTTTGGAAGGTGTGTTTTATGTACGGGTGGGATTGCAATTTGAATTTTAAAAAAAATTCAGAGGTCTGATATCTATTTCTCCTGATGGCACCCCGCATAACTTATATGGTAACAATTTTTTTTAGATTGCTAACAAAGTTAAAGGGGGACTGGGATAGCTATTTCGAGCTAATTAGCTCTCATCAGCCAGCCATACCCTTCTGAGATTCGAACCTGGGGGCTGCTTGCACACACGTTAGGCAGCTGTGTTGACCTCTTGGCCACAGGCTCTTTTTCACTTCGTCAGCTGTATCAGGGAGGGATATGTATGTATGTATGTATGTATTTGTTTTCTGAGGTTTTCGTGGGTGTTTGTATATAGGTCTTTGGTTATTCAGGTTTTCTCCTGCATAAAATTGGAAGTGTCTTGGCGACGTTTCGACGAAGTCACATTCGTCATCTTCAGGCTGGTGTTTTCGGCTTCGTGCTTCTAGGAGCAAAAGATGAGGAATGGGACTTTGTCGAAACGTCGCCAATTGCTCCTAGAAGCATGAAGCCGAAAACACCAGCCTGAAGATGACGAATGGGACTTCGTCGAAACGTCGCCAAGACACTTCCAATTTTACGCAGGAGAAAACCCAAATAACCAAAGACCTACATATATATGTATATATCTCTAATAATTTTAAAAATAGGAATCCCAGGCATGTTTATGCTAGTGATATAGGATCCTCGAACTCTGGGATAAATAAAACAGTTGTTTATTGTTAAAAACAATAAAAACTACTTAATACTGTTTTGCATTAAGGTCAAAGAGTCTCCATGTCTCTTTAAAAATGCCGGGGAGCTGCAACTTTCAGCAATCCTCGTCACTGTCTATGCCAGGGGTCTTCAAACTGGGCCCTTTGATGACTCGTGGACTTCAACTCCCAGAATTCCTCAGCCAGCATACCTGGCTGAGGAATTCTGGGAGTTGAAGTCCACGAGTCATCAAAGGGCCCAGTTTGAAGACCCCCCAGTCTATGCTAAGTCTGGTTGTTGTGCTGTAGGGAAGGTGTCCCCAACCTATGGGCTGCGGGCTATCGGCCACCAGGCCGCGTGAATAGCTGGCCGGTGTGTTCACACACACAGCTCCACTTGCGCACACTCCCATAGCCCCCACTCCAGTGAGCGTCGCAGGCATTCACAGCCCCACTCCTGTGAGCAACGTGTGTTTGTGCACACTCATGCGTGCGTGCATTCGTTCATTCCCCCCCCATACAAAACCACCCCATCTTTCCTTCCCGCCGCTCCAGGCTGCCCACCCCGAAAGGTTAGGGAACTCTGCTGTAGGGCTACCGAACACACACACACACACACACACACACACACACACACAAACATACACACACAGAGAGAGAGAGTTTTGTGGAGCCAGAATTTAGACAGGGTTCCACAAAATGTACAGATGGTCCTCAGTGTATGACTACAGAGGGGGGGGGGGCAGAATTTCCATGGCTAAACACAAGTGCGCGTTAAGCGAGCAACTGCTGATTCCACAACCTTGGTTTGCGCGTGTCGTGTGGAGATTGTCCGACATCATCCGGGTCACGGTTGTCGCAAAGGTGGTTTTTTGTTTTTTTTTTCAAAAGGACAACTGGACTTCCTTTTGGTTTGTTTTTTTCTTTGAAAACGTTTCGCTTCTCATTCAAGAGCAGGGGGTTGGACTAGATGACCTCCAAGGTCCCTTCCAACATTATTATTATGATGATGATGAAGCTTTCCCCCCCCTTTGGTTCCTGACATTTCTTGAATGAGGAAACAAAATGTTTTTAGAGAGAGGGGAAAAAACACTCCAGTTGCCTATTGGAAAAAGCACCTTTGGGACTTCTTTTTTTGGGGGGGGGCACAGTGGTAAATCAAAGCACTGCTGCTCTTAAGTGAATCGCACACGGTCGTTAAGCAAATCCAGGTCCTCCCGTTGACTTTGCTTGTCGGAAGCCAGCCGGGAAGGTCACGAATGGCAACCGCAGGATCCCCCGGGAGTCTGGACATGTCGTAAACCCACACCGGTCTTGCCAAAGCCTCTGAATTTGGATGATGTGCTGTGACGGTCATAAGTGCGAGGACCGCCGGCCATAGGTTGCTGTTTGGTAACTTCAGACGGTGGGCTGTAAATTGAGGGTAACCTGTACTGTGATGGACATTCTTTGCGTCCTTTTTCAAAACCCTACACCCAGGAGTCTCCAACCGTGGCCGCTCGAAGACCGGTGGACTTCAACTCCCAGAATTCCCCAGCCAGGGGAATTCTGGGAGTTGAAGTCCACCGGCCTTCGAGGGGCCAAGGCTGGAGACGTCTGCCCCACCCTGTTCAGGGAAGGGAAGTTTGACCGAATGCCTCCACACCCACCCGGTTTCGACCCCGGTGGGCTCCCTTTGACCCTTGTTTTCCCTGGCCTCTGGAATCCCACCACTTCCTGCCCGTTCTTGCATCTGACGGCGATGTCTATGGTGGTAACTCTCTTCCCTTTTTTCCCCCCCCCCCCTTTCCTTTCCCCCCCCCCTCTGCTTTCAGAATCACGCCTTCATCAAGCGTGCCGAGGTGGAAGAGGTGGATTTTGCCGGCTGGCTATGCAAGACACTGCGGTTGAAGCAGCCCAGCACTCCCACCCGCACGGCCATGTGACCCCCACGCCAGCTGCCTTCTCCTCCCTCCCTCCCTCCCTCCCTCCCTCCTCCTCCTCTCTCTCTCTCTCTCTCTCTCTCTCTCTCTCTCTCTCTCTCTCTCTCTCTCTCTCTCTCTCTCTCTCTCTCTCGTGCACCTGCTTGTCTGCTGCTGTTCGCAGAAGAAGGAAGAAGCCCCATTGGCCGGGCCTTGCCTCTCCTCCCTCGCTCTTTGCACCTGGAACAGCCAGGCAGGGGGAGTTTCAAGAAAGGGGCTCCCCCCTCCCTCCCTCTCTCTCTCTTTCTCTCCCCTCCCTCTCTCTCTCTCTCTCTTTCTCTCCCCTCCCTCTCTCTCTCTCTCTTTCTTTCTCTCCCCTCCCTCCCTCTCTCTCTTTCTCTCCCCTCCCTCTCTCTCTCTCTTTCTCTCCCCTCCCTCTCTCTTTCTCACTTTCTTTTTCTTTCTCTCCTCCCTCCCTCCCCCTCTCTCTTTCTCACTTTCTTTTTCTTTCTTTCTCTCTCTCCTCCCTCCCTGTCTCTCTCTGTCTCTTTCTTGTGTGGCCCGAGAGCAGAATGGCGCCTTGGCCTTCCTCCTCTTGTTCTTGAGTTTGGTTTCGTTTCTCTTCCTGTGGTGGGAGAATCCCTCGCTTTCGACTTTGGGTGGGTAGGGCTGGCTGAGACGTGCCTGGCTGCTGCTTTGGTTTGGAGCTGACAGGACAGGAGGGAAGAGCTTCCAGGATAGGCTGACTGCATCTCTCTCTTTCCCTCCCTCCCTTCCTTCTCTCTTTCTCTCTTTCCCTCCCTTCTCTCTCTCTCGCTCTTTCCCTTCCTTCCTTCCTTCTCTCTTTCTCTCTCTCTCTTTCCCTCCCTCCCTTCCTTCCTTCTCTCTTTCTCTCTTTCCCTTCCTGTGTCTTTTTCTTTCTCTTTCTTTCTCTCTTCCTCTCTCTATTTCTCCTTTCTTTTTTCTGTCTCTTTATTTTTGGACAACCATTGGTCCGAAATGGTATAGGGCAGTGTTTCTCCACCTTAGCTACTTGAAGAGGTATGGACTTCAACTCCCAGAGTTCTGGGAGTTGGAGTCCATACCTCTTCAAGTTGCCAAGGTGGAGAAACACTGGTATAGGTGGTTGTTATCCAACTTCCAAGCAAAACTCTCTCTCTCTCTCCCTTTCTCTCTTTCTGTCTTTATCTTTTCACTTTCTCTCTTTCTCCCTTTCCTTCCCTATTTACTTCCTTCCCTTCCCTGTCTCCTGATGTCTTCCTTCCCTTCCCCATCTACTTACTTCCTTTCCTTTCCCTCCCTTTCTGTCTCCCTCCCTCCCTTTCTTTCTCCCTTTCTCGTGGGTGAATCGAAGGATGGGCTCCTGCGGATGGTCAGAGAGCTCACTGCCTTGCGGGAGCCAAGATGAAGGGGACAAGATTACCCAACCCAGAGGGCTTTGTGGTTGCCTCTTGGACCCAGGGCACAGGAGTGGATGGAAGGCCCCGGCCTCTTGACTCCCTGGAAGCTGTTTGGGAGCAGAGAGGGAGCCCAAGAGATGGCCTGCTTAAGGACCCGTGTCTCTGGCCAAGCGCTCGGCTCCTTCTTCCCCGGGCCGTCCTCTCTTGCTTCTTACCCTCTTGCCTGCCTTTGGGTGGTTTGTTTGTTTTTTTCCTCCTGGGACCTTTGCCCTTCCTTCGACGGGGAGGGGGCAGGAACTGGGGTGGGGCCTGGCGGGTGGGGAAGTGGGCAGGGCGTCTCCCATCGCTGCCTTCGGACTTGGCACCCTGGAAGGGCCTTCTCCGTCCAGGCTTTGGTGATGATGACGACGACGACGACGACTCTGAAGCCCTTCCAGAAGGCTGGATGTTAGGGAGCGAGGAGGGGGATCCCATGGCTTCAGGCCCCGGTGGTGGGCAGAAAAGTTGTCGGTTCGTGCTTTTGCAACGGTTGGAAGTGCGAGGACCGGGTGCAAGTCTCTGTTTTCAGGGCCGTGAATGCCGGCGAACGCCTCTGGCCTTGGCTGTCCCCTTCTCTCCTTCTCTCTCTCTGTCTCTCTGTCTCCCGGGTGTTTTGTTATCCTGGGCTGCTGCTTGGATACAGTCGGGCTGCCTGTGGGCGGCATCGCTCTCCTTTCCCCGCAAGGCTGGCCCGGCTTCTGTTTTCCTCGCTTCGGGCTCTGCCGCTTCTGCACCGCTGTCCCAGGAGGCTGCAGGGCCATCCTGGCTGCGGGGCTGCACACCTGCGGCTCTTCTGGCCTCCCCTGGCTCAAGGGAGGGGCAGCCAGCGCAGAGGAGGAGGAGGAGGAGGAGAGTTGCTCGAAGTTTCATTGGCTGGGCCATGATGGGGGGGCTCTGTCTTCAGCCCCCTTGCCTCAGTCCTTCCTTCCCTCCATCCATCTTTCTGTTTCTTTCTCCTTCCACTCTCCCTCCCTCTCGTCTTTTATCCCTCTTACCCATCTTTCTTTCCGTCCTGTTTTTTTCTTCATCTTTCTCCTTCCTTCCTTCTCATTCCCATCTTCCTTTCCTTCTCATTCCCATTTCCTTATTCCCATCTTCTCCCTCCATCCCATTCCCATCTTCCTTTCCTTCTCATTCCCATCTCCTTATTCCCATCCCTTCCTTCCTTCCTCTCATTTCCATCTTCTTTCCTTCTCATTCCCATCTCCTTATTCCCATCTTCTCCCTCCGTCCCATTCCCATCTTCCTTTCCTTCTCATTCCCATCCCTCCCTTCCTCTCATTTCCATCTTCCTTTCCTTCTTCCCTTTCTCTCGCTCCCCTCCTTTCCTTTCTTCCTACCTTCCTTCCTTCTTCCCTTTCTCTCCCCCTCTCCCTACCATGCCTCTTTCCCCCTCTTTCTTTCTTTTTTTCTCTTTCCTTTCTCTCTCCTTCCCTTTTCATCTGCTTATCTTTCTCTCTCTCCCTTGTTGACCTCTTTATCCCTATCTTAAAATTTCCACATGGGCCAAATGCACGCATTGAATGGCCAGGGTGGACACCTTGGTCTCCCCAAAACAGTTCAGGGTCCTGCAGGGGGGGGGGCAGAGGACTTTAGATAGAACGCCCCACTCGGCAGTTGCCCCCTTCAAGGGGGTTGTGGCGTTTTACCTCACCCCTCCCCTCCGTGGCCCCTTGGAGATGGACGCTCCTCTCCTTGACCCATCAGTGGCTTGACACCCCCCCTCCCGTCGGGAGGAGACCCCAGCAATCTAGCCCAGGCCCACCAACGCTGCCTGCCTGCCTGGCAAACCAGGGGCCCTGAGGCTTGCCGCCGGTCCCCACCTCAGGAATTCAAGCTCACCGCTTGCTTGAAGCCACCTTCTTATCTCGGTTGAATGTGGAGCGACCTCATTGACCACCATCCTAAAATGGCGGTGGCAGCAGCCAAGAGATGCCCGGGGTGAATCTTCCCCAAATCACTGGAGCAACAAACTCACACACACACAAAAAAAGTGTGAGTCTCACCAGGTTGGCACCAGCCCTCCGTATGGTTCCAGCCGCCCTCCCTCCCTTCTCCCCCAGGTCATTCAGAAGACCACCTCAGGATGTCCCAGCTCGCTCTTTTCTTCCCACCCCACCCCCCCAAATTCATAGCCACAGCCATAGTCTCCTCTTCCCTACGAGTGTCACATTGGTCCCCCATCAAGTGTGGCTTGTATCTGTGGAAGGGAGGCTGGATCCCACCACCAGAATTGAAGTTGCAGAGAGAACAGAGAGTGACAGGATTGGAAGGGGTCTTGGAGGTCTTCTAGTCCACCCCCCACCCACCCCACCCCGCTCAAGGCAGGAGACCTTATAACCATCCAGGTAAAATTATCGTCCGGTCTGTTGTTGTTTTTAAACCTCCAAGGGATGGAGCACCCGCCACTCCCGAGAGGTCAAATTTGCAGGCTCTGCCTTCGACTTAAGCTCTACGTCCTGCTCTCAGGAAATCCAAGGCCTGCCTTTTTGGGGGGTGGGGGAAGAGGGAGAGGACTTCTCAGGGATGTCTTCTGATGGAGCTGCGGCCCTTGTGCTGGACCGCTGTTTCTCCTCCTCCTCTGAGCTTCTCCTGGGGGGCTGCCTCTCTGAACTTCCCTGTCCACGAGAGCCCATTAGTCTCTTTCTCTCTCCCTCCCCCCAATCCTCCCCCCCCTTTCAACATTTCATTTGAGGAAGGAAAGAGTGAGGAACTAGCAAATTTGGGCTGGCTTCAGAGGAAAAAAAGGATGCAAGGGCTAGCAGTTACTCGGTGGGGGCAGTGGGAAATTCACATTTCTCTCTCTCCTGCTGCCGGTTGAGTTTCGGATGCGTTGGGTGTTGCAAGTAAAAAAAAATGATGATTGTATTGTTTGTTTGTTTTTTTAGCTGCAGCTTTTTCAGTCAATCCAAGGAAGCTCTTCCTTTCAAAGCTGGACTTCCCTGTCTTGCAGGGGGTCTCCGACCTCGGCCACTTTAAAAAGGCTTGTGGACTTCCAACTCCCAGACGATCCGGCTGGGGAATTCTGGGAGTTGAAGTCCAGAAGTCTTGAAAGGAGGCCACGGTTCGGAGGCCCCTGCTGCGTTTGGAGGCTTCAAAGGCTGCTGTCCCGGCACTGCAGCTGAAGAGTGCAGCTGAAGAGTGCGTGGAACGTGGAGCATGGCGGGGTATGCGTGTGTGTGTGTGTGCATCGTTGTGGAGGTTTTCATTCCTCCCCTTTTTCCTTACCCTGCTGGAGAGCGATGAGAGAGAGAGAGAGAAGGTAGATTCTCCCTAGGAACGGTCAAAAAAATGCAAAGAAAGCTTAAGAAAAACAAAAAAAAAACTTTGGGCAATCCTGGTGGGCTGGGTTGGGTACCAAAAAACGGTCCAAGTCGAAACTCTTGTCCATTTTTTACGCGGGTCTCTCTGCAAAGGAACCCCAGAGCGTCCGTTCTCCTATGGCAATGGCCAGCTTGACAATTTTGGGTGACCCTACACCCCTGCAAGGTGGCCCGTAAGAAGTCGCAGCGTTAACGGCAGGAAGCTCTTGTGGCGCATGGCTCTCTTGTCTGGTTCTCCCCCTTGTCCCCCCCCAACTGCTACTGTAATTCTGCCTCCCCTGTGCAAACTGCACTTTGCTCCGATGGGGGGGGGGACTCCTGCACATTTGAATGTACCCTATTCAGCGTTTTTGAGTTGAGCAGCGGTCCCTGGGCCAAAAACAGCACTGCTTTCTTTTTTTTCCCTCTCTCTTCTTTTTAATTATTATTATTATTATTATTATTATTTCAACAGAACCCATATTTGAAACAGCGAAGCTTTAGCTGGGACGGGGAGGGAAGTGGGGTGCGTGTGCCCAGGGATGTCTTTTTACGTTTCTCTGCCTCTTATTTAAAAAAAAAATTAAACAAGAAAAAATAAATTTAACTTAGTAAAATGTTTGACAGTTCGGTATGTTTTGCTCTGGTTTCTATTTTGTTTTTTTAAATTTCTTTGGGGGTATTTTTATTTTTATTTTTGGCTTGAGTTGTTTAGGGGTGTTTTAAAGAGAATGTGTTCAGCATTATGATGGTGCAATTTTTTTTTAAGGAAATATTTTCATCATGGGGAGATAAAATAAATGGCACTTTACATTACAGTGTTGTGCTTCCTCCTTTCTCTCTTTTTTTAAAGTAGGGGGCGAATTATTTCTTGTTTCCAAGAAAACTTTGCAAAGGCCACCCTTAGGGGTTCCAGTAGCTCAGTGTATTCCCACGAATCGTTACAGGTGGGTCCTCAACTTACAACAGTTCATTTCGTGAGCAAAGTTAAAATGGCACGGGAAAAAAGTGACCACGTCTCACGCTTAACGACCACTGCGGCAGCCCCATGGTCACGTGATCAAAAATTCAGACGCTTGGCAAACAGACTCGTATTTACAACGGTTGCAGTGTCCCGGGTGGGGGGAGGGGCTTGTGATCCCCTTTTGTGACTTGACCAGCAAAGTTAATGGGGAGGCCAGATTTGCTTAACCATCGTATTAAATCACTGAACTGCAAGTCAAGTCATAAAATGAAACAAAACTCAACTCTCTCGCTTAGCAATAGAAATTTTGGACTCTTGAAGTCGAGGGCTACCTGTCCAATGCCGCAAATTCTAAAGCTAAAAAAAACCCAACACAAAATGGTTTCTATCGGGACAAAGAAATCCTCCTCCAGTGATTCCATCACCGTAAATATATATGTTTACGCATCTTCCAAGTTGATGGATTTCATTTGTTCATTTATTCGTTCATTCAATTTTCATAGCCTCCCCAACTCAGCCAAGTGACTCTGGTTAAGTTCATCATATTAGGATGCCTTTGAAGAAGAATTTTAGGTGTTTAGCGGTAAGACTCGGCTGGGCTGTAAAACCCAAGCAGGGATGAGAGACCACCATGTAATGCAGAGCACAGGCATTCTAGGGACCCAGAAAAACATCCCGAAAGAAAACGGCAAACCAATTGCCCCTTAATTTTGTTTTACTTTTGTTTCATGTTAATATTTTTAAGGCCGATTCTATCAGGACTACGGAAGAAAAGCCAGGTTTAAGAACACATTTAAGCAAAATTCAGGTGGAGGCTGGTTTCCTATGGGTCTCTGATGTTATTGTTCTGCAGAGAGGCTGCCAACACAGAGAGGTCCGCGTTCTAGATCCCATCAAGTGACAATTGACAGGATTCAGAATGTGTGTTTCATTTGTGTCCCTATAATCCAGTGGTTCTCAACCTTGGGGTCGTGACCCCATTTGGGGTCGCGAGACCATTTCGCGGGGGTCGCCGGGCACCGCCGGCCGCCATTTTGTTTATTTTATTTTATTTTTTTAATTTTTTTTAAATTTTTTTTTTTTGGCGCACGCGTGCCGCGCAGGCTCAAATCCGCCCATCGCACCGGAAAAATTTTTTTAAATTTTTTTTTAAAAAATTTAAAAAAAATAAATAAAATAAAAACAAAATGGCGGACCGCAACGGGCGGATCTGCGCATGCGCGGTGCGTGCGACGGGCCGATCCGCACAAGCGCAGATCTGCCCGTCGCGGCCGCCATTTTGTTTTTTTTTTAATTTTAAAAAATTTTTTAAATAAAAGAACAAAATGGCGGCCCGTGACGGGCGGATGTGCGCATGCATGGCGCGTGCGACAGGCCGATCCGCGCATGCGCAGATCCGCCCGTCGCAGCCGCCATTTTTTTTTTGTTTTTTTTTTAATTTTTTTTTTAAAAAAATAAAAAAACAAAATGGTGGCCCGCGATGGGCGGATGCGCGCATGCATGGCGCGTGCGACGGGCCGATCCGTGCATGCGCAGATCCACCCGTCGTGGCCGCCATTTTGTTTTTTGTTTTTTTGTTTTGTTTTTTTAAAATTTTTAAAAAAGATTTTTGCGCGCGCACACACGCGCGCGCCCCCGGGTCGGGTTCGCGGCGCACATGGGCGGGACAAGTGGGGTCTCAACCTCAGAAAGGTTGAGAACCACTGCTATAATCCCTTAATTTGGAGTGGAATCGGGGCGACTGAACGGGGCCGAGCGTTTACTGGCCAGTTCCCCTTCCTGACGCCCTTGCGGGGTACAGAGCAGATATTTCCTCTTTGCGCCGAGAAACATCTGCTGCTACCTAGGATTGAACTAGTAATAGTAATAAAGTTGGAAGGGACCTTGGAGGTCATCGAGTCCAACCCCCTGCTCAGGCAGGAAACCTTACCCCATTTCGGACAAATGGCTGTCCAATCTCTTCTTAAAAACCTCCAGTGTTGGAGCATTCACAGCTTCTGGAGGCAGGTGGTTCCACTGGTTAATTGTTCTCACTTTCAGGAAGTTTCTCCTTAGTTCTAGGTTGCTTCTCTCCTTGTTTAGTTTCCATCTGTTGCTTCTTGTCCTGCCTTCTGGTGCTTTGGAGAAGAGCTTGACTCCCTCTTCTTTGGGGCAGCCCCTGAGATACTGTAACACGGCTATCATGTCAACACCCAAGAAGGTGCAGGCAGTCCTCAACGTATGAGCACAATTAGCCTAAAAGTTCTGTTGCTGAGTGAGACATTTATTAAGTGAGTCTTGCCCCATTTTACGACCTTTCCTGCCACAGTCAGTAAGCGAATCACTTTGCTTGTCAGAAGGCTGCAAAAGGGACACTGCAACCGTCATAAGTGTAAGTCAGTTGCCAAACGCCCTAATTTTGATCACCTGGCCACGGGGATGCTGCAGTGGTCGTAAGTGTGAAAAACGGTCACAAGTCACTTTTTTCAGTGCCGCTATAACTTCGAACGGTCACTAAATGAACTGTTGTAAGTAATGGCTATCATGTCCCCCCTCGTCCTTCTCTTCATTGAACTAGACCAGTGGTGGCGAACCTATGGCACGCATGCCACAGGCGGCACTCAGAGCCCTCTCTGTGGGCACACGCGCCATGCCCCGGAGATGGCAACTGTCCCTCTTCCACTAGCCACCCGCTAACTTGCCAAGGTCCCACATTGCCGGATGCATCTCAGCATCCATGCGCTTGCTGGCCTCTGTGTGCAGAGGCTGATGGTGTCAGGCAATAGCCGCCCCGGCCCCTGCCTCACTTTGCCCTGCGACAATGCACCCCCACCCTGCCTTGCCTTACCTCTCCCCGCAGGACGATCCTCCTGCCCACCGCCCCACCTGCCAGAGACCCCCTGGATCTCCCCCAACCCTGCCCAGCCCCCACAGGCGTCCCTCTCCACGAGCAACATTGAGATGATCTTGGCCACACCCACCCAATCTGCCATGACCACCACAGCCACGCCCACCCAGTGGCCCACGCCCACCTGGCACCTGGCATTAAATAAGTGGGTTTTGGGTTGCAGTTTGGGCACTCAGTCTCTAAAAGGTTCACCATCACTGAACTGGACATACCCAATTCCAGCAGCCGTTCCTTTTATGTTTTAGCCTCCAGTCCCCCAATCATCTTTGTTGCTCTTCTCTGTACTCTTTCTAGAGTCTCAACATCTTTTTTACATCGTGGTGACCAAAACTGGATGCAGGATTCCAAGTGTGGCCTTACCAAGGCCTTGTAAAGTGGTATTAACACTTCACGTGATCTTGATTCTCTCCCTCTGTTAATGCAGCCCAGCACTGTGTTGGCTTTTTTGGCAGCTGCAGCACATGGCTGGCTCCTATTTAAGTGATTGTCCACTAGGACTCCGAGATCCTTTGCACAGTTACTACTATTGAGCAAGGTACTCCCTATACTATACCTGTACATTTGGTTTTTCTTGCCTAAATGTAGAACCTTACTTTTTTCACCCTTGAATTTCATTTTGTTAGAAAGTGCCCAGTGTTCAAGTCTGTCCAGGTCCTCCTGTATCTTAAGCCTGTCTTCCGCAGTCTTGGCTATTCCTGCCAGCTTGGTGTCAACCTTCCGAATGGGAGGCGAGCGTCTTCACCACTAGGCCATCCTGTTGCTCTGACAGGACGCAGAATACGCCCGATGAAGCAAAACGGAAGAAACTACGGCAGACAGGCTGGTCCTGCATCTCGAATAGGGACAACCAGCACTTCCAAGAACTGGGAAGCAGCTTAGCTCCCAGTGCAGAAGGTCTTCCGGGACACAAATGCTGCCTACTCTTATGAGGAGGACTTGTGGGCGACTGAGTCAGGCTGCACACCAATCCAAAGAGCAACAACTCCTTTGTAGTCCAGATACGACACTTAAGCTGGCAGGAATTGCCAACACCCTTAACCAGCGGTTCTCAACCTGTGGGTCGCTACCCCATTTGGGGTCGAACGACCATTTCACGGGGGTCGCCAAACAACGCAGTCCGCCATTTTTTCCCCTTTTCCCCTCGGCCTGCTCAGGGGGCAGCACCGCGCATGCGCTGGGTAGCACCACGCATGCGTGATGCGGGCCGTCGCGCCGCGCATGTGCGATGCGGGCCGTCGTGCATGCACGGTGCAGGTCGGGGTCACGGCCTGAAAAAGGTTGAGAACTGCTGCCCTAAACGATAGGCTCAAGATCCGGAGGGATCTTGATGAGACTTGAACGCAACAAAATGAAATTCAGCGTGTAGAGAAACGTAAAGTCTTACACTTAGGCCAGAAAAACCAAAAGGACACACGTAGATTGGGTGAAGCCGGGCTTAATAGCAAGCAGCAACTGTGAGAAGGATCTTGGAATCTCCGTGGACGATCAATTAAATAGGAGTCAACTGTGTGCGGCGGCAGCCCAAAAAGCCAATGCAATCCTAAGTTGCATTAATAGAGGGATTTAATCAAGATCACGTGAGGAACTAATACCACTCTATAAAGCCTTAGTAAGGCCACATCTAGAAAACTGCAGCCAGTTTTGGTCACCACAGTATAAAGAAGATGCTGAGACTCTAGAAAGAGTGCAGAGAAGAGCAATAAAGATGATTAGGGGACTGGAGGTTAAAGCATATGAAGAACTGAACATGGCCAGTAAAGTGAGAAGAAGGGGCAGGGGAGACATGATAGCAGCCTTCCAATATTGGAGCGGCTGTCCCAGAGAGGGGGGGGCAACTTATTTTCCAAAGGCCAGACAAGGAATAATGGATGGAAACTGATCAAGGAGAGATTTCCTGACGGAACAATCAACCAATGGAACAGGCTGCCTTCAAAGACTGTTGGCGCTTCATCACGAGGCTTTCAAGAAGAGACTGGAACGCCATTTGTCAGAAATGGTGTAGGGTCTCCTGCTTGGGCAGGGGATTAG
This sequence comes from Bothrops alternatus, assembly GCA_034064705.1. Classification (NCBI taxonomy): domain Eukaryota; kingdom Metazoa; phylum Chordata; class Lepidosauria; order Squamata; family Viperidae; genus Bothrops; species Bothrops alternatus. The sequence goes on along the minus strand of JARGCV010000186.1, from coordinate 1,685,936 downwards.
ACTAGATGACCTACAAGGTCCCGTGCAACTCTGTTGTTCTACTCTAATCTGAGTAAGTTCCTCCCACTGAAGCTCCAGACATGAGGAGAAGACTTATGAGAGCTAATTGGCCCAAGATCAAGGCATTGGCCAAATACCTGGTGGAGATGATCCCTTGATGTCAAATATCAACAGTGTTTGATATTTGACATCAAGGGATGACCTCGCTCAGCAGCTCATGTAAGTATTAAACGAGGTAGAGAGCCTTGAGTTAACCCATATCTCAAGGTCTTCGAACTTGATCTCCTCCATCCCACTGATACACTGATTGGATGTGACAGTCCTCATAACAATGGAGGAGGACAGTCCTCATAACACCGGGTTCTGACTCCCAACAGGGTGATCCAGGAAGATACTTAGGTCAACGGTATGGAAAGCCATTGAGAGTCCAAGGAGAACCAGGATGGTTCTACAGTTGTCCTGGCTTTGCTGAAGGTCATGAAGCACAACCAGCATCCTATCAAGACAATGTCCTTGTCGAAAACCTGACTGGAAGAGGTCTAGATCACTATCCTCCAGGAATCTCTTGAGGAGCACCCCAACTAGTTTCTAAGGAGCCTGTCCAGGATTATTATGACCATCTAGGACCCCTTGAGGGTCCTCAACAAAGCAATCATCACCACCTGGACCCCACCACACACCACCACCTGGGTGTCACCAGCCAGCCGGGACACGTATGGAATAAAGAGTTGGCCAGGTTAAGAGTTGGTCACTATGTTGGCCACGGATTCCTGGTTTAGGTCAGACTCCACAATGTTTGGGACAGGTGAAGTTCTCCAGAAGCTGAATTTTGCTCACAGGACCATGGGAGATGCTGCAACTGTTGTAAATCTGAAAAAAAATTGGCCGCAAGTTCCTTTTTTCAGTGTACAGTCACTAAACGGACTGTCGTAAGTCGAGGACTACCTGTAGAGCAAATGGGTGTGGCACCTTCTTAAATCCTTCCATTCCCCACCATTCAATCAGAACCGAAGAAGCCTCTTGGTTGAGAAGCGAAACATCTTCAAGGAGAAACAAAGAAAATCCAGTTGAGTTGCCTTTGGGGAAAAAAAACACAACTTTATTTATTTTGAATTAACTGATTTACAGAACTGCCCATTACACATCTGCAACATTGAGCAGCCCTAAACAGAATACAGGTAGTCCTTGACTTATAACAGTTCATTTAGTGACCGTTCCAAGTTACAACGGCACTGGAAAAAAAGGGACTTAATGCCACGTTTCACACTCGCGACCGTTGCAGCACATCCCCCGTGTTCATCGCGATAAAAAATGTGGAGCCTTGGCAAACTGGCTCACATTTATGACGGTTTGCAGTGTCCCCGGGGTCACGCAACCCCCCTTTGGTGACCGCCCGACAAGCAACATCCACGAGGGAGCCCGACTCGCTTAACAACCGGGTTCCTAACTGAACGACTGGAGGGATTCATTTAACGAGCGCGGCCAGGAAAAAGTCGTCAAAGGGGGCAAAAACCCCGCCGAACAAATTTCCCGCCGAGCAACCTACGTTTGGGGCTCCGTCGTGGTCGTAAGCCGAGAACGACGGCTACTGTGCATTTATAAGGGCCCGCTTATTGCTTCATTTATTTGCTTCATTTATTTACAGGGCTGCCCGTCTCCTCTCCTCCGTCAGGCTGGGCGGCCTTAAACCCCAAATAGATTAAAACAATAAATAAAAAACCCGAATGTAAAATAAAATGGATGCACGTGATGCCTTTAAGGGTTGAGAGTTTGACTCCCTTCCTTCCCCAAAAGGGTTGGTGGGAGGCAGCCCGGATTCCCAAGGCAAATTGATATCCCAGGGCTTCCTTCGCATTTAACAAACTCTGATAAAGTGTTCAGGGTCTCACACCGCAGAGAAGCGATAAAAGCTGGCTTGAGAACGCACAAGGTCAGCCGACAACGTCAACAACTCTCTTGTCCTGCTTTGCCCTCCCATCTCCCACTCCCCTCCCCGGCTTCCTGAATAAAATCCAATGTGTCCTAAAAAAAACCCAACCGCTGCAGGGCGAAAGGGGGGGGCACGGCTGCTGCTAAAAGGGACGTTTTATTCATCCGCTTCTTGCTGTCATCTGCCTTCACAACACACAGCCCTTCCTCCAAAGGTGTTGGTTACAGGCCCCCCCCGGCCCAAACAGCCATTGCCCCCCTAAAACCAGCCAGTTTCTAAAAAACCAAGTTTCACTAGGGTTTAGAAGCAGCCTAGAACTAAGGAGAAATTTCCTGACAGGGAGAACAAATTAACCAGTGGAACCACCTGCCTCCAGAAGTTGTGAATGCTCCAACACTGGAAGTTTTTAAGAAGAGACCGGACAGCCATTTGTCTGAAATGGTCTAGGGTTTCCTGCTTGAGCAAGGGCGGGTGGACTAGATGACCTCCAAGGTCCCTTTCAAGTCTTATTCGGAAGGAAGAAAGGAAGGAAGGAGGGAGGGAAGGAAGGTTTGTTTCAGAGCAGGGGGTTGGACTAGATGACCTCCAAGGTCCCTTCCAACTCTTGTTATTCTATTCTATTCTCCTCTCCATCCTGAGCCACCTTATCAGTTAGTTATTATCACCTCCTCGGTTAGAGGCATCACTTACTTTCTTCCAAATATCCATATGGGTTTTCTCTTGCTAAAATTTCTGAGATAAACTTATACAAAGGTGGTCGTCGACTTAACGACCACAATTGAGTCTCAAATTTCGGTTGCTTAGAACAATTAAGTGAGTTTTACCCCCCCCCTTTTATGAGCTTTCTTAACCCACGGTTGTTAAGTGAATCGCTGCAGGTGACTCACACTTATGACCGTTGCAGCGTCTCCTCGGCCACGTGATTTACATTTGGGGGCTTGACAACCGACTCACACTTACGACCATTGCAGTGTCCCCTTGGCCATGGGATTCATATTCAGGTGCTGGACAACCAACTCACACTTACGACCGTTGCAGCCTCCCCTTGGCCACAAGATTTACATTCAGGTGCTGGACAACCAACTCACACTTACGACCGTTGTAGCCTCCCCTTGGCCACGTGGTTTGCATTCGGGTGCTGGACAACCGACTCACCCTTATGATGGTTGCAGCATCCCAGGATCCTGGGATCGCTTTTTGCGCCCTTCCGACAAACAAGCAAAGTCAATGGGGGAAGCCAGATTCATTTAGCAACCGTGTTTTTAACTTAACGACTGCGATTCCCTTAACAACTGTGGCAAGAAAGGTCGTAAACTGGGGCAAAACTCACTTAACAACCGTCCCCTTAGCAACAGAAATTTAGGGTTGACTTTCGGTCGTACGTCGCCGAGGATTACCTCTATACAGTGTCGCAGAGTGAGTCAACAAGGGCCTCTGGAGATTTGAACCCCGAATCTGTCCACCCTATCAGCAGCCCCCCCCCTAGTTTGGCTAACTGTCAAATTTCCAGGAGGTTCCACCCATTCTGGTTAGGCCCCACCCACTCTCCTGCCCCCCATTTTTTTTTGCTGCTAGGCTCCCTACAGCAGGGAATTTCCAATCTTGACCACTGTAAGACTTGGGGACTTCAATTCCCAGAATTCCTCAGCCAGCAAGGCTGGCTGAGGGATTCTGGGAGTTGAAGTCCCCAAGTCTTAAAGCGGCCAAGATTACTGACTGAGGAATTCTGGGAGTTGAAGTCCCCAAGTCTTAAAGCGGCCAAGATTACTGACTAAGGAATTCTGGGAGTTGAAGTCCCCAAGTCTTAAAACGGCCAAGATTACTGGCCAAGGAATTCTGGGAGTTGAAGTCCCCAAGTCTTAAAGCGGCCAAGATTACTGACTGAGGAATTCTGGGAGTTGAAGTCCCCAAGTCTTAAAGCGGCCAAGATTACTGACTGAGGAATTCTGGGAGTTGAAGTCCCCAAGTCTTAAAAACGGCCATGGTTGCAGACCCTTGCCCTAGAGAAGCTATACCCCGTGTGGGGAAGGGGCTCCATTTGCACCATAAAGGGAGGGGGGCTTAGTGAATTTAGGGGGCAAGAGGGTGGTTGACTCCCCCAAAAGGGAGAGGGGATGGAAAATGCTCGGCAGGGCTTTGATTTTTGTTACTGGCCTGCTAAGCATTCTGGATCTTGTAGTCCCAGTGGATTTTAAAGGGACCTACCCCCCTTTCACCCAAGACCAAGGTTTAACGTCTGAAGCCTGGCTGCAAATAGGTTCCAATTGGTTTGAAATTAGGATTGGCTGGACGCTTACGGATAGTCCTCGTCTTACAACCACAACTCAGCCCAGTTTCTCTGTTGTTAAGTGAGACATTTCTGTTGTTAAGTGAGTTTTGCTCCATTTTACGACCTGTCTTGCCACAGTTAGTAGCCCGGTTGTTAAGTGAATCCGGCTTCTCCGGTTGATTTTCCTTGACAGAAGTTCGCAAGAAAGGGGATACCATGACCCCGGGACAGTGCGACCGTCATAAAATCTGAGTCAGTGGCCAGGCATCTGAATTTTGATCAGGTGATCACAGGGATGCTACCAAGGTCGTAACTGTGAGAAACAGTCGTAAGTCATGTTTTTCAGGGCCGTTGTAACCACAAACGGTCACTAAATGAATTGTTATAAGTCAAGAACTACCTGCGTGTTCACGCTCGTACCCAATTGGTGGAACAACTTTTCTTTTTTTAAAAAAAAAAAAACGTACAGGTGGTCCTCGACTTACAACAGAACATTTAGTGACCGTTCAGAGTTGCAACGGCAATGAAAAAAGTGACTTACAACCGTGTTTCAGACTTACGACCGTCGCAGCATCCCCATGGTCACGTGATCAAAATTCAGAAGCTTGGCCACGGACTCACATTTATGACGGTTTGCAACGTTTCGAACTCCTTTTTGCGACTTTCTGACGAGCAGCGTCAACAGGGGAAGGGGGATTCACTTAACAACCGGGTTACTAGCTTATCAGCCGCAGCGATTCACTTAACGACGGTGAAAAGGTCGTAAAACGGGGAGGAAATTCACTTGACCCAGCGGTAGGCAACCTTGGCTCTTTTATGACTCGTGGACTTCAATTCCCAGAATTCCTGAGTCAGCTATGACTTAACCAATGTTAACAGAAATTTGAGGGCTCGCTTGTGGTCGTAAGCCGAGGACTTCCTGGAACTAGCTGACTAAAGCTTACTAAATGCTTTCAGTCAGTCAATAAAATGAGTATAATAAAATTTAATAAAATTTATTAAAATTACTTTCTGTCTGAAAGGAAAATAGTCCTGAGGAAAATTCCATAACACTTATTTCCATTTGCTTGAGGAATTCAAAGCAGGCTGAATCTAGAACACAGAACGGGGGGGGGGAATGGGGTGGGAAGGGACTTTGGAGGTCTTCTAGTCCAGCCCCCCTCTGTCTGTCCCCTTCCATCCACTGTTTTTAATTTCTGGCATCAACTCCCAAGGAGGCCCGCAGTGCAAGTATAGTCCTCAACTTAGAACCATTCATTTAGTGACTATTCAAAGTTACAACGGCACGAAAAACAGCAACTTGCGACCGGTTTTTTTTCCACACTTACGACCACTGCAGCACGATCACGTGATCAGAATTCAGACGCTCCTATTTATGACGGTTGCATTGTCCCCCAGGGATCCCGGGATCCCATTTTACGACCGTCCAACGAACAAAGTCGATGGGGGAAGCCTGATTCGCTTAATGACCAGGTTACTCACTTAACGACTGCGGCATTTAACAAAGATGGCGAAAAAGATCGTAAAATGGGGCAAAAGCCACTCAGCCACCCGTCGCGCTCAGCAAACCAAAATATTGGGCTCCAAGATGGACCTCTACTGGCAGACCTCCCCAGCATAAAAGTGTCAGAATAACAAGAGTCGGAGGGGACTTTAGAGGTCTTCTAGTCCAAACCTATATGGCTCTGGACCAGGATACTTACGGGACTGTCTTCTGCCACATACTTCCCTCCGCCCGGTGAGAGCGCACAGGGTCGGCCTCCTCTGGGTCCCGTCAGCGAAACAATGCCATCTGGCGGGTCCTAGCGGGAGGGCCTTCTCTGTTGTGGCGCCCACCCTCTGGAACCAACTGCCCCCTGAAGTCCGCGTTTCCCCCACTCTCCCGGCCTTCTGAAAGAACCTTAAAACCTATCTTTGCCGGCAGGCCTGGGGATGATTGTGGATTGTTGTTTGAATGTTGTATGTGTGTTTATTTTTAATATTTTTTGATTTGGACTTAGATTGTTCGATGTTTTGTATATGTTGTAAGCCGCTCCGAGAGTCTTCGGAGAGGAGCTGCATATAAGTCCAAATAAAATAAATAAATAAAATAAAATAAATAAATAAAACCCCTGCTCCATTTTTTTTTCCTCTCCAAAAATTAAACTTAAAGAGCAGGGTGATATTTGGACATCTTGAAGTCTCCTCTCTCTTTCTCTCCCCCTCCCCCCCCCAGTGCTTGAAGAGGCTCTCTCCCCCCCCCCACCAGCCCCGCCCCGTCTGCAGAAGGGAGATAAGACTGGCCTACCTTGCAGGGCTCTTGGCTCAGTCGGCGTGCAATCCTTCCGAGCAACCCCCCCCACCTTTCTTTCCAAACCTACTACCGGTATTAGATCAAAGGCCACCCGCGCTGTCACTTTCCCTGGCCGAGCGCTTTACGCTTCGCTCGGCGACGATCCGCTCCGCCTGCACGTGTGAACGCGCCTGAAGCAGCCAAACGCGCTTTCGCCGGCCAGAAAGGGCCCGATCCACCCCACCCAATCCCACCCACTCACCCAACCGACGGCGGAAAACCTGGCCACGGCAGATCCGCACCTACCCAAGCGAGCCCCTTTCCCTCCCCTCCTCTCCCCTCCCTTCCCCACTCCTCCCGGGGACGGCCGGATCGCCGCGTCCTTCCTTGCAAGGCGGGCTGGAACGCCGGGCGCGGCGCATGGGCTTTGCAATCCCGTCCCCCCCCTCTTTCCCCCCTCCGAGCCACCGCCGGAACCTGCGGCCGCGAGAGAAGCGCGGCGCGCCCGGTCTTTGAACTTCGCGCCCGGTGCAAAAAAGTGCGCGTGGGTCTTGTTCTATGGCTGGCTGCGCGCGCGCGCGCGCGCGTTTGTGTCCGTGGTCTGTGTCCGCGCGCGCGCGCGTGTGTAAGTGTGTGCGTGTGTCCGTGTGCCCGTCCGTGTGTAATGCGTTGTCGAGAGAGGGGTAAAATCCTCTCTTCCTAAAGCCCGGCTCCCCCATCTCCATCCCCTTCCCGCCGGCGCGCGCGCGCGCGCGTGTGTATGTGTGTGTGCAAGCCAAACGCGCGTGCAAACGCCGGCGGACGGGCGTGCAAAAAAAAAAAAAAAAAAAGGAAGAAAAGCGGCCGGGCTCCCCTCTCTCTTTCCTCTCTGTCTCTTTCGGGCACAGCCTGCCTGCCCCGGCCTGTCGGGACGGAGATAACCCCGGCGAGCCCTCCGCCTCGCCTCGCCTCGCCTCGCCTCCGGGTGGGGGGGAGGGGGGGCTCCCTGCCGATCGCTGGAGCGGCCGGCGGAGGCGAGGCGGGGCAGGGCAGGGGAGGGCAGGGGAGGGGAGGGCAAAGCAGCCCAGCAGCCCCCTTTGGCCAGGCGTGCGCCCTTGGCACGGAGCGCGGCGGGAGAGCCCGGGCGCCAGCAGCAGCGGCAGCGGCAGAGACGTGGCAAGAAACGGGTGACTTTGCAACTGCGGACCCCCGGCTTGGTGGTGGAGGTGGGGGGGGGCGGGTGTCCTCTCCTTCCGAAGCTGGCTTTGCACGGGGCTCTCCCATCATCCCCAGCCGGGCCCTCCCATCATCCCCGGCCGGCCTCTCTCTCTACCACCCCCCTCTTCTTCTTCTTCTTCTTTTTTTTTTTTGCAAGTCGGTTCTTTCCCTTAGCCCACCCACCCACCCCCGCCACCCCCTTTTGGGGGGGGCTTTCTCCCCCCCCCCTCCCCCCGCGGAGCGCGCGGCGGCGGCGGCGGCCCCTTTAAGAGAAGGGAGGGACCCCGCTTTCGCCCGGAGAGCAACCAGGAAGGGAGTTCACGGCATCATACGGGGCTTTGCATCTACTGTTACAGGCAAGGGGAGAGGCGAGCACGGCACAGCCAGCCAGCCAGCCCAGCCAGCCAGAGCGGGGAGGCCGGACGCGCCTGGCTGCTGCTGCTGCCCGCGACCCTCGCCGCCGCCCGAGAGAGAGAGACCCCCCCCCCCGGACCAAGAAGGTAAGGACAGCAAGCCGCGCTTGGTTGCCATTCCCATGCAGGGGAGGGGGGGTGGAAGGGGACTTTTTTTGGGGGGGGGCTGGTTGACTGGCTGGCGGGGGGGGGGTTGGTGGTGGCAGGGAAGCCCCGAAGTCCTTCGGCGACTTTCGGGCCAGCTCAACTTTCCTCCTTCGTTCCGGATCACCTGCGCGCGCGTCGGGCGGCTTGGAGAGAGGGGGGGGTTGCAAAGTGGGGGGGGGGAAGGGGGTGGTCGGCTTGGGCTGAAAAGTCCCCAGGGGGCCCCCGGACGGGGTGGATCGAGCTGTGTGTGTGTGTGTGTGTGTGTGTGTCGGGGGGGGCAGCTGGAGGAAGCAGAGCGACCGGAGAGGCGGTTTGCAAAGCCCAAAGCCCCCCCCTCCCCCAAAAAAAAGAAAAAGGGAAAGCGATCGGTGCTTAAAGGGGGCGATCGGGATCTGGGTGTCCCGGGTTGCCCCCTTTGCAAAGAGGGGCGGGGGAGGGGAGGGAGGGAGCGCGCGGGCTCTGTGCGCGGGGCCGGAGGGAGGGAGGGGGGGTTGCAATCGCGCGGGGGAGGCAGGCAGACAGGCGGACGGGCAGGGAGGGAGGGAGGGAAGGGGAAGGGAAGCGGGGCAGAACTTTCCGCCCCCTCCTCTCGCCCGGCCTTGCTGTTTTGCCTTGCCCGACCCCGACCCCCCCTCCCACCTCCCAGTATTCCGTGCTGCGTTGCCTACGTTGTACTTGCTCGGGCTGGGGCTGGCTTGGGGGGGGCAGGATATGTTTTTTTAAGGGAGGGGGCTTTGCAAGCCCCGGGGGAGAGAGAAGGAGCGAGAGGGAGAAGAAGAGAGAGCGAGAGAGGGAGGGGGCTGCTTGGGAGTTGTAGTCTTCCCGGCCGCTGAGGCCTGCAGGTGCAAAGGAGGCCGGCGACTACGTCTCCCGAGATGCCCCGCGGGCGGGCCTGCCGCGGGAGGCGTGTTGACAGGCGGCGGCGGCGGCCAATGGCGAGCGCGCCTGCGCCTTTTTTTTTCTTCCCTCCCCTTCGGGCCTCGGCTCCGGCCAATGGCGGCCGCGGAGCGGGAGGGAGTTGGGGAAGGGAAGGCGGCCGAGCGCTCGAGCGGGACCCACGTCAACCCCCTCCCCCGGGGGAGAGGTGGGGTCCCCGGCCGCGCCGGCCAGGCAAGGCCGGGGATGCGAGGCCTAGCCCGAAGCCCGCGCCGAAGGGGAAGCGGGCTCCCAGACCCTCCTTTCGGGGCCTCCAAGGGCAGGGGAAGCCGGCTGGCTCGTCCCTGAGAGGGTTTTTGTTTTTTTGGAGGGGGGCAGACACCTGGAGAGTTTCCCTGAGCCCCCCATGTGGGGATAAATAGTCACTCATGGACTCCCAAAATTGGGGCTCAAACTTTTCAGGGGTAGCAAGGCGAGGGGGGGAGTTCTGGGGGGGGGAAGCTGCTCAGGCCCATGAGGAAGCCCCCTTTGAACCCCAGAAACGTGGCCTGTCTCTTCCCCCTTGGCTGGACGAGGCTTAGCCCGTTCAGATGACGCAGGTTGCAGGCACCTGCAGGACAGGTAAGCAGCCAGGTGGCCAACCAGGAAGTGCCTGGCCTGGAGTCCTGCAGGCCTCGGCCCTCCCTTTCCTCCAGCCCTTGGAAGAGGCCCCGGGCCTCCCCACGACACCCCTGCTGGGTGGGAGGAAGCCCTGCTGCTGGCTGATGGGACCGGCACCAGGGGTTTTGTAGTCCGGCTCTGTGTCAGCAGCAGGCCCCCTCCTGCCCTGATCTCCGGGCAGGTGGCCGATCTGCAAAGCCACCGGTAGTCCTCGACTTAACGGAGCCCAAAGTTTCCGTCGCTAAGCGAGGCATTCCTTTAGTGAGTTTTTGCTCCAGTTAATGACCTTGCTCGCCACAGGGGGTTGAGTGGATCACTGTGGTTGTTAAGTTGTTAAATTAATCGCACGGTGGTTCCGTGAATCCGGCTTCCTCCCCCTTCTCCCCCCCCCTTGACTTTGCTTGTCAGAAGGTCGCAAAAGGGAATCACGTGATCCGGGGATCCTACTGCAGCCATCATAACTATGAGCCAGTTGCTCAGCGTCTTGAATTTTGAACACAGGACCGTGGGGGGGGGTTGGTACTGCAAGGGTCCTAAGTGTGAAAGGCTATCATAAAGTCCCTGTTTTTCAGGGCTGTTGTAACTTTGAAAGGTCACTAAGCGAATGGTTGTAAGTCAAGGACTACTATTATTTGCATTTCCCTGGTTGGCACCTGCAAAGACATAGGCAAGGTTTCAAAACAAAGTTCTTCCCAATGTTTAGTGTTTTTTTCCCACGTGCAGGGGAGAGAGAAACAGGTTTATTTTGGAACGAAGAAGTAATTTAAGTACTTTAAAAAAAAACCCCTCCCTTGGATAACTTTATTTTTAGAATAGAATCGAATGGAGTTGGAAGGGACCTTTGAGGTCTTCTAGTCCAGCCCCCTGCTCAAGCAGGAGAACCTATCCCATCTCAGACAGGTGATTGTCCAGTCTTTTTTGGGGGAAATTTCCAGTGATGGAGCGCCCACAATTTCTTCTGGGACCCTCACCAGGTAGCAGAGTTTAGGCTTGGGGGAGTAGAAAAGTGAAGCTGTGCTCAGGATTTGAATCCGGACCTCGGATCTGGCCTCCCATTGGTGGTTTTCCAGCCAAGGGTGATAGCTATGGCGGGGGGGGGCAGAAAGGGAAGTTGTTTGCCGTAGGAAAAGGAAAGTGTGTTGTTTAAAGATGAAGCCATTTATGGCAGAGTGGACTATGATCTGTGAACTTTATCAGGTGTGTAGAGCCTATGCTGAGAGTATATTGCTGAGAAAGGATACAACAGAGAGCTGTTGTGGGGTGTGAAAGACAAAGAGAAAGAGGGAGGGGTGAAAAAAAGGTGCGTGGCAAAACTGCTTAGAGAGGAGGATGGTTGTAAAAACCAAACCCTGGAGTTCAAAAACTACAGGTGGCCTTTGCCGTACGACCACAGTTGCCACATGAGTTTTGCCCCGTTTTACGACCTTTCTTGCCACAGCGGTTAAGTCAATCGCTGCCGTTGTTGAGTTAGTAACGTGGTTGTTAAATGAATCTGGCTTCCCCATTGCTGTTGCTTGGCGGAAGGTCGCAAAAGGGGATCACCTGATCCTGGGACGCTGTGACCGTCATAACTGTGAGTCATCTGAATTTGGATCGCGTGACCCTAGGGATGCGAGGGTCGTAAGTGTGAAAAATGGTCATAAGACACTTATGCCATTGGAACTTTGAACGTGTATTCCAGGGGTAGGCAACCTTGGCTCTTTTATGACCGGTGGACTTCAACTCCCAGAATTCCTGAGCCAGCCAGGCTGAGGGGAAAGGGAGAGATTTCCAAGCTGAGCCATGCTGGCTCAGGGATTCTGGGAGTTGAAGTCCACCAGTCACAAAAGGGCCAAGGTTGCCTACCCCTGGTGTATTCGATCGTGTATTCAGGTGGGCTGCGCATCCCGAAAACGTTATCGCTATTTAGTCCCTGAGAAATAGCAATAGCCTTGGACTTATATACCGCTTCACTGTGCATTACAGCCCTCTCTATGCATTTTATAGACTCGTCATATTGCCCCCAACAATCTGGGTCCTCATTTTAGCAACCTCAGAAGGATGAAAGGCTGAGTCAACCTTGAGCCGGTCCAGGATCGAACTCCTGGCAGTAGGCAGAGTCAGCCTGCAATAGTGCTTTATAAGCACTGCGCCAGAGAGAGAGAGAGATAGAGACTGTAGATAGACGGTAGGTAGGTAGGTAGGTAGGTAGGTAGGTAGGTAGGTAGGTAGATAGATAGATAGATAGATAGATAGATAGATAGATAGATAGATAGATAGATAGAGATGGATGGATGGATGGATGGATGGATGGATGGATGGATGGATGGATGGATAGATAGATAGATAGATAGATAGATAGATAGATGGAGAGATGGAGAGATAGATAGATAGATGGAGAGATAGAGAGATAGATAGATAGATAGAGAGATAGATAGATAGATAGATAGATAGAGATAGATAGAGATAGAGAGAGAGAGATAGAGATAGATAGATAGATAGAGAGATAGATAGATAGATAGATAGATAGATAGATACAGAGAGAACTATATGATTGATCATATAGATAGATGATAGCAATAGCACTTGGACTTATCGCTCCAGAAGAATCTCTCGAAATTGTGTGAGTGGGCAAAAAAGTGGCAAATGCATTTTAACCTAAACAAGTGCAAAGTTATGCACATCGGGGCAAAGAACCCCAATTATACTTACCAACTGATGGGGACCAAGCTTTCTGAGACAACCCAAGAAAGGGATCTTGGGGTTTTGGTGGACAGCTCGATGAAGATGTCAACCCAATGCGCAGCAGCAGTAAAAAAAGCAAATTCCATGCTTGGCATGATTAGGAAGGGAATCGAAAATAAGTCAGCAAGTGTTGTATTGCCTCTGTACAAATCGATGGTGAGACCACACTTGGAGTACTGTGTACAGTTCTGGTCACCGCACCTCAAGAAGGATATAATGGAACTGGAAAAGGTGCAAAAAAGGGCAACAAGAATGATCAAGGAAATGGAGCGCCTCCCTTATGAAACCAGATTGCAACGCCTTGGTCTCTTCAGCCTTGAAAGACGGCGTTTAAGGGGTGACTTGATCGAAGTGTATAAAATCATGCATGGGATAGAAAAGGTGGATAGAGAAAAATTCTTTTCTCTATCACACAATACTAGGACAAGGGGGCCCTCCCTAAAGCTCATAGCTAAGAAAGTGAGGGCAAATAAAGGGAAATATTTCTTCACCCAGAGGGTCGTTGATTTATGGAATTCACTTCCTGAAGGGGTCGTGACAGCTGTCAGCCTTGACAGCTTCAAGGCAGGGCTAGATAGATTCATGGATGCAAAGTGTATCGGTGGTTATTAAAACGGATGTCCATGTGCCGCCTCTATGTTGGTTGAGGCAGGCAGGATTCCCTTGGGTACCATTTGTTGGGGGTCAAGGGAAAGGGAGGGTTTTGCCTTCTCTTTCTGCTCAAGATCCCCATGTACAATTGGTGGGCCACTGTGTGACACAGAATGCTGGACTCGATGGGCTTTGGCCTGATTCAGCAGGGCTCTTCTTAGGTTCTTATGTTCTTATATACCGCTTCACTGTGCTTTATATCCCTCTCAAAGCGGTTTACAACAATCCGGGTCCTCATTTTACCGATGTCGGAAAGATGGAAGGCTGAGTCGACCTTTAGCCGGTCAGGATCGACCTGCTGGCAGTGAGCAGAGTCTGCCTGCTCTATTGCCCTTCTAACCACCGTGCCACCACGGCTCAGAAATGACATTGAACCTAATCAATTTTTGGCCCATCTGTTTCCTGATAACATTGTCTTTGTCGTGCTTCTTCTCAAAGGAATGGGCTATATTTTATAAGGCCCCAGAGGGCTGAAAGTGCAAGACAGCACGGCTTTGAGAATTTTTTATTGCAATTAATTTTCCCGAGGGGCCGAGTGAGAAACTGTCACTCTCGTGGAGAAGGTTGATCCAATAAGGCCGTGAAGATACGTGCAAGAGCACCTATATAAATTGAAAAACAAAACAGTTGCCTTGAATGTAGAAACGGTGCCTGGCGTGTACATATTTACCTTTGGTTTCTAATTTCCAGTTGATCTCTTGCGGGCCGGATAGGGAACGGCCAAAGGGGCTGGATGTGAGCTGGGGATCATAAAATGCCCAGGTCAACTGCATCAGAATCTGGGTTTAGTGCAGTGTTTCTCAACCTTGACCATTTTAAGGCATGTGGACTTCAACTCCCAGAATTCCACAGCCAGCACTGCTGGCTGTGGAATTCTGGGACTTGAAGTCCACATGCCTTAAAATGGTCAAGGTTGAGAAACACTGGTTTAGTGCAACGATGATAATGTTTCTGGAAGACTTTAGGACAGTTGACTTCAGCCTCCTTGCGTGTATGTTTGTAGGTATGAAGTCCAAGGATGCTAATGCTGGTTTAATGTCTGTGGAGATTCTCAAGTCATCCAGGCCAGGCCAGGGTTGTGCCGAAGATGCGCTTTCAGGAGGCGACTGGACCCTCTTGTTTTTCTTTGAAGACGTTTCACTTCTCATCTAAGAAGCTGATGAAGCTTCCTGGATGAGAAGTGAAACGTCTTCAAAATAAAAACTAAAGTCCAGGTGCCTGCTGAAGAAAGGCATCTTTGGGACAATGCTGGCTTACCTTCCGGGATCATTGCCAGGGGAGAAAAAATATTGGCGAGCAGGATTGGGACCGCAAAAGAGGGCATGATGGCTTTGGAGAGAGGTCCAGAGGGATACAGGAAAGCGAGGATGCCGGCGCTATTTGCAGAGAAGTTTAAGAAGGACATCTGGGCCTGTTTGCGTCTGCACCAAACGGGGGCTTGCTTAGCTCATAATGGTTTGAAATGACTGTAAAGCGGCTGATGAGATGATGGTTCCGGGCTGGGGAATTCCAAACCTCAGATGGAGACCTGAAAACTGAATCTGGGGCTTTCTGCATGAAGAACCAACTGCGGTGCATCTGAGTCTATAGTCAGCATATTTTTGCTCCGTAAACCTTCTAAAAAGCAGGCCGAACGCACACCCCACTGTTTTAAATGCATTGACATAAGCCAGGGGTAGGCAACCTTGGTCCTTTTATGACTCGTGGACTTCAACTCCCAGAATTCCTGAGCCAGCATGGGGGAACTATGGCCCCCTCATGACTCACGGACTTCAACTCCCAGAATTCCTGAGCCAGCATGGGGGAAACTATGGCCCCCTCATGACTCGTGGACTTCAACTCCCAGAATTCCTGAGCCAGCATGGGGGAACTATGGCCCCCTCATGACTCGTGGACTTCAACTCCCAGAATTCCTGAGCCAGCATGGCGGAACTATGGCCCCTTCGTGACTGGTGGACTTCAACTCCCAGAATTCCTGAGCCAGCATGGGGGAAACTATGGCCCCCTCATGACTCGTGGACTTCAACTCCCAGAATTCCTGAGCCAGCATGGAGGAACTATGGCCCCCTCATGACTCGTGGACTTCAACTCCCAGAATTCCTGAGCCAGCATGGAGGAACTATGGCCCCCTCATGACTCGTGGACTTCAACTCCCAGAATTCCTGAGCCAGCATGGAGGAACTATGGCCCCTTCATGACTCGTGGACTTCAACTCCCAGAATTCCTGAGCCAGCCACGCTGAGGGGACAGGGAGAGGTTTCCATGCTGGGAGGAAAACTGAATTCTGGGAGTTGACGTCCACTAGTCATAAAAGCCAAGGTTGCCTACCCCTGACATAAGCCATAATTAGTTGGTTCGGTTTGAACTTAGCCTGTTAAAGAGCCCAGCATTTTTAGATTAGGTGCTTATTCAGCAAGCCACGATTAAGCTAAATTACAGTTTGGGGCCCTCTGTGGATTCAGTCTCTTGATTGGTCCATGCTGTCAGCAGAACGCGCAGGTAGTCCTCGCCTTACCGACCACAACTGACTCCAAAATTTCCTTTCCTAAGCGAGACAGCCGTTAGATGGGTTTTGCCCCATTTTACGACCTTTCTCGCCACCCTCGTTAAGTGAATCACTGTAAGTTAGTCACAGAGATGTTAAGTGAATCCGGCTTCCCCGTTGTCTTTGCTTGTCGGAAGTTTGCAAAAGGGGATCACGTCACACACACACACACACACACACACACACACACACACCAGGACGCTGCGACCGTCAGTGGCCAAGGCTCCCCATTTTGATCACGTGACTCGGGATGCTGCAACGGTCGTAAGTGTGAAAAGAGGTGAGAAGTCACTTTTTTCAGTGCCGTTGTCGTTTCAAAGGGTCACTAAACGAATGGTCGTAAGTCGAGGGCTGCCTGTATTGTATGTATTTGGCTTGAATGGCTGGTTGGAATTCTTTTGTGGTCGTTATTGAAATGGGGAATTTTCCCCTGCTGGCTTGGAATCCATGGAGAATTGAGAGATACAAAGTTCAGTGCGAAATAAAAGTGAATTTGTAGCTAGAGGAGGATGACATGGAAGTGGCTGATCATGGCTGATCTTTCTTTCTTTCTTTCTTTTTTCCTTTCCTTTCTTTCTTTCCTTTCCTTCTTTCTTTCCTTTCCTTTCCTTCTTTTCTTCCTTCTTTTTTTCTTTCTTTCCCTTCCTTCCTTCCTCCCTTCCTTTTCTCCCCTTTCTTTCTTTCTTTTTTCCTTTCATTCTTTTCTTTTTCCCTTTCCTTTCCATCTTTTTTCCCTTCTTTTTTTCTTTTTCTTTCTTCCTTTCCTTCTTTCTTTCTTTTTTCCCTTTCCTTTCCTTCCTTCTTTTTTCTTTCTTTCCCTTCCTTCCTTCTTTCCTTCCTCCCTTTTCTTTCTTTCCTTCTTTCTTTCCTTCCTTCCTCTTCTTTCTTTCTTTCTTTCCTTCCTCCCTTTTCTTTCTTTCTTTCTTTCTTTCCTTCCTTCCTCCCCTTTCTTTCTTTCTTTCCTTTTTCCTTTCCTTCTTTTCTTCCTTCTTTTTTTCCCCTTCCTTCCTTCCTCCCTTCCTTTTCTCTCTTTTCTTTCTTTCTTTTTTCCTTTCCTTCTTTCTTTTTTTTCCTTTCCATCTTTTCTTTTTTTCCCTTCCTCCCTTTCTTTTTTACCTTTTCTTTCTTTTTCTTTCTTTCTTTCTTCCTTTCCTTCTTTCTTTCTTTTCTTTTTTCCTTTCCTTTCCTTTCCTTCCTTCTTTTCTTTCTTTCCCTTCCTTCCTTCCTCCGTTTTCTCTTTCTTTCTTTCCTTCTTCCTTTCCTTCCTTCCTTCCCTCCTTCCTTCCTTCCTTCCTTCCTTTCTCTCTCTCTCTCTGTCTCTTTCTCGACAATAGCCCTTAGGAGAAGGCAGAGAGGGAAATTCAAGAGACAATGGGCAATGGAAAACGTTCGTCTTGGGGCTGGGAAGATGGAGAGGGGGACACCGTCCTGCATCTCTCTTTTGACATGGCAAAACTTTCTCCACGGGGGATTTTTTGCAATTCCAAAAAGTGGTTTTTGCGTAGTGCTCAGGAAAGCGAGTCCTCGAGTTACGTCCACCAATGGAGCCCAACATTTCTGTGGTTGAGACATTTGTGAAGTGAGTCTTGCCCCGTTTTTACGACTCGTCTTGCTACAGTTGCTGAGTGTCTCACTGCAGGTGATCAGTTAGGAGCGCGGTTGTTAAGGGAATCCATTGACTTTGCTTGTCAGAAGATCCCAAAAGGGGATCCCACGATCCCCCCTCTCCCGGGGACCCTGCAACCCGTCATGATTATGAGTCAGCTGCCCGGGCGTCTGAATTTTGATCCCTTGACCACAGAGAAGGTGCAACGCTCTCATAGGTCTGAAAAACGGGGCTAAGTCCCTTGTTTTCCAGTGCCGTTGCAACTCCGAACGGTCACTAAACAAACAGTGGCGGACAGCCTGGAAATGCCACCAGCGGTGGAAGGTCTCCTGGGACTTTCTAAGGGGCCGGGTGGATTTCTGCTTTGACGAAAGGCCGATCATTCACAAATGAGGAACGGGATTATGAAACCTCTTCCAGCTGATGGTGAACCCTTTTACCCTGCTAAGCTGGCTTTAACAATTCCCTCCTTGGCAATGGGTAGCCCTTACGAGGGAGTAAGGAAATAATTTGGGTGTCTGGAGGTGGAAATGCCTCCTCCATCCATCCCTCCATCCCTCCACCCAGGTAGGTCCTTGAACCTTCTGGAGATCTTGACATTGATGACATGCTTAAGTGGTAGTAGTAGTAGTAGTAGTAGTAATAATAACAATAACAATAAAGTTGGAAGGGATCTTGGAGGTCATCTAGTCCAACCCCCTGCTCAGGCAGGAAACCCTATACCATTTCAAACAAATGGCTGTCCAGTCTCTTCTTAAAAACTTCCAGTGTTGGAGCATTCACAGCTTCTGGTGGGAGGTTGCTCCACTGGTTATTTGTTCTCACGGTCAGGAAGTTTCTCCTTAGTTCTAGGTTGCTTCTCACCTTGATTACTTTCCACCCGTTGCTTCTTGTCCTGCCTTCAGGGGCTTTGGAGAATAGCTTGACTCCCTCTTCTTTGGGGCAACCCCTCAAATACTGGAAGGCTGCTATCATGTCCCCCCTTGTCCTTCCTTTCATTAAACTAGACATACCCAATTCCAGCAACCGTTCCTTATATGCTTTAGCCTCCAGTCCCCTAATCCTCTTTGTTGCTCTTCTCTGTACTCTTTCTAGAGTCTCAACATCTTTTTTACATCGTGGTGACCAAAACTGGAGGCCGTATTCCAAGTGTGGCCTTACCAAGGCCTTGTAAAGTGGTATTAACACTTCACGTGATCTTGATTCTATCCCTCTGTTAGTGCAGCCCAGCACTGTGTTGGCCTTTTGGGCAGCTGCAGCACACGGCTGGCTCCTATTTAGGTGATTGTCCACTGGGACTCTGAGATCCCTCTCACAGTTGCTACTATTGAGCAAGGTACCCCCTATACAATACCTGTAAATTTGTTTTTTTCTTGTTTTGTTGTTGTTTTTTTAAACCCTAAACCTCTTCCTGAATGAGCAGATAAACACCTCCAGCTGTGACGCACTCAGAGAGCAATTAAACGAAAAAGACATACAGATATTTTGGGAGGGGGGGCGAAGCCCAGAGAGAGCGGAGGTGTGGTCCAAAGCCGTGGGAGGACCCGAGGTGAGGAACATGGGATCCTCCGACTCCCCTTGTGCAAGGTGAGCGGGCTGATGTGCTTGGTCTTGTCTGCCCTTTGGAGGGAGGGGATTTGGGTGGGGTCCCCCCTCCCATTAAGCCCTGGAGAGCTGGAGAGGTTGAGAAAGAAGGCAGGAATTGCCCACTCAATGGATTTCAGAAGGAGAGAGAGAGAGAGAGAGAGAGAGAGAGAGAGAGAGAGAGAGAGAGAGAGAGAGAGAGAGAGAGAGACACGGAGGGTGGGGAGCATGCAAATTTGTACCGGAGCCCTCTCCCCACCCTGCTTCTCCTTGGCATGCAAGCTGAGAGTGGAGGAGTCAGCTCAAAGAGTGATTGTTAAGTGTTCCCCCACCACACACACACACCATCTCCACCCTTCCATTTTCTCCAGCATTGCAGAAGGACGGCAGAGGCCTCCCAGGGCTACTAAGATTCGCACGGGGTGGGTTCTCCTCCTTCCCAAATCTTCTTTTTAAAAAACAACAAACTTCCAGTATTGGAGCGTTCCCAACCTCTGGAGGCAAGTGGTTCCACTGGTTAATCGTTCTCCCTATCAAGAATTTTTCTCCTTCGTTCCAGGTTGCCTCTCTCCTTGATTCTTTTCCATCTGGCCTTCAGGTTCTTTGGAGGATAGGGGTTGTCTTCCCCCCCCCCACCCTTATTTGATGCAACCCCTTAGCAGTGTTCCAATATTTCAGGGGCTGCCACACAAAAAAAGAGGGGGGGTCCATTTATTTTCCAAAGCACCAGAGGGCAGGACAAGAAGCAACGGATGGAAACTAATCAAGGAGAGAAGCAACCTGGAACTAAGGAGAAACTTCCTGTCAGTTAGAACAATTAACCAGTGGAACAACCTCCCTCCAGAAGCTGTGAATGCTCCAAAAACTGGAAGTTTTTAAGAAGAGACTGGACAGCCACTTGTCTGAGATGGTATAGGGTTTCCTGCCTGAGCAGGGGGTTGGACTAGATGACCTCCAAGGTCCCTTCCAACTCTGTTATTCTGTTCTGTTCAGAAATGCCAGCCTCTTCAGCTTTTCCACTGCAGCCTGAAGCCCCCTGAGATGCCTGTGTGGGGCAGCCCCCCACTTGTCAGACGTGGGGAACCCCAACCTCTTAGTCTTGGTTCTTGGCCTTCAGCCTGCATCTCTCCTGCCTTTTTCGCAGTAACTGCTGCGGAGATGTGAACAGGAGCTGGTAGGTTTTTCGGTTGGGGAGCTGCCTCTGAACAGGCAATCCAGGTACGGACGAGAAAGACCCCAGAGAAATACAGGGAGTCCTCGACGTAACGGCCACAGTGGAATCCAAAACTTCTGTCGTTAAGCGAGACGGTTGTCAAGTGAGCTTTGGTCCCGTTTGACCGGCTTTCTCGCCGCAGTGAAGCCAATCCCTGCAGTTGTTAAGTCGGCAAACACGTTTGTTAAGTGGCCTCCCCATTGACTTTGCATGTCAGAAAATCACGAAAGGGGGAATCACAGCGACGGCCATAAATAACAGGCGGGTCCTCCACTTCACGACCGCAGTGCAGCCCAGCATTTCTGTGGCTAAGCGAAAACATTTGCTAAGCGGACTGGGCCCCGTTTTATGACGTTTCTCGCCACAGCTGTTGTTCAGCGTGACTCATTGCAGTTGAGAAATCAGTCACCTGGTTAAGTGAACCCAGCTTCCCCCATTGACTTTGGAGAGGATCGCGTGAGTCTGGGACCACTTGCAACTGCCATAACTACGAGTCGGTTGCCAAGCCTCCCAAGTTTGATTCCGTGACCGTGAGGATGCTGCAGCGGTCGTAAGTGTGAAAAAGTCAAAAGTCCCTTTGTGCCGTTGTAACTTTGAGCGTGGACTAAATGAACCGTTGTAAACCGAGAGGACTGCCTGCAGAGTCTAATTCCCAAACATCTGGGTCTCGATCACACAACGGGGAATGCTGCAACGGTTGTTAAGTGTGGAAAATGGGGCATGAGTTAACTTTTTTTCAGTGCCGTGATAACTTTGAACAGTCACTAAGCCAGGGGCCTTCCAACTTGGCCCTTTTATGACTGGTGGACTTCAACTCCCAGAATTCCTCAGCCAGCCCTGTTTGGTTTGAACAGGGGCCTTCCAACTTGGCCCTTTTATGACTGGTGGACTTCAACTCCCAGAATTCCTCAGCCAGCCCTGTTTGGTTTGAACAGGGGCCTTCCAACTTGGCCCTTTTATGACTGGTGGACTTCAACTCCCAGAATTCCTCAGCCAGCCCTGTTTGGTTTGAACAGGGGCCTTCCAACTTGGCCCTTTTATGACTGGTGGACTTCAACTCCCAGAATTCCTCAGCCAGCCCTGTTTGGTTTGAACAGGGGCCTTCCAACTTGGCCCTTTTATGACTGGTGGACTTCAACTCCCAGAATTCCTCAGCCAGCCCTGTTTGGTTTGAACAGGGGCCTTCCAGCTTGGCCCTTTTATGACTGGTGGACTTCAACTCCCAGAATTCCTCAGCCAGCCCTGTTTGGTTTGAACAGGGGCCTTCCAACTTGGCCCTTTTATGACTGGTGGACTTCAACTCCCAGAATTCCTCAGCCAGCCCTGTTTGGTTTGAACAGGGGCCTTCCAACTTGGCCCTTTTATGACTGGTGGACTTCAACTCCCAGAATTCCTCAGCCAGCCCTGTTTGGTTTGAATAGGGGCCTTCCAACTTGGCCCTTTTATGACTGGTGGACTTCAACTCCCAGAATTCCTCAGCCAGGGACGCGTGGGAATTGAAGTCCACCAGTCATAAAAGGGCCAAGTTTGAAGGCCCCTGCACTAAGCAAACGGTTGTAAGTTTAGAACTACCTGTACACAACCAGGTGGACTCACAATCTACAAAAGGCGGAAGAAGGCAGCTGGGAAATTGGGGCCTCTTTCTCCGGTGACCCAATTCAGCCAGACACGGCTAAGCTGTCCCTGAATGCTCTCCGTTGCCTTGGTGGAAATCCCAAACATTAGACTGCTGTGTCTCCAGTACATTCAGGGGGTCCTCTACTTACGACCACAGATGGAACCGGAATTTCCGTCGGTAAATAAACCACGAACCATAATGTGAAGGGAGACAGATGGCGCTTATGGCCCCATACGGGTGAGTCTTTAAGCAGCTGACATACAGCGAGTCCCCGAGTTATCATCATAATGGAGACTAGAATGCCTGTTGCTAAGCAAGGCGGTTGTTCAAATTGTTATCAATTTAACAAAATGTACAGAAATGGGCGGAAAAAATGCACATAATGGGGAAAAAAGGGGGAAAGGACGCTCAGCGAATCAGGCCGTCATTAAGCAAATCCGACTTTTCCCATTGGTTTTGCATGTCACAAGCTGGCTGGGAAGGTCCCCCAGTGGGGATCACGTGACCTCGGGCCACTTCAACCATTTTGAATACAGATCGTCCTCGGCTTGACAACCGTTCATTTAGTGACCGTTCAGAGTTACAACGGCACTGGAAAAAAAGGGACTTACGGCCGTTTTTCACACCGATGACCTTTGCAGCATCCCCGTGATCAAAATTGTGACGCTTGGCAGCTGGTTCCTACTTAACGACGGTTGCGGCGTCCCGAGGTCACATGATCCCCGTTTTGCGACCACCTGGCCAGCAAAATGAATGGGAGGGGGAGGGGGAAAGAAGCCGGACTCACTTAACAACCGCCTTTCTAACTTCACAACTGCAGCGATTCTCTTAACCCCCGTGCCGAGACATGTCGTAAAACGGGGGCCAAAACTCACATCACCAAGGTCTGACTTAAACAAGGGAAAAGTGGGGCTCAGTTGTGGTCGTTAACCAAACTCCCATGTTTTGGATGATGTAATAACCCCCTGGAACGCTAGGACGGTCATAAGTGCGAGGACCAGTTGCAAGTCACTCCTCCCCCCGCCCCCGCCATTGTGAGTTAAAAGAGTTGCTGAATGGAGAATTGTAAGTCCCTGTGCCTGAAAGGGATTAAGCTTTGAGAGTCCGTGGGGTTGACAGCAGGTAAACATTGCCGAAGAACAGGACTTTCGAATCCTGCACTCGGTGTTCCAGGATCGCACAACGTTGCAAAATAATCATAATAATAATAATCAGCCACAGATCTTGCTTCTTGTTTCCGGGATCTTTTCCAGGCCTTCAGAGAGTTCTGGTGTTTTCCAGCCTCTGCTTATTATTCCATTAGAATAGAACAGGGGTCTTGAAACTCGGCCCTTTGATGACTTGTGGACTTCGACTCCCAGAATTCCTCAGCCAGGCAAGCTGGCTGAGGAATTCTGGGAGTCGAAGTCCACAAGTCATCAAATGGCTGAGTTTGAAGACCCCTGGAATAGAATAACAAAGTTGGAAGGGACCTTGGAGGTCATCTAGTCCAACCCCCTGCTCAGGCAGGAAATCCTCTACCAATTCAGACAAGTGATTGTCCAGTCTCTTCTTGAAAACCTCCAGGGATGGAGCACCCAGAACTTCTGGTGGCAAGCTGTTCCACTGGTTAATTATCCTCCCTGTTAGGAAATTTCTCCTTAGTTCTATACCATTGAACCTTAGTTCTAGGTTGCTTCTCTCCTTGATTAGTGTCCATCCGTTGCTTCTTGTCCTGTCTTCAGGCGCTTCGGAAAACAGGTTGCCCCCCCTCTTCTTTGTGGCAGCCCCTCAAATATTCTGCTATCAGAATAATAAAACACCACATTTGGAAGGGACCTTTGAGGTCCTCTAGTCCAACCCCCTGCTCAGGCAGGAAACCCTACACCATTTCGGACAAATGGCTGTCCTGTCTCTTCTTAAAAACTTCCAGTGTTGGAGCATTCACCGCTTCTGGAGGCAGGTGGTTCCACTGGTTAATGGTTGTAATTGTCAGGAAGTTTCTCCTTAGTTCCAAGTTGTTTCTCTCCTTGATGAGTTTCCATTTATTACTTCTTGTCCTGCCTTCAGGGGCTTTGGAGAACAGCTTGACCCTCTCTTCTTTGGGACAACACCTGAAAAAATCCATTTCCCCCCTCCCCATCATCGTCAGGAAAATATTTTGCCACTGGGCTTCTGAGCATAGTGGTGGAGCTCCATCTTCCAAAAACGCTGACGGGCTCTTGGCTGGAGTTGCCAGGCTTGTCAACCGCCAGCCTGGGGGTGTTTCTCGAAATCTCCAGCTGTGTGGCAAAAGGAAGTGTAGGTTACCTCACAACGCGAGCTGAAAGCTCTTTCGGAGATTGCCCTTTCTAGACAAAATGGACGCCTTGAGGTGAAAGGCAGCCGTCCTTAGGTGAAATAAAGTTACGACGTGTGCTTCAGCCGTGAAGGGTGCGGGTCGGCCCCCAAATTGTGTGGCGGGGGGGCTCATTTGTGGGGGGGGCTGCAGTGCTGGGCTAAAAACTGGACGATTGTGAGTTCTAGTCCTGCCTTGGGCCTGAAAGCCGGCTGGGTGACTTTGGGTTAGTCACCAGGTGATGGTGAGTTCTAGTTCTGCCTTAGGCACAAAAGGCGGTTGGTGAATTTGGGCCAATCACCAGGAAATAGTGAGTTCTAGTCCTGCCTTAGGCATGAAAGCTTTTGGGCCAGTCACCAGGACACGAGGAGTTCTAGTCCTGCATTAGGCATGAAAGGTGGCTGGGTGACTTTGGGCCAGTCACCAGGAGGTGGGGAGTTCTAGTCCCGCGTTAGGCACGAAAGGTGGCTGGGTGACTTTGGGCCAGTCACCAGGAGGTGGGGAGTTCTAGTCCCGCGTTAGGCACGAAAGGTGGCTGGGTGACTTTGGGCCAGTCACCAGGAGGTGGGGAGTTCTAGTCCTGCATTAGGCATGAAAGCCGGCTGGGTGACTTTGGGCCATTCACCAGGAGGTGGGGAGTTCTAATTCCATGTTAGGCATGAAAGGTGGCTGGGTGACTTTGGGTCAGTCACCAGGAGACTGGGAGTTGTAGTCCAATCTTACGTGCAAAAACCAGCTGTGTACCCTCGGACCGATGACTAGGAGTCAGTGAGTTATAGTTCCCCTTTCGCCACGAAAGCCAGCTGGGTGACTTTGGGCCAGTCCCTCTCCCGTGGACCAACCCACCACAAAGGGTTGTCGTTACGAGGAAAACAGCAGGCGGCAGCCTTAGTTCTTTATGCCAACTTGAGTTGACCAAACCTACATCAGGATCAATATCAGATCCCATCAGTTATGAAGACTCATTGTCAAAACAGTTTCTCGTTATTGCCCTGGCCGACTACGGGTGTTCCTCTGTTCCTAAGTGAGATGTTTGTTAGCTGAGTTTTGCCCCATTTTACGACCTTTCCTGCTGGCGGCGTTAAGTGAATCACTGCAGCGGTTGTTAGGAACACGGTTGCAAAGTGGATCCGGCTTCTATCAGAAGGTCACAAAAGGGGATTCGCGGGACCCCGGGACACCGTAACCATCATAAATACTAGTCAGTTGCCAAGCAGTCCGAATTTTGATCAGGATTTTAACTCTGGGGATGCCGCAGGGATCGTAAATGTGAAAAAAAAGGGTCATGTCACTTTTTGCAGCACCGTCGTGACTTTGAACGGTCACTAAATGAAGTGTCGTAAGTTCACGAGGCCCTGCGTTGGTGTGCAGGGATGCATCACTAGCCCCTGCACATCCCTTGTTGTGGCCAATCCCTGTGGCTTTCCAAGCTGCCCATTGCAGCAAATCCCACCCTCAACCTGCAGAGACCCTAACAGGATTTCGCATTTCAGGCAGACGTTGACTTATAGCCACAACTGAGCCCAGAATTTCCATTGCTCAGCCAGACAGTGAAGTGACTTGCTCAGCTGGAGGTTTTTAAGAAGAGGCCGGACAGTCACTTGTCTGAGATGGTTTAGGTTCTTCTGCTCGAGCGGGGGGGGGGGGCTGGACTAGAAGACCTCCAAGGTCCCTTCCAGCACCTTCCTATTCTATTCCATTCCATTCCATTCTATTCTTATTCCAATTTCTATTCTATTCTACTCTATCCTCAATAAAGATTCTATTCTATTCTATTCTTTAATTCTATTCTATCCTATCCTATCCTATTCTGTAATTGTATTCTATTTCTATTTTTATTCTGTTCTATTCTGTAATTTTATTCTACCCTATTCTATTCTGTAATTCTATTCTATTTCTATTCTATTTTGTAATTCTATTCTGTTCTATCCTATTTTTATTCTATTCTATCCTATCCTATTCTGTAATTCTATTCTATATTCTTATCTATCCTATTGTATCGTATCCTATTCTATTCTATTCTGTAATTCTATTCTATTCTACCCTATTCTATTCTGTAATTCTATTCTATTTCTATTCTATTTTGTAATTCTATTCTGTTCTATCCTATTTTTATTCTATTCTGTAATTCTATTCTATTCTATTCTATTAATTCTGTTCTATTCTGTAATTCTATCCTATCCTATTCTATTCTGTAATTCAAGTCTATTTCTATTCTATTCTGTAATTCTATTCTATTCTATCCTATTCTATTCTGTAATTCTATTCTATTTCTATTTTTATTCTATTCTATTCTATTCTATTCTATTCTATAATTCTGTTCTGTTCTGTTCTATCCTATTCTATATTCTATTCTATTCTATTCATATTCTTATTCAACTTAACGACCACAACCAACCCTCAAATTTCCATGGCTAAGCCAGACAGTGGTTCAATCAGCCATGCCTCCTTTTACAACCTTTCCTGCCAGCGTCGTTGCGGTTGCTCAGCTGGGAACCCGGTTGTTAAAGGCATCTGGCTTCCCCATTGACGTTGCTCACCAGGAAGCTGGCCAGAGGGGATCCGGACAGACCGTTGTAAGTCAAGGACCGCCTGGGTTCATCGGGGAAGTGGCAGGGAAGAGAGGAAGAGCACTGCCGTTATTAAACCGTGTTGGCAGCCGCCCAGCTCCTTTCTGGGAAATGGGAGAGGGAATCGGGCCGCGGAGGAGACGGGCTGGGATAGTCTTCCTCGTCCAGTTGCGCATTGCACCCCAGGCTGTTGTGAACGTGGTGGGCCCTGCGCAGAAAAAATAAACGGTGCTCTTTTTCTTTTAATTGCAAGTTATAAAATACGATTCCTCTCTCCTCCTCTCTCCCCCCTTTTGCTCTGGGACTTTTTGGAAATGCGCTGGAGGGAGAGGGGGGCTCCTGTTTGCAGTTTCCTAGCCCAGGTTGCAAAAAAAAAACCCCCACTTTTAGCCCCCCCCCCAAAAAACCACACCCCACCTCAAAAAAAGCTGAGCTTTCCAATAAGGAATCTCACCTGGCGGTAGATAACGTCAAGCATCCTTTCTGTTGGGGGCCCTTTAGGGAACAATGGCTGGAGTTCAGCTGTCACCTCGTGTGACCCAGAAAACCTGGTTATCTTAGCCAAGAACAGCTGGGTGGGGGCGTGGGATGTGAGTGTGTGTGTGTGTGTGTGTGTGTGTGTGTGTGTGTGTGTGTGCAGAAATAATGGGGCCCTGCAGAGGGTTTTTGCCAAAGGGCATGGCCAGGTGCAAAGGGGTCACGGCCACAAAGCAGAGTGTGATGCTGCTTTCCAGAATTATACTGTGGCAGGGGAGTGGGATGTGTGTGTGTGTGTGTGTGTGTGTGTGTGCGTGTGCAGGAATAATGGGGCCCCACAGAGGGTTTTTGCCAAAGGACATAGCCAGGTGCAAAGGGGTCGCGGTCACAAAACATAGTGGGATGCTGCTTTCCAGAATTATACTGTGGCAGGGGAGTGGGATATGTGTGTGTGTGTGTGTGTGTGTGTGTGTGTGTGTGTGTGTGTGTGTGCAGGAATAATGGGGCCCCGCAGAGGGTTTTTGCCAAAGGACATAGCCAGGTGCAAAGGGGTCGCGGCCACAAAGCAGAGTGGGATGCTGCTTTCCAGAATTATACTGTGGCAGGGGAGTGGGGTGTGTGAGTGTGTGTGTGTGTGTGTGTGTGTGTGCAGGAATAATGGGGCCCTGCAGAGTGTTTTTGCCAAAGGACATAGCCAGGTGCAAAGGGGTCGCGGCCACAAAGCAGAGTGGGATGCTGCTTTCCAGACGTTTCATGACCCAACTAGGCAACATCATCAGTGCTAGAAGGGAGAGGGCCTTGTGAAGAGGAGGAGGAGAAGAGAAAGAAAGAAAAAGGAAGGAAGGAAGGATTGTGGGGTCCCGGGTGCTCTCTGAGCTTGGTGGTTTCCTTGCAGATGTTTCATGACCCAAGTGGGGAGCAAGCACTGAAGATGTTACCTAGTTGTGTAATCAAATGTCTACCAAAAACCCCACCCAGCTCAGACAGCATCAAGGACCCCACAGTCCTTTTCTTCCTCTTCCTCTTTCTCCTCCCCGCAAACCCCACCTCCCCCTAGCACTGATGATGCTACCTAGTTGGGTCGTGAAACATCTGCAAGAAAACCACCCAGCTCAGAGAGCACCAAGGACCCCACAGCCTTTCTATTCCTCCTCCTCCTCCTCCTCCTCCTCCTCCTCCTCCTCCTCCTCCTCCCGTCTCCCTTTTAGCGTTGATGATGTTTCCAATTTGGGTAATGAAACATCTGCAAGAAAACCACCCAGCTCAGAGAGCACCAAGGACCCCACAGTCCTTTTCTTCCTCCTCCTCCTCTCCTCCTCCTCCCTCTTCTCCTCCCCCTCTCCCTCTCCACAAACCCCACTTCCTCCTAGCAACTGATGATATTCCCTACTTGGGTCATGAAACGTCTGCAAGGAAACCACCCAGCTCAGAGAGCACCCTGGACCCCACAGTCTTCCTATTCCTCCTCTTCCTCCTCCTTTCCACAAACCCCACTCCCTTCCAGCACTGATGATGTTACCTAGTTGGGTCATGAAACGTCTGCAAGGAAACAAGCCAGCTCAGAGAGCACCAAGACTTCCCTTCCTTCCTTCCTTCCTTCCTTCCTTCCTTCCTTCCTTCCTTCCTTCCTTCCTTCCTTCCTTCCTTCCTTCCTTCCTTCCTTCCTCTCCCCTACAGATTCCACTCTCTTCTAGAACTGATGAGGTTATCTAGTTGGGTCATGAAACGTCTGCAAGGAAACAAGCCAGCTCAGAGGGCACCAAGACTTCCCTTCCTTCCTTCCTTCCTTCCTTCCTTCCTTCCTTCCTTCCTTCCTTCCTTCCTTCCTTCCTTCCTTCCTTCCTTCCTTCCTTCCTTCCTCCCTCTCCCCTACAGATTCCACTCTCTTCTAGGAACTGATGAGGTTATCTAGCTGGGTCATGAAACGTCTGCAAGGAAACCACTCAGCTCAGAGGGCACCAAGGACCCCACAGAAGGATTTCTGTGTAGGTCTTTAGGTAGAATGTGCACCATAAGAAAAGGGGGGAAAACAAGAGTGAATTCTAAAAGGAGGTTCTTGGTTCGCTCTTCTGTACACTGTACTGAGTATAGTGGATTTCTTTTCCCACTGATTTGAGTTTTCTCCCCTTGCTTCTGAGGTCCCCTTTACATAAGAATGGGGACATACTGAGGTTCTGGTTAAAATCCAGCAATCCTGGCTGGTTTTTTTCTCCCCAAACTTGGGAATCGGATATGTTTAGTTTAATGAAAAGAACGGCTAGGTCTGACATGTCAGCAGTCTTCCAATATTTAAAGGACTGTCACAAAGAGGGGGGGGTGTCCACCTATTCTCCAAAGCACCTGAAAGCAGGACGAGAAACTGACCAAGGAGAGAAGCAACCAGGAATTAAGGAGAAATTTCCTGACAGTGAGAACAATCAACCAGTGGAACCACCTGCCTCCAGAAGTTGTGGGTGCTCCATCCCTGGAGGTTTCCAAGAAGAGACTGAACAATACTTCGTCCAGAATGGTTATAGGATTTCCTACTTGACCAAGAGGTTGAACTAAAAGACTTTCAAGGTCCCTTCCAACTCTATTATTCGTTCTTTGAAGACTCCAAACGTGACAATAGATTAGATTACATTAGAATAGAATAGAATAGAATAGAATAGAATAGAATAGAATAGAATAGAATAGAATAGAATAGAATAGAATAGAATAGAATAGAATAGAATAAGGAATGGAATGGAGTGGAATAGAATAGAATAGAATAGAATAGAATAGAATAGAATAGAATAAGGAATGGAATGGAGTGGAATAGAATAGAATAGAATAGAATAGAATAGAACAGAATAAGGAATGGAATGGAGTGGAATAGAATAGAATAGAATAGAATAGAATAGAATAGAATAGAATAGAATAGAATAGAATAAGGAATGGAATGGAGTGGAATAGAATAGAATAGAATAGAATAGAATAGAATAGAATAGAATAGAATAGAATAGAATAAGGAATGGAATGGAGTGGAATAGAATAGAATAGAATAGAATAGAATAGAATAGAATAGAATAAGGAATGGAATGGAGTGGAATAGAATAGAATAGAATAGAATAGAATAGAATAGAATAGAATAGAATAAGGAATGGAATGGAGTGGAATAGAATAGAATAGAATAGAATAAGGAATGGAGTGGAGTGGAGTGGAATAGAATAGAATAGAATAGAATAGAATAGAATAGAATAGAATAGAATAGAATAGAATAGAATAGAATAAGGAATGGAATGGAGTGGAATAGAATAGAATAGAATAGAATAGAATAGAATAGAATAGAATAAGGAATGGAATGGAGTGGAATAGAATAGAATAGAATAGAATAGAATAGAATAAGGAATGGAGTGGAATGGAATAGAATAGAATAGAATAGAATAGAATAAGGAATGGAATGGAGTGGAATAGAATAGAATAGAATAGAATAGAATAGAATAGAATAAGGAATGGAATGGAGTGGAATAGAATAGAATAGAATAGAATAGAATAAGGAATGGAATGGAGTGGAGTAGAATAGAGTAGAATAGAATAGAATAGAATAGAATAGAATAGAATAGAATAGAATAGAATAAGGAATGGAATGGAGTGGAATAGAATAGAATAGAATAGAATAGAATAGAATAAGGAATGGAATGGAGTGGAATAGAATAGAATAGAATAGAATAAGGAATGGAGTGGAATGGAATAGAATAGAATAGAATAGAATAGAATAGAATAGAATAGAATAAGGAATGGAATGGAGTGGAATAGAATAGAATAGAATAGAATAGAATAGAATAGAATAGAATAGAATAGAATAGAATAAGGAATGGAATGGAATGGAGTGGAATAGAATAGAATAGAATAGAATAGAATAAGGAATGGAATGGAGTGGAATAGAATAGAATAGAATAGAATAGAATGGAATAGAATAGAATAAGGAATGGAGTGGAATAGAATAGAATAGAATAGAATAGAATAGAATAGAATAGAATAGAATAAGGAATGGAATGGAGTGGAATAGAATAGAATAGAATAGAATAGAATAAGGAATGGAATGGAGTGGAGTAGAATAGAATAGAATAGAATAGAATAGAATAGAATAGAATAGAATAGAATAGAATAAGGAATGGAATGGAGTGGAATAGAATAGAATAGAATAGAATAAGGAATGGAATGGAGTGGAATAGAATAGAATAGAATAGAATAGAATAGAATAAGGAATGGAGTGGAATGGAATAGAATAGAATAGAATAGAATAGAATAAGGAATGGAATGGAATAGAATAGAATAGAATAGAATAGAATAGAATAAGGAATGGAGTGGAATAGAATAGAATAGAATAGAACACAACACAACACAATACAATACAATACAATACAATACAAGAGAAAACAATAAAATAGAAAACAATAGAATAGGAATGGAATGAAATAGAATTACAGAATAATAATAGAATAGAATAGAATTACAGAATAATATTAGAATAGAATAGAATTACAGCATAATAGAATAGAATAGAAACAGAATAATATTAGAATAGAATTACAGTATAATATTAGAATAGAATTGAATAGAATAGAATTACAGAATAATATTAAAATAGAATAGAATTACAGAATAATATTAGGATGGAATTACAGAATAATATTAGAATAGAATAGAATTACAGTATAATGAATAGAATAGAACAGAACAGAACAGAACAGAATAGGGAATGGAATGGAATGGAATTACGGAATGGAATGGAACAGAATAGAACAAAACAGAATAGAACGGGAAGGGACCTTGGAGGTCATCTAGTCCAACCGCCTGCTCAAGCAGGAAACCCTATAACAGGGATCTTCAAACTTGGCCCACTGGCTGAGGAATTCTGGGAGATGACGTCCACAAGTCACAAAAGGGCCAAGTTTGAAGACCGCTGCCCTTTGCCATTTCAGACTTCCTCAAATGTTCCTTAGCATTTCCAGATTTTGAAACTAACGCAAAAGGCAGCCATTCCTGAAGCCTTAAAAAACCCAGTTCAGGACCGTGTATACAATTTACGCAGAGACATTCCCCACCCCACCCACCACCCCCATTCTGTAACAGAAACGGTCCCAGAGTTTTGTAGCTACACAAATAGTTTTTCGGGGTTCCGTAAAGCCATAAGTAGGATCTCGGCTCGGTATGAACATGTCTCTTCCATAATGCAATTATTTAGATTTCCCGGAGTGGTTTAACTTGATTTCAGGACTGGTATAACGAGAGAGTGGGGGAAAAAATTCCCTCTGGAAGGTCCTGTAGGGAAGTTCAGGGCTGGTCTCGTATGTAGGCAGTGATGAAATGCAATGAGTAACAACTCTGGGCGAATTTTGTAAAAGTCAAAACATCTGGAAAAGCAGCGAAGGACCCGGCGGGTGATTTGCTAGAACTGTTAAGACGTGTGGACTTCAGCTCAAAAGTCAAAATATCTGGAGACGCAGCCAAAGGGCCTAGACCAGGGGTGTCAAACTCAATTTCACTGAGGGCCGCATCAGCATTGCGGTTGCCCTGGGGGGCCAGGGTGGGTGTGGCCTACTGGGTGGGCGTGGATGGAGTGGGTGTGGCCTACTGGGTGGGCGTGGCCAGCTCTACACCGTTCGCGTCAAGGGTGCCTGTGGGGGCTTGGGCAGGAGTGGGACAGATCTGGGGGTTTATTCTATTCTATTCTATGTTCTATTCTCTATTCTATTCTCTATTCTATTCTATTCTCTATTCTATTCTCACTTCTATTCTCTATTCTATTTTATATTCTATTCTCTATTCTATTTTATATTCTATTCTATGTTCTATTCTCTATTCTATTCTATTCTCTATTCTATTCTATTCTCTATTCTATTCTCACTTCTATTCTCTATTCTATTTTATATTCTATTCTCTATTCTATTCTATGTTCTATTCTATATTCCATTCTATATTTTATTCTCTATTCTCTATTCTATTCTCTATTCTATTCTATTCTCTATTATATTTATTCCATATTCTATTATATTTATTCCATATTCTATTCTATTCTATTTATTCCATATTCTATTCTATTCTCTATTCTATTCTATACTCTATTCTATTCTATTTATTCCATATTCTATTCTATTCTATTCTATTTATTCCATATTCTATTCTGTTCTATTCTATTCTATTTATTCCATATTCTATTCTATTCTATTCTATTCTATTTATTCCATATTCTATTCTATTCTATTCTATTCTATTCTATTCTCTATTCTATTCTATTCTATTCTATTCTCTATTCTATTCTATTTATTCCATATTCTATTCTATTCTATTCTCTATTCCATTCTATTCTCTATTCTATTCTATTTATTCCATATTCTATTCTATTCTATATTCTATTCTCTATTCTATTCTATTCTATTCTATTCTATTCTATTCTAATCCTATTCTATTCTATTCTCTATTCTATTCTATTTATTCCATATTCTAGTCTAGTCTAGTCTATTCTCTATTCTATTCCAGGGGTGTCAAACTCAATTTCACTGAGGGCCGCATCAGCATTGCGGTTGCCCTCGGGAGGGGCCGGGTGGGTGTGGCCAGGGTCGGTGCGGCCTAATGGGTGGACGTGGATGAAGTGGGTGTGGCCTACTGGGTGGGCGTGGCCAGCTCTACATCATTCGCGTCAAGGGTGCCTGTGGGGGCCTGGGCAGGAGTGGGACAGATCTGGGGGTCTCTGGCAGAAGGGGGGGACCGGGGAAAGCGCCAAGGCCTGGTCCATTTCTTCATTCCTCACAAAGGGGGACCCCTCCCCAGCATGCACCCAGAGGGCGGGGCCGATGCGGCAGGGGCCGGTCCCTTGCTGTTTCTAGACAGCCTCGTGGAGCCAAGACTGAATGCGTTTCAGCATAAATGGCCACCACAAAATTGTACACTGGCTCCCGGCCGTCCTGGGCCAGGGCCAAGGCAGCGGGGGCCGTTCCCTCACTGTTTCCAGGATGGCTTCTTGGGCCACAGGAAACCACTTCGCGGGCCGCATGCGTCCCCCGGGCCTTGTGTTTGACGTATCTACTCTAGCTAGTTATTTGCTAGAACCTTTAAGACTTGTGGACTTCAGCTCCCAGAATTCCCCAGTATGGCTGGCTGGGGAATTCTGGAAGTTGAAGTCCACAAGTCTTAAATGTCTATGGAGATGCTCAGTCATCCAGGTCCTGGTTGTCCCAAAGGTGCTTTTTCAAGAGGCAACTGGACTTTCCTGTTTTTCTTTGGTTTCCCTTCTCATCCCGGAAGCTTCTTCAGCTCTGACTGGATGATGGGGAAGGGAAGGATTGATGCTCCTTGTGGACAGCTGGTCATTTGTAGTCGTTGAGGCCACTTGGAGGCTTATCTGTGTCCTCAGGGTCACTTGAGTGGTGCAAATGGAACTTCTTGGAACTGCTGAAAGGAGCGTGTTGTAGGCTGAAGGTAAATGGTGTCTATTGAAATTAGGTTAATGGAATGGAGTAGATAGAATAGAATATAGAATATAGAATAGAATAGGAATAGAATAGAACACAGAATAGAATATAGAACAGAATAGAACAGAGAACAGAGAATAAACTATAGAATAGAATAGAAAATAGAATATAGAATAGAATAGAATATAGAATAGAATAGAATAGAATAAATATAGAATAGAACAGAACACAACAGAATAAAATAGAATATAGAAGAGAAGAGAACAGAGAATAAAATATAGATAGAGTAGAATAGAATAGAATATAGAGTAGAATAGAACATAATAGAGAATAGAATTTAGAATAGAATAGAATATGGAATGGAATAGAATAGAATAGAATATAGAATATAGAACAGAACAGAATAGAACAGAATAAAATATAGAATAGAATAGAATTATGGAACAGAATTATGGAATAGAATATAATTATGGAATAGAATAGAATATGGAATGGAATAGAGCAGGAATAGAATAGAAATAGAAAAGGATAGAACGTAGAATAGAATAGAAATAGAATAGAATAGAAATAGAAAAGGATAGAACGTAGAATAGAATAGAAATAGACTAGACCAGACCAGACCAGAATAGAATAGAATAGAATAGAATAGAATAGAATAGAATAGGAATAGAATAGAATAGAATAGAATAGAATAGAATAGAATAGAATAGAATAGAATAGGAATAGAATAGGAATAGAATAGAATAGAATAGAATAGGAATAGAATAGAATAGAATAGAATAGAATAGAATAGAATAGGAATAGAATAGAATAGAATAGAATAGAATAGAATAGGAATAGAATAGAATAGGAATAGAATAGAATAGGAATAGAATAGAATAGAATAGAATAGAATAGAATAGAATAGAATAGAATAGAATAGAATAGAATAGCAGAGTTGGAAGGGGCCCTGCAGGTCTTCTACTCCATCCCCCTGCTCAGGCAGGAAACCCTCTGCCATTTCAGACAAAGGGTTGTCCAGTCTCTTACAAGCAGCAACTCAGTGATCGCTTCTGAGTAAACCCTCTTGAGTCATGTTGGTTTTACTTCTCGGCAGACCCAGATAAGTTGCATTAGAAAAAGGCTTCCTTGTTGAGGGTTTTTTTGCAGCAAAAAGGAAGAACTCGCCCCTGACTTAGATTAACAGGATAAGGTTCTTTTTCCCAAAAGAAGCAGAGCTGTTAAAACTGGCCTTCAGCAGAGTTGTGGTGGCAAATGTGCAAATACAATCTTCTTGTTTCCCATCTTTCCCCACAACAAGCATCCTGTGAGCTGGGAGAGGCTGGCCCAGGTTTGCCCAGTCGTTTTCATGCCAAACGTTGGGACTAGAACTCATAGTCTGGTGATTGGCCCCAAGGTACCCAGCTGGCTTTCTTCCCTAAGGTGGAACTAGAACTCACAGTCTCCTGGTGATTGGTAGAGTCACCCAGCCAGCTTTCCTCCCTAAGGCGGGACTAGAACTCACAGTCTCCTGGTGATTGGTAGAGTCACCCAGCCAGCTTTCCTCCCTAAGGCGGGACTAGAACTCACTGTCTCCTGGTGATTGGCACAGACATCCAGCCAGCTTTCCTCCCTAAGGCAGGACTAGAACTCACTGTCTCCTGGTGATTGGCAGAGTCACCCAGCCAGCTTTCCTCCCTAAGGCGGGACTAGAACTCAGTCTCCTGGTGATTGGCAGAGTCACCCAGCCAGCTTTCCTCCCTAAGGCGGGACTAGAACTCACTGTCTCCTGGTGATTGGCACAGACATCCAGCCAGCTTTCCTCCCTAAGGCGGGACTAGAACTCACTGTCTCCTGGTGATTGGCACAGACATCCAGCCAGCTTTCCTCCCTAAGGCGGGACTAGAACTCACTGTCTCCTGGTGATTGGCACAGACATCCAGCCAGCTTTCCTCCCTAAGGTGGAACTAGAACTCACTGTCTCCTGGTGATTGGCAGAGTCACCCAGGCAGCTTTCCTCCTTAAGGTAGAACTAGAACTCATCGTCTCCTGGTGATTGGCCAAAAGTCACCCAGCTGCTTTTGTGCCTAAGGCAGGACTAGAACTCACCGTCTCCTGGTGATTGGCCCAAAGTCATCCAGCTGGCTTTCATATCTAAGGCGGGATTAGAACTCTCCGTCTCCTGGTTTCTAAGCCCAACCCCTCCAGCATTACCCCAAACGGTCTCATTTGCAGGGGCCATAATAGCGAGGTTCCCCTTGCCGGCTTCCCAAGGACCGTTAGTGGCCCTGGCCGCCCAAACTGCAATTTCACATTTTTTGGAAAGATGGGCCTTTTTTCCCTCTCCCCCCCCGCCCCCCCTCCTGCCGAAGAGTCTCCATAAAAGAGGAAGTTGCAAAGCTTGGCCAAAAAAAAAAAAAAAAAAAAAAAAGAAGAAAATGGTTGCTCTTTTGGGGCTGAAAAGACCCTTCGTTTCCCCTTCCCACCCACGAAAGTTGTACGAAATTTAATTCCTACTTACGAGTAATTTATCTCCCTCCCTCCCCCCCCACCTCTATTTTCCTTCTCCTGTCCAAACAAGTAAAATAAATAAATAAAACTGTCTCTTCCCAGCCTGGTTTCCCGATTTTTGCCTCTCGCAGGAAAAGGAGAAGGGAGGGCGAGACGCCTAACTAAGAACAGGGCCCAGTTCCTAGGAATTTCGTGCTGGCCTCGCTTCCTCCCGAACTGCAATTTGCTTTTTTTTCCTAGAGTTTTTTTTCTTCTTCTTCTTCTTCTTCTTCTTCTCCCCTTCTGGAAAGCTTCACATCACGTGGGGGGCCTGCAGAGTTTCTCCTTGCAGCCAATCAGGAACGGCATAAAATGTGGTCCCCGACATGCAGCCTGTTCTCTTCTTCTATCCATCAGACAGTTCTTTTTTCGTTCTTTTTTTTTTAATTAATTGAAGGCTGGCGGTGGGCTGAAAGTCACCCAGCACAGGCAATCCTTGATTTATGATCCACATGTTTATTATTGTTGTTGTTGTCATCGTCGTCATGTTTATGCAGTGTATAGTGGAGGTGCTTATCCTTTGAGAGCTGTATGCGATGAAATCTCATTTTAATGTATTAATGTACATTTAAAGTGACACGTTATTCTATTCTCTATTCTATTCTACTCTATTTTGTATTCTATTCTCTATTCTATTCTATTCTCTATTCTATTCTACTCTATTTTATATTGTATTCTCTATTCTATTCTATTCTCTATTCTATTCTCTATTCTATTCTTTATTCTATTTTATATTCTATTCTATTCTCCTCTATTCTATTCTCTATTCTATTCTCTATTCTATTTTATATTCTATTCTATTCTCCTATTCTCTATTCTATTCTATCCTACTCTATTCTATCCTACTCTATTTTATATTCTATTCTCTATTCTATTCTATTCTCTATTCTATTCTATTCTCTATTCTGTTTTATATTCTATTCTATTCTCCTATTCTCTATTCTATTCTATTCTCTATTCCATTCTATTCCATTCTATTCTATTCTATTCCGTAATTCTATCTATTCTGTAATTCTATTCTATTCTATTTTTATTTCTATTCTGTTCTGTTCTGTTCTATTCTATTCTGTTTTATTCTATTCTATTCTATTCTGTAATTCTATCTATTCTGTAATTCTGTTCTATTCTATTTTTATTTCTTTTCTATTCTATTCTATTCTATTCTATTCTATTTTTATTTCTATTCTATTCTATTCTATTCTATTCTATTCTATTCTATTCTATTCTATTCTATTCTATTCCATAATTCTATTCTATCCCTATTCCATTCCTATTCTTTCTATTCCGTTCTGTTCAAATGAGCCCAAAGTTTCTGTTAAGTGAGACAGTTGTTCGGTTTTCTTTCCACTGTTCTTAAATGAATCACTGCAGTTGTTAAGTTACAAACCCGGTTCTTAAGCGAGTCTGACTTCCCCCATTTGCTTTGCCTATCATACAGTCGCCAAAGGGGGGGATCACGTGCCCCTCTGGGGCACTGTGACCGTCATAAATACGAGTCCGTTGCGGAGCGTCTGAATCGATCTCATCGCTCTGGGGACGCTGCAGCGGTCGCGAGTGTGGAAACACGGTCGTCAGCCACTTTTTTCAGTGCCGTCACTAAATGAGTCCTTTGTAAGTCAAGGACTAGCTGTATTTGGCTGGGTCATTCTCCGATCCAGCCCCCCCCCCTCCTGGTGCCGATTGAGGTGTTGGGGGGGGAAGGCAGGAAGGCATTAATTTAGCCTGTAATTCTTTACGTGCTTTTTGAGAAATGAGGGTCCTCCTTGGATAGGAGCAGTCTCTCTGAATATCGGAAGCATCCGCCCTGAGGAAGCCTACTTCTTGGATTGGCTTTTATTTATTTTATTTTTTTAAAGAAGTAAATTTGCTGTTTGAAATAGGCCTGGGGCGCCTAACAATGTGGGGAACAATGTTGAATGGTCTAGATAGCACTAAGGAGAAATTTCCTGACGGTGAGAAGAATTCACCAGCGGAACGGCTGGCCACCAGAAGCTGTGGGTTTCCTCCATCCCTGGAGGTTTGGAAGAAGAGAGCGGACAGCCGTTTGTCTGAAATGGTATAGGAAACTGCCTGAGCAGGGGGTTGGACTAGATGACCTCCAAGATCCCTTCCAACTCTGCTCTTCTATCACTCCGTTTCCCTTCCTTCTTTTGCAGGATCTGCTTGAGCAAGGGCGGGTGGACTAGAAGACCCCCAAGGTCCCTTTCAAGTCTGTTATTCGGAAGGAAGGGAGGGAGGGAGGGAGGGTTTGTTTCCTGAGCAGGGGGTTGGACTAGATGACCTCCAAGGTCCCTTCCAACTCTGCTCTTCTATCACTCCGTTTCCCTTCCTTCTTTTGCATGATCTGTAAAATGGACACAGCGATGCGCTTCGCCATAACTGCAAAGGTCAGAAGGAGCCCTTGTGGGGGGGAGTTCCGGTGGCTTGTTCTAAGGGTTGACGAATGGTCCTCGACTTACAACCATTCCTGTAGTGACCCAATGGACAACAGCACTGAAAAAAAGGACCATTTTTTTCACATGACCGTTAGAGCACCCACCCACCCACCCACCCCGTCACGTGATCAAAATCCGGCCACTTGGCCCCTGTCTCATACTTATGACGGCTGCAGTCTCCCCCCCCCAGGGGTCACGTGATCCCCTTTTGCAACCTTCTGACTGGCAAAATCCACGCGGAGGGAGGGGAGCCAGGTTCCCTTCACAACCGTGTTCCTAACTGAACCCCCGTCGTGACCCCCTTAACGACGCTGGCAAGCAAGGTCATACAATGGGGCGAAACCCACTGAACAACGGAAACGTTCGGCTCAGTTGTGGCCGTAAGTCCAGGACTACCTGTAATTAATTCAAGGTCCACTTAACTGAGATATTTGTTTGTCTTGTTGAGGAAACGTGCATGTCGTCTTAACCCTGGGTTAGAACAGAATAGCTGAGTTGGAAGGGATCTGGGAGGTCCTCTAGCCCAACCCCCTGCTCAGGGTTCTGGGGGTGACATGGGGCTGATTTCTCAACCAGGATAGAAAGAAGCCATGGCCTATTTCAGAAAGAGACTTCTGTTTTGGTCACGTCGTTGAACTCCTCTGACCTTCCCCTTTTTAAAAAAATAATAATAATGATTCAGCCTTTAGGTTAGACTGTCTGGCTTCCTTTGCGCAACGGGCTTAACTAGGTTAATTCAGCGGCACATGTAATCCTCATCTGTTGGGAGGAAGGCATTGATAATCCACAGCCTATCTGATTAAGATGACCGGTCGGTGCATTGGGTCGACCCGGCAAAGAGGGATTAATTCAGGAAACCAAGGTTAAATGCCGTGGGCCTTGCAGACTTGAGTGGAAATTGTGCGTCGATTAAATTGTGCCTTGAGGGTTGAGGAGACAACGCTGGTGTGGACATACGGGTTGTAAAATCCCGTCCAGGCTCGTGCCTCTGTTGGTTACAGGTAGCCCTTGACTTGCAGCTGTTCGTTTAGTGACTGTTCGAAGTTACAACAGCGCTGGAAAAAGTGGCTTATGTCCATTTTTCCACACTTACGACCGTTGCGGCATCCTTCTGGTCATGTGATCAAAATTCAGGTGCTTGACAACTGACTCATATTTATGACAGTTGCGGTGTCCTGGGGTCACATGATCCCCTTTTGCTACCAACTGATGAGCAAAGTCTGATAGGGTTTCCTGTCTGAGCAGGGGGTTGGACTAGAAGACCTCCAGAGTCCCTTCCACCCTCTTCTCTTCTCTTCTCTTCTCTTCTCTTCTCTTCTCTTCTCTTCTCTTCTCTTCTCTTCCCTTCCCTTCCCTTCCCTTCCCTTCCCTTCCCTTCCCTTCTCTTCTCTTCTCTTCTCTTCTCTGTTCTATTCCATATTCCATATTTTATTCTATATTCCTATTCTCTTCTCTTCTATTCTATTTATTCCATATTCCATATTCTATTATATTCTATTCTATTCCATATTCCATATTCTATTATATTCCATATTCCATATTCTATATTTCTATTCTATTCTATTCATTCCATATTCTATTCTATTTATTCCATATTCTATTCTATTCCATATTCCATATTCCATTCTATATTCTATTCTATTCTATTCCATATTCCATATTTTATTCTATATTCCTATTCTATTCTATTCTATTCTATTCTATTCTATTCCATATTCTATTCTATATTCCATATTCCATATTTTATTCTATGTTCCCATTCTATTCTATTGTATTCTATTCTATTCTATTCTATATTCTAATCCACTCCCCTCTTTTCCATTCCATATATTCTATTCTATCCATTCCGTTCTGTATTCCATTCTATTCTATTCTATTCTATTCTATTCTATTCTATTCTATTCTATTCTATTCTATTCTATTCTATTCTATTCTGTATTCTATTCTATTCTGTATTCTATTCTACTCTATTCTATTCTATCCAATATCCAATATTCAATTCCATAGTCAATGGGGAAGCCAGATTCACTTAGCAACCGTGTTACTAACTTCACAACTGTAGTGCTTCCCTTAACCACTGTGGCAAGAAAGCTCGTAAAACGGAGGGGAAACTCACTTTAACAAAGTGTCTCACTTAGTAACAGAACTGTTGGGCTCAATTCCGTTCGTAAGTCGAGGACCACCTGGATTGGACACAACCAGTCCATCCTTGTGCCTCTGATAGAAGGCGGACACAAAGGGACAGTGCAAAGTGAGTCAAACTTCAAATAGTCCCTTTCGAAACAACGACGGAGGCTTCCAGAAATGTGTGTTGTGTGTTAATGTACAGAAAAATGATTGACAAAAAGCAGAGCTAGGCTTCCCAGTCTGAATGCCAGGAGGCTGGTTTGCAAATCAGCTGCCAGGCAGCGTTTTTTTAATTGTATTATTTATGTGACATTTATATTGCTGTAACAGCTAGAACAGGCCCTGCCTGTTGTGTTAAGCTACAGAGAGACCTTAACTTACGACTGTACAATTGAGTCCAAAATTTGTGTTTCTAAGCGGGACAGGGATTAAGCGAGTTTTGCTCCATTTTACGACCATTCACGCCACTGTTAAGTGAATCACTGCAGTAATAATAATAAGTTAGTCACACAGCTGTTAAGTGAACCTGGCTTCCCCATTGGCTTCGTTGTCAGAAGGTCGCAAAAGGGGATCGCGTGATCCCGGGGCCCTGCGACTGTCGTAACTGTGAGTCAATTACCAGGAGCCTGAATTTTGAACCATGGGGATGCTGCAAGTGTAAAAACAATCACGTCCCTTTTTTCACAGGCTGTTGTAATGCTGAACGGTCCTTAAACGAACGGTTGTAAGTCAAGGACGACCTATGTGCAGTTTATTTTAACCAGGGTTTACGAAATAAGCTGCAGTTTGGCCTGGGATAGGAAAATCTGCTAAGCCAAAGGACCTGAACAAATCGAAATTGGTTTAACCCAGGGGTAGGCAACCTTGGCTCTTTTATGATGCCTGGACTTCAACTCCCAGAATTCCTAAGCCGGCATGGCTCAGCTTGGAAACCTCTCCCTGTCCCCTCAGCGTGGCTGGCTCAGGAATTCTGGGAGTTAAAGTCCACGAGTCATGAGGGGGCCATAGTTCCCCCATGCTGGCTCAGGAATTCTGGGAGTTGAAGTCCACGAGTCATAAAAGAGCCAAGGTTGCCTATCCCTGGTCTAGGTGTATCTATCGTCTGTCTACCTACCTACCTACCTACCTAACTACCAACCAACCATCTAGGCCTGGATAGGCAACCTTGGCTCTTTTATGACTCGTGGACTTCAACTCCCAGAATTCCTGAGCCAGCCTGGCTCAGCTTGGAAACCTCTCCCTTTCCCCTCAGCGTGGCTGGCTGAGGAATTCTGGGAGTTGAAGTCCACGAGTCACAAAAGAGCCGAGCTTGCCTACCCCTGGTTTAACCCCAGGTGAGAATCCGACCCGAAAGAGAGAATCAATCATTTTTTTTAATGAGACGTCCTGTCTCCGCAAGCGACGCCGGCAGCGTGTAAGCAGTGGCAGGGAGTTCCCTAGCTGGCTGGGAGCTGCACTGTCAACGCTCTTCCATTCCAAGCCCTGTGATTGGGTAGCCCCGAGTTTTTTTTGGTTTGGGAAATTATGTGCTGGCTTGTGCAAATTCACGCCGGAAGACTCTTCCTCAAATTATAACCGAGCCCGGGTTATATTCATTCGAAAACGGTGCACTGGAAGAGGACCAAAGCAACTGGTTTTTCCTCCTCCTGGTGCCAGGGGTTGAAACACACACACACCAAACTCAACACAGCCCATCACTTGTGATTCATAGCCTGGTTTTTCGACTCCAGTGGAAACTTACAGCTTTGGGATCTGTTTCTCTTCTTCCTCCCACCCCGCCGCCCTCCCTTCGGTGTATACCAAAAGTCCCTCGGTGGATCCTTGCCAGCCAGGCTGGCAACCGGCTGGGGACTTGGTTGGCACCGCAGCTGCTGAATGGGCGTTTTTTTTGTGGGTTTTTTTTTGGTTTGTTTTTGTGGGAAACACTCTATGGGGGTGGGCGGGGTAGGGGACACAGGCCCAAATTCGCCAAAAAGTGGATTAAGTGCATTTTTTTAAGGAGGA
This sequence comes from Bothrops alternatus, assembly GCA_034064705.1. Lineage (NCBI taxonomy): Eukaryota > Metazoa > Chordata > Lepidosauria > Squamata > Viperidae > Bothrops > Bothrops alternatus. The sequence continues at coordinate 1,642,336 of JARGCV010000186.1, read as the reverse complement.
GGAGGAGAGCAACCGCACAGGCGTGTGAGATCCAAGAGGATCCAATCCCAAGAGGCATTGCTTTCATTTCTCAGGCCTATCGATTTTGGGGAGTTAAGAGCTGGACTACTGCAATGCCCCCTCCCCACGAGACTGCCCTTCTCATTCCTGTGAATGAGAATGCTGGACTCTTCCAGGTTTCTCACGCGAGTCCAGAGGTCTCCAGCCTTTGGAGGCACCATGGGACCGGGTTTTGTGGAGAAAGGTTTTTCCGCGGATGAGAGGGTGCGATGGTTTTGTGTGCTGCCCGCATCCCCCGGATGGGGCTTTGCTTGTCTGTGCTGACCGGTTGCTGGCATGCTGCGGCCGGTACCGGTCCACGGGCTGGAGGTTGTGGACCCCTGCGCTAGAGAAAGTTGTGTTTGGAGCAAGTGGTGGCATCTTTCCCCGTAGGGTCTCTACGGCCATGTCTCAAGCTTTCCAGAAGTGCCTGATGTGAAACAGATGTTTGGAGCTGGACGTGTTTCTGGAATGTTCCAGACACCTTTCCTGGAAGTTAGAACCACTATGGCAAAGCCGGAAGTGAGCATTTCTAAAGAAGCACCCCCTGCTTTGAATTCAGTAGTAATCAGAATACAGCTGATATAATAATAATAATAATAATAATAATAATAATAATAATAATAATAATAATAATAATATAATAGAGTTGGAAGGGATCTTGGAGGTCATCTAGTCCAACCCCCTGCCCAGGCAGGAGACCCTCTACCATTTCAGACAAATGGTTGTCCAATCTCTTCTTAAAAACCTCCAGTGATGAAGCACAACTTCTGGTGGCAGGCTGTTCCCCTGGTTAATTGTTCTCACTGTCAGGGAGCTTCTCCTTGATTCCAGGTTGCTTCTCTCCTTTGTCAGTTTCCATCCGTTGCTTCTTGTCCTGCCTTCAGGCGCCTTGGAGAATAGGTTGATTTCTCTGTGCCAGTCCCACCCCCCAAATATTGGAAGACTGCTATCTTAGAGGTCTTCTAGTCCAACCCCCTGCTCGAGCAAGAGATCCTATATACCATTTCAGACAAATGGCTTTTCGGTTTCTTTTTTTTTTTTTTTTTTTAAAGTCCAGTGTTGGAGCACCCACAACTTCTGGTGGCAAGCCGTTCCACTGGTTAATTGTTCTCACTGTCGGAAAGTTTCTCCTTAGTTCCAGGTTGCTTCTCTCCTTGATGAGTTTCCATCCGTTGCTTCCTGTCCCGCCTCCAGGGGCTTTGAAGAATAGCTTGACTCCCTCTTCTTTGGGGCAGCCCCTGAGATACTGGAAGACTGCTATCATGTTCCCCCCTCGTCCTTGCTTTCTCTAGACTGGCCAAACCCAAATTCTGCAACCGTTCTTCATATGTTTTAGCCTCCAGCCCCCAACATCCTTAAGGATGACCCAGAAGGTCATTATCCAAGAGGAGGGAGACTTATGATTGCCCCCCTCCAATTCCTGGGGGTTTTCGCCCCAGGCATCCTCTTATAATAATAATAGTAAAGTTGGAAGGGACTTTGGAGGTCATCTAGTCCAACCCCCTGCTCAGGCAGGAAACCCTATACCATCATTTCGGACAAATGGCTGTCCAGTTTCTTCTTAAAAACCTCCAGTGTTGGAGCATTCACTGCTTCTGGAGGCAGGTGGTTCCACTGGTTAATGGTTCTGACCGTGTGTCAGGACTCTGCAACTGGGTTCCAAGATTGCACAAGCCATAATGCCAGTTTCTCACCCATGGCTTAGATTAGAATGTGGTTTGAACTGAGGCCATTGGGCTTATCGATTATAATTTCCTTCATCTACTCCTACCTGTGTCTGGGGATTCTGGGAGTTGAAGTCCAGCCCATTGGAAAACTACGGGAGGTCCTCGACCTAAGACCGCAGAGGAGGCTAGTCGTCGTAAGTCGAGGCACTCACAATGACAGGACTTGATTTTTTTACAAAACAAAAAATGGCGACAGTCGTTAGGCAAATGGATGTGATGGGGAGGGGAGGGTCAATCGCAGTCATGTGACCACGGAACCGGCTCTCAAGATGAGACGGTTGCTAAGCACCCAAAATTGCTCCTGTGACTGCAGGATGTGTCCGCCTCTGTCGGAAGATGCGGGATTCCTGGTTGAACAAACCACGGTTTAACATGAGGGGGGTGAAGAAGATCTCTGCCTGTTGAAGATCTATCACTTTGTGCCCGTCTTTAAAGAGTTCAATATCGGTACAGGTGGTCCAGAATTTGAATCCAGAATTTAGGTTGCAAAGTGAGACATTTTGTTAAGCGGGTTTTGTCCCTTTTTACAATCTGACTTGCCATCTTTGTTAAGTAAGTCACACAGTTGTTAAGTGAATTGGGCTTGACTTGGCTTGTCAGAAGATCAACAAAAGGGGATCAGATAGTCCCCGGGACACTGTAACTGTCATAAATACAAGTCAGTGGCCAATGCCTGAATTTTGATCACGTGACCCTGGGGATGCTGCAACGGTTGTAAGCGTGAAACACGGTCATCAGCTGCTTTTTTCAGCGCCATTGTAATCTGGAATGTTCCCTAAACGAACCGTTGTAACTGGTCGTAAGTGTGAAAACACGGTCGTAAGCCACTCTTGGTAGTAACTGTGAACAGTCATTAAATGAATGGTTGTAAGCTGAGGACTTCCTATGTTGTCACTTTTCTTTGTGACTTTAAGCCAGCGGTTCTCAACCTGTGGGTCGCAAAGCCATTTGGGGTCGAACGACCGTTTCACAGGGGTCGCCAAACAACGCCGTCCGCCACTTTTTTCCCCATTTCCCCTCGACCGTCGCGTGCGTGCTGCGCATGCGCGATTCAGGCTGTTGCGCCGCGCATGCGCAATTCGGGCCGTCGCACTGCGCATGCGCGATTCAGGCTGTCGCACGCGCCACGCATGCGCGGGGCGGGGCGCCGTGCATGCGTGGCGCAGGTTGGGGTCGCAGCGCACATGGGTGGCGCAGGTCGGGGTCTCGGCCTGAAAAAGGTTGAGAACCGCTGCTTTAAGCGGTCACTAAACCAACGGTTGTCAGTCAAGAACCACCACTGGCACAGGTAACCCTCAACGACCAGAATTCCTGTTGCTAAGCAAAGCAGTTGAGTGTGTTGCGTCCTGTTTTACAACCTTTTTTTGCCCCACAGTTGTTAAGTGAATCACTGCAGTTGTTAACTGAGTCACGCGATTGTTAAGTGAATCTGGCTTCCCCCCCAACGACTTTGCTTTTGTCAGAAGACCACAAAAGGGGATCAGGTGTGACCCCGGGATGCTGCAGCCGTTGTAAGTGTGAAAACACGGTTGTAAGTCCCTTTTTTCAGTACCGTTGTAACTTTGGACGGTCGCTAAACAAGTGTGTGTAAGCTGAGGACTACTTCTGTTGTCATTTTTTTGCTTCGGCTTTCATTTCCCTCCGTTCATTCAATTCTTTTTTTTTCTTTCTAATTTTTTCATATTTTGGCATCGCCTACAGCAGTGTTTCTCAACCTTGACCATTTTAAGGCATGTGGACTTCAACTCCCAGAATTCCACAGCCAGCGTTGCTGGCTGTGGAATTCTGGGAGTTGAAGTCCACATGCCTTAAAATGGTCAAGGTTGAGAAACACTGGCCTACAGAGAGCCCTCGAACACAATTGAGTTCTCACATTTCCATTGTTAAGTGAGACATTCGTTAAGTGAGTTCTGCCCCGTTTTTTTTGCCCCAAACATTCAGTGAACCACTGCAGCTGATTAGTTAGTAACCCGGTTGTTAAGTAAATCTGGCTTCCCCCGTTAATTTTGGTCGCGGAAGGTGGCCACATGACCTTGGGACCCAGCAACGGTCACAACTACGAGTCAGTGGCCAGGCGGCCGAGTTTTGATCACGAGACCACAGAGACGGTGGCAAAAGTCGTAACTTTTGAAAAATGGCCCCCAGTTACTTTTTTTTCAGTGCTTTTTGTAACTTAGAACAGTCACATCATCATCATCATAGAGTTGGGAGGGACCTTGGAGGTCATCTAGTCCAACCCCCTGCCCAGGCAGGAGACCCTCTTACCATTTCAGACAAATGGTTGTCCAATCTCTCCTTAAAAACCTCCAGTGATGAAGCACAACTTCTGGTGGCAGGCTGTTCCACTGGTTAATTGTTCTCACCATCAGGGAGTTTCTCCTTAGTTCCAGGTTGCTTCTCTCCTTGATCGGTTTCCATCTGTTGCTTCTTGTTTTGCCTTCTGGTGCTTTGGAGAATGGGTTGACCCCCCTCTTCTCTGTGCCAGCCCCTCCCCCCCAAATATTGGAAGACTGCTATCATAATAACAGAATGCCAGAGTTGGAAGGGGCCTTAGAGGTCATCTAGTCCAACCCCCTGCTCAAATAGGAAACCCTATAGCATTTCAGACAAATGTCTGTTCATTTTCTTTTTTAAAAAAACTCCAGCGTTAGAGCATTCACAACTTCTGGAGGCAAGGAGTTCCACTGGTTAATTTATTATTATTATTATCATTATTATTATTATTAACAATAACAATAATAGAGTTGGAAGGGACCTTGGAGGTCATCTAGTCCAACCCCCTGCTCAGGCAGGAAAACCCTCTACCATTTCAGATAAATGGCTGTCCAGTCTCTTCTTCAAAACGTCCAGTGTTGGAGCATTCACTGCTTCAGGAGGCAAGGAGTTCCACTGGTGTTTAACTGTTCTCACTGTCAGGAAATTCCTCCTCAGTTTTGTAACTCGAGGACCGATTGTATTGGATTGGTTCATGCCCTTTTTATGGGTGGCCCTGAGTTCGAGACATACCGTTGCGCAGAAAGCAATAGAGAAGAAAGAAAGAAATTTTTTGCTTGGATTTAGATTGTGATTGTTGTTTTATATATATGTTGTAAGCCGCTCCGAGTCTTTGGAGAGGAGCGGCATATAAGTCCAAATAAAATAAATAAATAAATATGCTTAATCAAAACGCTTTCTTGGAAGAACCGGTGGCCACGCCAGGGTTAACTCCGTCGTACAGAGAGACCTGGGCACAGAATTTCTCAACCTTAAGAAAACTGGAAGATAGGCGGATATTTGTGGCTTGCCAAGATTGCGAAACCTGGGCTTTTTAGCATAATTATTTCCCTGGAATGGGATCCACGGGGCTGCCGGCTTTTTCAGCCCTGCCTGTGGGCGGGAGAAAGAATCTGGACAGACTACAAAACTACAAGTACAAAGCACCAGTTTCCTCCTCCTAGTAGTGCTTACTTAGCCATTCAGCTCCATAAACAATTCCGGGAAAGTTCCCAGTCCTCACCTTACGACCAAATCGAGCCCAGTCACTAAATGAGACATACGCTAAGCCCCATTTTGGTTCCTTCTACCTTTTTTTAACTGCCTGCTCGGGTTGCCCAATCAGCTTGTGAAGCTAAGACGGGCCCGGCATGTGGTGTCAAGCTACGGAGAGTCCTCGACTTACGACCACAGTTGAGCCCAAAATTTCCGTCGCTAATCAAGGCAGGTGTTAAGTGAGTTTTGCCCCCTTTTTATGACCTTCCTTGCCCCAGTCGTTAAGTCAATCCCTGCGGGTTGTTAAGTTAGTCAAGGCAACCTTGGCTCTTTTATGACTCGTGGACTTCAACTCCCAGAATTCCTGAGCCAGCATGGGGGAACTATGGCCCCTCATGACTCGTGGACTTCAACTCCCAGAATTCCTCTGCCAGCGTGGGGGAACTATGGCCCCTTCATGACTCATGAACTTCAACTCCCAGAATTCCTCAGCCAGCATGGGGGAACTATGGCCCCTTCATGACTCGTGGACTTCAACTCCCAGAATTCCTGAGCCAGCGTGGGGGAACTATGGCCCCCTCATGACTCGTGGACTTCAACTCCCAGAATTCCTCAGCCAGTGTGGGGGAACTATGGCCCCTTCATGACTCGTGGACTTCAACTCCCAGAATTCCTGAGCCAGCATGGGGGAACTATGGCCCCTCATGACTCGTGGACTTCAACTCCCAGAATTCCTCTGCCAGCGTGGGGGAACTATGGCCCCTTCATGACTCGTGGACTTCAACTCCCAGAATTCCTCAGCCAGCATGGGGGAACTATGGCCCCTTCATGACTTGTGGACTTCAACTCCCAGAATTCCTCAGCCAGCGTGGGGGAACTATGGCCCCCTCATGACTCGTGGACTTCAACTCCCAGAATTCCTGAGCCAGCGTGGGGGAACTATGGCCCCTTCATGACTCGTGGATTTCAACTCCCAGAATTCCTGAGCCAGCATGGGGAACTATGGCCCCCTCATGACTCGTGGACTTCAACTCCCAGAATTCCTCAGCCAGCGTGGGGGAACTATGGCCCCTTCATGACTCGTGGACTTCAACTCCCAGAATTCCTCAGCCAGCGTGGGGGAACTATGGCCCCCTCATGACTCGTGGACTTCAACTCCCAGAATTCCTGAGCCAGCGTGGAGGAACTATGGCCCCTTCATGACTCGTGGACTTCAACTCCCAGAATTCCTGAGCCAGCGTGGGGGAACTATGGCCCCTTCATGACTCGTGGACTTCAACTCCCAGAATTCCTCAGCCAGCGTGGGGGAACTATGGCCCCTTCATGACTCGTGGACTTCAACTCCCAGAATTCCTCAGCCAGCGTGGGGGAACTATGGCCCCCTCATGACTCGTGGACTTCAACTCCCAGAATTCCTGAGCCAGCGTGGAGGAACTATGGCCCCTTCATGACTCGTGGACTTCAACTCCCAGAATTCCTGAGCCAGCGTGGGGGAACTATGGCCCCCTCATGACTCGTGGACTTCAACTCCCAGAATTCCTCAGCCAGCGTGGGGGAACTATGGCCCCTTCATGACTCGTGGACTTCAACTCCCAGAATTCCTCAGCCAGCGTGGGGGAACTATGGCCCCCTCATGACTCGTGGACTTCAACTCCCAGAATTCCTGAGCCAGCGTGGAGGAACTATGGCCCCTTCATGACTCGTGGACTTCAACTCCCAGAATTCCTCAGCCAGCGTGGGGGAACTATGGCCCCTTCATGACTCGTGGACTTCAACTCCCAGAATTCCTGAGCCAGCGTGGGGGAACTATGGCCCCTTCATGACTCCTGGACTTCAACTCCCAGAATTCCTCTGCCAGCGTGGAGGAACTATGGCCCCTTCATGACTCGTGGACTTCAACTCCCAGAATTCCTCAGCCAGCGTGGGGGAACTATGGCCCCTTCATGACTCGTGGACTTCAACTCCCAGAATTCCTGAGCCAGCGTGGGGGAACTATGGCCCCTTCATGAGTCGTGGACTTCAACTCCCAGAATTCCTCTGCCAGCGTGGGGGAACTATGGCCCCCTCATGACTCGTGGACTTCAACTCCAGAATTCCTGAGCCAGCATGGCTGAGCTTGGAAACTTCTCCCTTTCCCCTCAGCAGGCTGGCTCAGGAATTCTGGGAGTTTAAGTCCAGGAGTCATAAAAGAGCCAAGGTTGCCTACCCCCTGAGTTAGTCAAACGGTCGTTAAGTGAATCCAGCTTTCCCCCCATCGACTTTGCTTGTCAGAAGATCGCAAAAGGGGATCATGTGACCCCTCCCGGGAGACAGCGACAGTCATAAATGCGAGCCCTTTGCCAGGTGCCTGAAGTTTGATCACCTGACTCCAGCCAGGGACGCCACCAGGTGTGAAAACGGTGCTACGTCAACGCTGTAACTTTAAACAGTCACTAAAGGCATTGTTGTAAGTCGAGGACTTACCTGTAGTAGCTACCTAGAGACAGAGAGAAATTTCTGCATTTGTCTCCCGTTTTGGAGAAACTGGGAGAGACTCGGAGACAACGGAACAAACGTGCTTGATAGTAAACACGTCCATCAACTGGGAGTTTTTTAAAAAAAATATATATATTTAAAAATAGTAAAAAAATTAATTAAAAAGAAAACAACATGCAAATAAACTGAAAGGGCAGATCTAGTGGACCCCCGAGTCTTTTTCTGCTGTCGATTTTCTGTGCTTCTCTATCAAAAACAGCCTTATTTTAAAGAGGGATTGAAGGCACTAAGAGAATCCTGGTTTAGGAATACAGGTAATCCTTGATTTATGATCACAACTGGGATCAGACATTCTCTAGCAAGGAGGTTATTAAGTGAGTCATGCCTGATTTTATCTTTTTGTCGGGGTTGTTAAGTGAATCGCTGCAGTTAAGTTCTACGTGCCGTCGCTAAACGAATCTGGGTTCTCCACTGACTTTGCTTATCACAAGAAGATCCCAAAAGGGGATCCCATGATCCCGGGAGAGAATCAACCTGGAATTAAGGAGAAATTTCCTGACAGTGAGGACAATTAATCAGTGGAACGACCTGCCACCAGAAACTGTGAATGCTCCAACACTGGAACTTTTTTAAGAAGAGACTGGACAGCCGTTTGTCCGGAATGCTACAGGATCTCCTGTCTGAGCAGGGGGTTGGACTAGATGACCTCCAAGGCCCCTTCCAGCTCTATTCTATTCTGAATTCAGGTAGTCCTTTTCCCGATTTACTGGGAGATTTTGGCCAACTGATTTTAACCGTCCGGGAATGGAAATGGCTCTGACGCCTTATGACAGGTGACAGAGACATCCTATTCTCTCTTAAGGAAATCCTATCGATGCATGAGGTTCCAGCTGCATAAATACAGTAGTCCTCGACTTATGACCATTTCATTTAATGACCGTTCGACGTAACACTGGCACTGTAAAAAGTGACTGAGGTCCAGTTGTCACGTGACCGTTGGAGCATTTCCCCCCCCCTCACAGTCACGTGACTGAAATTCAGACGCTTGGCACAACTGACTCATATTTATGACGGCGGCAGTGCCCCAAGCTCACGCGGTTCCCCTTTTGCGATCTTCTGAGAAGCAGTGAGGAAGCCAGGTCCCCTCAACAGCCTTGTTCCTAATTGAACAATGGCTGTGATGCGCTTAAGAACTTAAGGACGTAAAATGGGGCAAAACCCGCTTAATGACTGTCTTGCTTAGCAGCTCTGAGCCCAGTCGTGGTTGTAAGTCAAGGACTTCCCGTATTTCACATTTATTTGCCGCTGTAGATGTCTGATCAGACGCTCCAACGCCATCTGAGAGACCTTGTCAATGATGCAAATTGGACTGTACAATGGGGCAAAATTAGCTTAACAACCGTGTCTTGCTTAGCAAGCAGAATTTGGGGTTCAGTTGTAGTCATAAGTCAAGGACCACCTGTCAAGCAGATGAATGGAATGGAATAGAATAGAATAGAATAGAATAGAATAGAATAGAATAGAATAGAATAGAATAGAATAGAATAGAATATGGAATAAATGGAACAGAATAGAATAGAACAGAACAGAATAGAATAGAATATGTGGAGTGGAACGGAATGGAATAGAGTAGAGTAGAATACAGAATAGAATAGAATAGGACAGAACAGAACAGAATATGTGGAGTGGAGTGGAACGGAACGGAACAGAACAGAATAGAATAGAATATGTGGGGTGGAATAGAAATAGAACAGAATAGAATAGAATAGAATATGTGGAGTGGAACGGAACAGAACAGAACAGAATAGAATAGAGTTGAAAGGGACCCTGGAGGTCTTGTAGTCCAACCCCCTGCTCAGGCAGGAAACTCTTATCTGACTTTGCTTGTCAGTTGGTCGCAAAAGGCGGTCACTGCAACCGTCATAAATGGGAGCCCGTTGCCAAGCGTCTCAGTTTTGATCACGTCACCACGAGATGCTGCAACAGCCGTAAGTGTGAAAAACGGACATAAGTCACTTCTTCCAGCGTTGCTGTAACTTCAAACAGTCACTAAACGAACAGTTGCAGATCAAGTAGTACCAGAAGCACAACACTGGACCAGATTTTTGAAACGTGTGTATCCAAACGAGCGTGTCTTCTCAATGCACAAGGCACAATTTAAGTCTGCAATGCCCAAAGCATTTAACCTGGTTTCCTGAATTAACCCCATTTTCTGAGTCTGCCTTCCCTATTGAGAATAGAATAGAAATAGAAATAGAATAGTTGGAAGGGACCTCGGAGGTCATCTAGTCCAACCCCCTGCTGAGGCAGGAAACCCTAAGCCATTTCAAACAAATGGCTGTCCAATCTCTTCTTAAAAACTTCCAGTGTTGAAGCATTCATCGCTTCTGGAGGCAGAATCGGACTGCAGCTCGGTTCGGGCACAGTGTGCCTGACCTAACCATGGTTTGTTCAACCAACTGCAATCGGCTGGCATCCCGACAACCTCAAGCCATTGAATAGTCTACCTGGGCCCCCCCCAAAGAAGAAGAAGAAGAAGCCCCCTTTAGGCTTAACACGACGCCCGCCTCTGGCTCGGCAGGTGTGCGTCTCCAGCCCTGCACGCATGTCCGATGAGACACGGGGGCTGCAGAATCAACCAATCCACCAGGGCCTTCTGAGTTTTCAACAGCTGGCAGTGCGTTTCCCAGGCAGGTCCGTGTGGTCTCCCTTTTGACACACCGGGGGTGTGTTGGCACAGCGGGCGGGCTTTGGGTGGAGTAACCTGTTCTCGGGCAACAGCCACGTTGCGACACCCAACTGTAACCTACTTTTGAAACAAAACTGTCGGTGGCAAAGCTGGAGGGGTGGAGAGAGAGAGAGAGACCTGCCCCATCCCGGTGCCCTCTAAGCAGGCTAGCCGGCTTGTCTGGATTTCGCCCAGCGCTTGGCACGGCCTGCCTTTCATGTTGGCATGTGTTGATTCGGGGAAGCAGCCTGGCGCTCGGCTGAGTTGCCCGACTCGTTCTCGCAGCTCTGCCTAAACACCTGCCCGCCGAGGAAGAGGTGCCCGATCCTGGGGGGGGGGTGCCACCACCGCCGTCCCGAAGCAGACAGGCCCGAACATGGTTAGTGCGCAGACGAGACGCCCTGCTGGCACCTTGCCCTGGGCTGTTTTCGGTGGGGTTTTTTTGTTACAAAATGCCTTTCATTTTAACACCTGGTCCTTGACTTACGACACAACCAAGGCCGAAATCGGCTCTTGACGAGCGAGATGGCCATTCGGTGAGCTTTGCCCCATTCATGCCACTTTTTGCTAAGGGGCATTGCTGCCATTGTTAAGCTAGTCAGACGGTCGTTAAGCGGATCTGGCTTCCGCCCCCCCCCATTGACTTTGCTGGTCACAAGTTGTGAAAAAAGGAGATCAGGTGACTTTGGGATATTGCAACGGTCATAAATGTGAGTCAGTTGCCTAGCTTTTTCCTCTTTTATATATATATATATATATATATTATATTTGTAGGTCTTTGGTTCTTCGGGTTTTCTCCCACATTTTCTTTTAACTGCCAGTGGGGGTTTATATTTATATTTATATTTATTATTTTATTTTATATTATATATTATATATTATATTATTATATTATATTATTATATTATTTTATTTTATTTTATTTTATATATGTAACAGCAATAAATTCTCCCCTTTTACAAATGGATGGATGGACAGACACACACAAACCTACACACACACACATATACACACATACTTGTAAAAAGGGAGGAGAATTTATTGCAATTTATTTTCTTTCAGCACTCAGCCAGGGTGGATCCTACATGTTAAATGTTAAATTTAATTGACCCCTTTTTTTCTCCTTTTTTTTGTACATTTTTTTTTCTTTTTCTTTTTTTTTTGTGGTTAAGGTTGAATGTATGTTTTTTGTTTGGTTTCATTTTGTCTGTCTGTTTTGCTGCTCTGTATTTTTATTCTCTATGATGGAACAAACTTATTTAAAAAAAAAAAAACACAAAAGTCGCAAAAGGGGATCACACTTCCCAAACACCGCCCCCCCACCACCACCACCGGGGACGCTGCCAGCATCATACATAGGATCCCGTTGCTAACCACCTGAATTTTGGTCCCGTGACCGTGGGGAAGGCTGCGACGGTCGTAAGTGTGAAACGGTCATAAGTCGCTTTTTCGGTGCCGCTGCCACTTTGAACGGTCACTAAGCGAACTGTTGCAAGTTGAGAACTCCGTGTGTCCAAGGCGAGGAATTTTACTGTGAGACGAACCTCGGAGCAGGGAACGTAGAGGAAGAAGACCCCAAATAAAATTTACAAAGATAAGGAAAATATAATGGTGGGGTCTCAGTCAAGGAAGGAGAGGGGGGAAGGTTGCACTTAGTGCCCTTCTACGGCATTTGTACGGCATTGCCATCTGCTTCCCGGCCCCCTAGCTTTAATAGAATGGGAAGGGATCATGGAGGTCTTCTAGTCTGACCCCCTGCTCAAACAGGAGACCTTGTACCGCTTGGTCAAGTGGCGGTCTGCGGGTAAAGGAATTTTCTGCTTCGGAGGGTCTTCCCCGCCCCGCCCCCCGCCCCCCCCCCCCAGCCCTCTTGGATGTTTATGTGGGATGCAAATTGCAGAGAGGAAGTGGCCAGGCAGGTATTGCAGGCTAATTCTTTTTTTTTTTTTTTCTTTACAACCTTTTAATGTTATCGGTATGTTTAAAAGCCACCAATGCCCCTTTGTGCTCGACTCTTTTAGCCGTCTCCCGTTTTACTCCAATGCTAACACCATTATCACTAACTCTTGAGATTGCATGTTAGACCCGAACACCAACCCTGCCCTCTAGGATGTCGCTCCTGGGTGGATTTTCATGTGTTTATGAAACATGGAAGAACTCTGATATGAATCTGTTCGTAGACCGCCGAGTTGGGATTCCCTACTGATGCTTTTCACACTAGGAGCACTTATGCAGCTAGCTGCTTGGCCATATATACTAACTATAAACTAAGCTTCCTGAGATGTGAGCTAGAAACCAAGCTCTTCCCACACTCGGGCACCTGTACAGTCTCTCTATTATAGTGTTGACCCTCCCGTAGATCACTATCAGCACTGATACGGTGTCTGGCCAGTGTGCGTGTCCTTTTTGTGTATTTTCAACTGGAAGCTGGTCTGAAAAGCTTTTACCACATTCGGAGCACTTGTTAAGGCTTTTGCCTGTGTGGGTCCTCTCGTGTTACCCACTGCCAGCAATTCGATCCTGACCGGCTCAAGGTCGGTAAAATGAGGACCCAGATTGTTGGTGGGGGTGGGGGGAAATAAGCTGATTCTTCCACCCGCTTAGGGAGGGCTGTAAAACCCTTCGGAAGCCGTATATAAGTCTAAGTCAGTGGTGGCGTAGCTATGGCACGCGTGCCAGAGGCGGAACTCGGAGCCCTCTCTGTGGGCGCATGAGCCGATGCCCCGGCAGAGTTCGCCAGAGTAGCGAGCACATGGCATTTGGAAGCGACAGGGCAGGAAGTGAGCAAGCAGCATTTGCCCACCCCACCCCCCGGGGATGCCCCGGAGATGGCGAGAGACTGGCCCTGGCCATGCTCACCCAGTCTGCCATGACCACTGCAGCCACAGCTACCCAGTGTGCCATGCCCCCCCCTCCCGAGGACACCACAATGCTGATGCAGCCCTGGCACTTTGCAATAAATAAGTGGGTTTGGAGTTGCAGTTTGGGCACTGGGTCTCTAAAAGGTTCGCCATCACTGGTCTAAGTGCTGATGCTGTTGCCTTTCCTTCCTTCCTTCCTTCCTTCCTTCCTTCCTTCCTTCCTTCCTTCCTAGTGGTTAGCATACAATATTGCAGGCTGCCCACTGCCAGCAGTTCGATCCTGACCGGCTCAGGGTTGTCCCAGCCTTCCATCCTGAAACGGGGCTGCTAGCGCTGGCGTGAGGCGCATGGCACGCTAGTGCCGGCGCAAGGCTCGTGGCTCGGCTAGCATCGGTGTGAGGCTCACAGCTCAGGTAGCGCCAGCGTAAGGAGAAGTGAGCGGTCGCACACACGTGTGTTAACTTGCCACTCACGCGGCCCGGTGGCCAAGAGGCTATGGCCATAGGTTGGGGGCCTCTGGCTTAGAAGAGACCCTCCCTAATATTTATTTATTTATTTATTAAATTTCTATTCCGCCCTAATCCGGGAACTGAATATCTCTGGCTGTAAAAGAGACGGCAGGAGACTTGTCCATTCAGGTCCGCAAGATCCGGTTGTTGCCACCTTACAGTAAAGTAGTGTCAGCTCATCTGCTCTGTTTTTGACGAGAGAGCCTTAAAAAAAATCCAGGATAGTAAAAGGTACAGAAAACCACACAATTTCGCAGCCTTTTTTTTTTTTTTTTTTTTTTTGCATCAGAACCATCCAAAACCGATTCATCGCCCTGGCGTATACAAGCATGCTGCGAATTCAGCAGAGCGTAAACGTGCAGCCAGCCCAGAGCTAACCGTTTTCCTTGTGCCAGAGCTCTGCAAACAAACCAGGATTGTAGGCTTGATGCTGGAGAGGCCTGTTTGAGGAACCTTGGTGGGTCCATCCAAACTTGTGCAATTCCACAAATTTTCTGCAGCCCTTGGACGGTGCAAGGGACATCCCTCTCCTCGTTACTGCATCCAGTTTTGCTCACCACAATGTAAAAAAAGATGCTGAGACTCTAGAAAGGGTGCAGAGAAGAGCAGCAAAGATGATCAGGGGACTGGAGGCTAAAACATAAGGAACGGTTGCTGGAATTGGGTATGTCTAGTTTAACGAAGAGAAGGATGAGGGGGGACATGATAGCAGTCTTCCAGTATCTCAGGGGCTGCCCCAAAGAAGAGGCAGTCAAGCTATTCTCCAAAGCGCCTGAAGGCAGGACAAGAAGCAAAGGATGGAAACTAACCAAGGAGAGAAGCAACCTGGAACTAAGGAGAAACTTCCTGACAGAACAATTAATCAGTGGAACTCCTTGCCTCCAGAAGTTGTGAATGCTCCAACACTGGAACTCTTTAAGAAGAGACTGGACAATCATTTGTCTGGAATGGTTTAGGTTCTCCTGCCGGAGCAGGGGGCTGGACTAGATGACCTCCGAGGTCCCTTCCAACTCTGTATTTCTATATCTTATTCCATTCCATTTCTATTCTTACTCTACTCTATCCCTATCCCTATTTATTCCCATTCCTCTTCCTATTCTATTCCTTAGCCTTCGCAGACGGGGGTCCCCGGCTCAACTTCCTCCATGGTTGGGTCTCCGGATGTTCCCCAGCTCTCCGGATGTTTCTCTGTATCTGCCCCCATCTCGAAGTCCTGTTTCTCTCTCTCTCTCTCTCTTCAACCCACCGTCAAGCTTGCAGTTGTGTAATTGTTCACTTCCTCAAAATGCGTGTGGGCCCACCCCTTGTTCTTCCGTTGAGAGTCCGTCCCTCTCTTCCTCCTCCCCTTTCCTCACAGCAAAAGGAAGGCATGGTGCAGCCCCCCCCCCACGGGGACGAGGGGGCTTGCTGGACTTTGTGTCCTCACAGCCGGAAAGCTTATCTCCGGCCCACGGCCTGTCACCTTGTCAATCACCCACAGCAGGGATTACGAGAAGAAGCGGCTCTCCTCCGGATTTACTGGGGTGGTATTCTCTGCTGACCCTTCTTAAACCCCAGGGGCCGGGAAGGGATTGGGGCCTCTTTCAATGACCCCCTCCAAACTGTATAGAGTTAGTCCTTGGGTTGCGATCAAAATAGGAATAGGAGTAGGAATAGGAATGGAAAGGATGGGATAGGATAGGAAAGAATTAGAAAAGAAATAGAAAAGAAGAATGAAAAAGAATAGAATAGAATAGAATGCAGAAAATAATAATAGAATAGAATGTAGAATAGAATAGAATAGCAGTGGAATATAGTAGAATAGAATAGAACAGAACAGAACAGAATAGAATAGAATAAGGATTGGAAAAATAGAATAGAATAGAATAGCTGGAGGGGAACTTGGAGGTCATCTAGTCCAACCCCCTGCTCAGGGAGGAAACCCTAGACCATTTCTGACAAATGGCTGTCCAGTCTCTTCTTAAACACTTCCACTGTTGGAACATTCACAGCTTCTGGAGGCAGGTTGTTCCACTGATTAATTGTTCCCACTGTCAGGAAATTCCTCCTTAGTTCCAGGTTGCTTCTCTCCTTGATTAGTTTCCATCCTTTGCTTCTTGTTCCACCTTTGGAGAATAGTTTGACTCCCTCTTCTTTGTGGCAGCTCCTGAGATACTGGAACACTGCTATCATGTCCCCCCTCGTCCTTCTCTTCGTTAAACAAAACATACCCAATTCCAGCAACCATTCCTTCTATGTTTTAGCCTCCAGTCCCCTAATCATCTTTGTTGCTCTTCTCTGCACTCTTTCTAGAGTCTCAGCATCTTTTTTACATCGTGGGGACCAAAACTGGATGCAGTACTCCAAGTGTGGCCTTACCAAGGCCTTGTAAAGTGGTATTAACACTTCAAGTGATCTTGATTCTCTCCCTCTGTTAATGCAGCCCAGCACTGTGTTGGCTTTTTTGGCAACTGCAGCACACGGCTGGCTCCTCTGAGCTTGCTTGTTTTCTTGCAGACGTCTCATGACCCAACTAGGTAACATCATCAGTGCTAGAATGAAATGGGGTTTGTGGAGAGAAGGAAGATGAGGAGGAGGAGGAGGAAGACAATGACTCTGGGATCCTTGGTGTTCTCTGAGCTGGCTTGTTTTCTTGCAGGCGTCTCATGACCCAACTAGGTAACATCTTCAGTGCTAGTAAGGAGTGGGGTTTGCTGTCCCTTTGTATTCCAGTGTCTTGCCTGTCTGTCTGGGTGGGTGGAGGTCTTAGGAATTCTTCGCTTGGGCTGTTTCCGAAGGGCTCTTTGCCCCTTTCCTGATTGGAGCGTTGCTTACTTGATGGCTGCTCTGAAGGTGGCCTTGGAGTTAATCTCTGCTGATCTGGGTGCTGATTCCTGGTGGAGAGGTGCTGGAGTCTTTTTCTCCTTTGGGCTATTCCATTGCCTCTTTTCCATAATCCAGGGGTTCTCAACCTTGGCAACTTTAAGACTTGTGGACTTCAACTCCCAGAATTCCTCAGCCAGCTTTGCTGGCTGAGGAATTCTGGGAGTTGAAGTCCACAAGTCTTAAAGTTGCCAAGGTTGAGAACCGCTGGCATAATCTATAGATGTGGTTAACGCCTCTGTGTCCATTGATGGCTGACTGGTCAGAGGGCCAGGCTTCTAGAAAATTCCCTGGCATTCTGGGACTTGGTCTGCTCTAGGACGGTCACCTTTTCCCCATTTCTGCTAGGGTGAAATCTGTCTGTCTGTGGTGAAATCCAAGGCTTTTCATGATGTCCTCTGAGGGCTAGAGCGTACTCTTCAGTGAGTTCCTGATTTTTATGGCCTTTTTGCTTTGGGTCGTTCAGTGAATTTCTGCAGTTGTTCAGTGGATTCCGCGTTGTTAAGTGAATCATTCGATTGCTAAACGAATGCAGATTCTTTCCTGTTGACTTTGCTGGTCAGAAAGCAGCTGGGCCAGGTCACAAATGGGGACCCCGTCACCTTGGGATGCTACAACCGTCAAAAATACGAGCGTCCGAATTCTGATCGTGTGACCATGGAGATGTTGCAACGGTCGTACGTGCGAGGACAGGTTGTGTCTCTTTTTCCCCCCAATGCTATTGGTACTTAAAATGGTCGCTAAACGAACGGTTGTAGGTCAAGGACTGCCTATAAATGAATACAGAGGGAGAACAGCTGCTTGTCTGAAATGGAATAGGATGTCATGCCTGAGCAGGGGGTTGGGCTAGAAGACCTCCAGGGACCCTTCCAGTTCTGCTATTCTGTTCTGTTCTATTCTATTCCCTATATTCTGTTCTGTTCTGTTCTGTTCTATTCTATTCTATTCTATTCTGTATTCTATATTCTATGCCATTCTATTTTATTCTATTCTATATTCTATTCTAGTCTCTATTCTATTCCATTCTATTCCATTCCATTTGATTCCACATATTCTATTCTATTCTATTCCATTCCATTCTATTCTATTCTATTCTATTCTATATTCTATTCTAGTCTATATTCTAATCTAGTCTATATTCTATTCTATTCCATTCTATTCTATATTCTATTCTATTCTATATTCTATTCTATTCTATTCTATATTCTATTCCATTCTATTTTATTCTATTCTATATTCTATTCCATTCTATATTCTAGTCTAGTCTAGTCTATATTCTAGTCTAGTCTATATTCTAGTCTAGTCTAGTCTAGTCTATATTCTATTCTATTCCATTCTATTCTATATTCTATTCTATTCCATTCCATTCTATTCTATTCTATCCTATCCTGTAATTCATATTCTATTCCATTCCACTCCACTCCACATTCTATTCTATTCTATATTCTATATTCTGTTTTCTATTCTATATTCTATTCCATTTCATTCTGAAGAAAATGGCTCTCTGCACAATTTTTCCAGTGTTTTTAGAAATCCAAAGCACTGAAACGTACCCATTAGAGGTAGTTCCTGTAGCCTAAAATTTCCAAGCAGAACGGTTGCTAAGTGAGTTTTGCCCCATTTTATGACATTTTTTGCCCTAGTTGTTAAGTGAATCAGTGAAGCTGATAATAAGTAACATGGTAGTTAAGTGAATCCACCTTCCTCATTGACTTTACTTGTCAAAAGGTCGCCAAAGGGGATCACATGACTCCAGGACGCTGCAACCGTCATAAATATGAATCAGTTGCCAAGTGTCCGAATTTTGATTATGTCATCACGGGGATGCTGCCATGTCTGTTAACTCTGAAAAACAGCCACAAGTCCCTTTTTTCAGGGCCATTTCAATCTAGAATAAGAATAGAATAGAATAGAATAGAATAGAATAGAATAGAATAGAATAGAATAGAATAGAATAGAAAATAGAATAGAAAATAGAATAGAAAATAGAATAGAATAGAAAATAGAATAGAATAGAAAATAGAATAGAATAGAGAATAAAAAATAGAATAGAATAGAATAGAAGATAGAATAGAATAGAATAGAACCAGAGTTGGAAGGGACCTTGGAGGTCATCTAGTCCAACCCCCTGCTCAGGCAGTAAACCCTATACCATTTCTGACAAATGGCCGTCCAGTCTCTTCTTAAAAACTTCCAGTGTTGGAGCATTCACCGCTTCTGAAGGCAAAGTTGTTCCACTGGTGAATTGTCCTCACTGTCAGGAAGTTTCTCCTTAGTTCTAGGTTGCTTCTCTCCTTGATTTAGTTTCCATCCGTTGCTTCTTGTCCTGCCTTCAGCTGCTTTGGAGGGATAGGTTGAACCCCCTCTTCTTCATGGCAGCCCCTGAGATATTGGAAGACTTCCATCGTGTCCATACGTGATGTGCCTTGTTCACCAAGGTGCTGCGATTTCAGGGAGGAAATGGAGTCGGAGAACAGGGGCTCCCTCCGACTGGCTGGCTGCCACTCCTGACTTGGAAAAAAAGTGCACGCACACACCCAGACCCGTCTCAGCTTTGCTTAGCAGGCAGATTAAAGTTGCTGAATGGCCTCCTTCCTCCACGGCTCTTAGCCTACCAGCCGAACACGGGGACGCGTCCCTAAGCAGAAAGGAATCTGTTCAGACATGTTGGTGCCATTGCGGATAGTGGTAGGCATAGCCAACTTTCCCTTTGGCAGGCAGAGATGTGGGGGAGGGTGGAGGAGGAGGTCTGGAACAGCCTCCCCCTCCGGTTTCGGCTGGGCAGAAGGCTTGGGCCGTCACTGAGGTCCTCCTGGATCTTGGAAGGTCTCCAGATGTTGGAGGTAGCAAACCTATTCCAGGACCCAGCAGAGAGGTCTGTCTGGCTCCTGGTGTCCAACTGCGGCTACTAGCCTCTCCTCGCCTCCACCAGCTCACAGACCACCTTGCCAATGTGATGCTGAAAGGGTGGGCTTGGTGCTCTGCGGAGAGGGCGGACTACAGGGCCCATCAGCCCCCCCCGTCCTCTGCAGGTCCTCTAAGTCCACCCCCCTGCAGAGATGGCCAGCTACAAGTCCCACAAGTCCCCTGGGTTCCCACCAGCGGACTGGGACAATTCAGTTTAATTATTTAAAACAACGAAAGCATTTGTTTTTAATTTTTGTTTATTCTGCCCCTCCTTCGGCATCCTTTCTTTGATGACTCCAGTCCATTATTTCTTC
Organism: Bothrops alternatus; assembly: GCA_034064705.1. Lineage (NCBI taxonomy): Eukaryota > Metazoa > Chordata > Lepidosauria > Squamata > Viperidae > Bothrops > Bothrops alternatus. The sequence continues at coordinate 1,622,443 of JARGCV010000186.1, read as the reverse complement.
AATATTAGTGTCACATCCCACGGAGAGCTGGCCCCGGCGAATTGTCGTAGATCCCCTGAGTCCAGCATTTCCCCCTGCGGAGACGGTGGACTACAGGTCCCATAAGTCTCCTGTCCTCTGCAGATGCCGTAAGTTTTTTTCTCCCTGTGGAGATGGGGGATTACAGGTCCCATGAGTCCCATTCTCCACAGGTCCCATAAGTCCACCATTTCCCCCTGTGGAGAGGGTGGACTACAGGTCCCATAAATCCCCCACTCCCGCATATATCTTAGGTCCATCATTTCCCCCTCTGGAGAGGGTGGACTACAGGTCCCATAAGTCCTCAATCCCATGCAGATCCCGTTTTTGTTCCTGCGGAGATGGTGGACTACAGGTCCCATAAGCCCCCCCACTTCTGCACATACCCTAGGTCCACCATTTCACCCTGTGGAGAGGTGGACTACAAGTCCCATAAGTCCCTTATTCCCTGCAGATCCCCTAGGTGTTTTTTCCCTGTGGAGAGAGTGGACTACAGGTCCCATAAGTCCCCTATCCCCTGCAATCCCCTAGATGTTTTTCTCCCTGTGGAGAGGGTGGACTACAGGTCCCATAATTCCCCTACCCCCTGCAGATCCCCTACGTATTTTTCTCCCTGTGGAGAGAGTGGACTACAGGTCCCATAAGCCCCCCACTCCTGCACATACTCTTGGTCCACCATTTCCCCCTGTGGAGAGGGTGGATTACAGGTCCCATAAGTCCCCTATCCCCTGCAGATCCCCTAGGTGTTTTTCTCCTTGTGGAGAGGGTGGGCTACAGGTCCCATAAGTCCCTTGCTCCTGAGGATCGCCTACATCCACCATTTCCCCTTGCGGAGATGGTGGACTACAAGCCCCATAAATACCACCCACAATGCTTTTTTGCCCCAGTCCTAGTAGCGAGTAGAGAAATTGTAGTTTGTCTACAGCAGGGGTTCTCAACCTTGGCAACTTTAAGACTTGTGGACTTCAACTCCCAGAATTCCTCAGCCAGCAAAGCTGGCTGAGGAATTCTGGGAGTTGAAGTCCACAAGTCTTAAAGTTGCCAAGGTTGAGAACCGCTGGTCTACAGCATCCCATATTTCTGTTTTCACCTTCATCTATATTTATAATTTACTATACAGACAGACCTCGACTTAAGACTATAATTGAGCCTGAAATTTCTGTCGCTAAACAGGACAGAGTGAGTTCTGTCCCACTTTACAACCTTTCTTCCCACAGCTGTTAAGAGAATCACTGCAGTGGTCAAGCGAGTTACACGGTTGTTAAGTGAATCTGAGTTTGCTTGTCAGAAGGTTGCAAAAAGGGGATCGCATGATCCCAGGGCACCGTGACCGTGTGCCGGTTGCCAAGCATGCTGGTACAAATAAATCCATTAAAAGAAAAACCTTGGGGGGGGTGCTGCTCCCCACAAACCAGGATTAGTTTTAAGTGTCGCAGCTACTGCCTTCTCAGCAAAGCCACAACGTTCATTTGGAACTTATGTAGTGGAAGGTAGAGTAGTGTAGATCAGGGGTCCCCGGGCCCTGGACTAGCACCGGGCCACGGCATGCCAGAAATTGGTCCGTGTGAACAAGCAAAGCCCCATCCACGGGATGCAGGCAGCATGTGAAACCAGTCGCCCGCCCCCCCCCCAATCCACGGAAAAACCTCTCTCCACGGAATCGGTCCCTGGTGTCCGAAAGGTGGAAGAGAATTGAATAGAATAATATAGAATGTAATATGCTAGAATAGAATAGAATAGAATAGAATAGAATAGAATAGAATAGAATAGAATAGAATAGAATAGAATAGAATAGAATAGAATAGAATAGAATAGAATTACAGAATAGAATGGAATTACAGAATAGAATACAATACAATACAATAGAAAGGAATATGGAATATAGTGGAGTAGAATATAGAATAGAATATTCTTCTTGTGCCATATCCGTTATCGGACGTTGGTATTGTTAGCATATCTTAAGTTGTTGATCCAAATACCGTTTACTTTGATGCCAGCATCGATGTTCTCCAGTGCCTCGTTGAAGATTGACTCAGAGTAGATATTGAGCAACAGTGAAGACAGAATACATCCCTGTCTGACCCCTCTTCTTATTTCTGCATCAGCTGAGTATTTTTGGCCTAGTCTCACATTTGCTACCTGATGCCAATACAGATTCTTTATTATTTGGATGTCTTTTTTTCATCTAGTCCCCCTTGTTTCAGGATTTCTAATAGTTTGCTGTGTCTTATTTTATCAAAAGCTTTTTCGAAATCAATGAAGCATATACTGAAATAGAATATACTGAAATAGAATATAGAGTAGAATAGAATAAATAGAATAGAATAGAATAGACTATAGAATATAATAGAATATAATCAAATATAGAATAGAATAGAATGTACTATAGAAGAGTAGAGAATAGAATAGAATATACAATAGAATAGAACAGAACAGAGTAGAGTAGAATAGAATAGAAAATATGGAATAGAATAGAATAGAATAAGGAACAGAATAGAATAGAAAAGAATAAGGAACAGAATAGAATAGAAAAGAAAAGAATAAGGAACAGAATAGAATAGAATAGAATAAGGAACAGAATAGAATAGAATAGAAAAGAATAAGGAACAGAATAGAATAGAAAAGAATAAGGAACAGAATAGAATAGAATAGAAAAGAATAAGGAACAGAATAGAATAGAAAAGAATAAGGAACAGAATAGAATAGAAAAGAATAAGGAATAGAATAGAATAAGGAACAGAATAGAATAGAATAGAAAAGAATAAGGAACAGAATAGAATAGAATAGACTATAGAATATAAGAAAAGAATAAGGAATGGAATAGAATAGAAAAGAATAAGGAACAGAATAGAATAGAAAAGAATAAGGAACAGAATAGAATAGAAAAGAATAAGGAATAGAATAGAATAGAAAAGAAGAAGAAATAGAATAGAATAAGGAACAGAAAGAATAGAATAGAAAAGAATAAGGAACAGAATAGAATAGAATAAGGAACAGAAAGAATAGAATAGAAAAGAATAAGGAACAGAATAGAATAGAAAAGAATAAGGAGCAGAATAGAATAGAAAAGAATAAGGAACAGAATAGAATAGAAAAGAATAAGGAATAGAATAGAAAAGAATAAGGAACAGAATAGAATAGAATAGAAAAGAATAAGGAACAGAATAGAATAGAAAAGAATAGAATAAAAAAGAATAAGGAATAGAATAGAATAGAAAAGAATAAGGAATAGAATAGAATAGAATAGACTATAGAATATAACAGAAAAGAATAAGGAACGGAATAGAATAGAATAGAATAAGGAACAGAATAGAATAGAACAGAAAAGAATAAGGAACGGAATAGAATAGAAAAGAATAAGGAACAGAATAGAATAGAAAAGAATAAGGAACAGAATAGAATAGAATAGAAAAGAATAAGGAACAGAATAGAATAGAAAAGAAAAGAATAGAATAAAAAAGAATAAGGAACAGAATAGAATAGAATAGAAAAGAATAAGGAACAGAATAGAATAGACTATAGAATATAACAGAAAAGAAGTAAGGAACGGAATAGAAAAGAATAAGGAACAGAATAGAATAGAAAAGAAAAGAAAAGAATAAGGAACAGAATAGAATAGAATAGAAATTATAGAATAGCATAGAATAAGAATTACAGAATAGAATAGAATATTGGATAGGATAGGATAGGATAGGAAACAGAATATAGAGCAGAAAGTAGAATAGACAAACAAATGGAAGGGACCTTGGAGGTCTTCTAATCCACCCCCCTGCTCTGGACAAAGGGCTGTCCAGTCTCTTCTTGAAAACCTCCAGTGTCGGAGCACCCACAACTCCTGGAGGCAAGTTGTTCCACTGATTAATTGTTCCTGACTCACTGTCAGGAAATTCCTCCTTAGTTCCAGGTTTGTCTCTGGAGATGCTCAGTCATTCCAGGTCCTGGTTGTCCGGAAGGTGCTTTTTCCAAGAGGCAAAACTGGACTTTTCTTGTTTTCCCTTTGAAGACGTTTCGCTTCTCCTCCAAGAAGCTTCTTCAGCTCTGACCAGACGGTGGGGAGAGAAGGAAGGATTTACAGTTCTAGGCTGCTTCTCTCCTTGATGACTTCCCACCCATTGCTTCTTATCCTGCCCTTGGATGCTTTAGAGAATAGCTTGACACACACACACACACAACACACACACACAACACACACACACACATACACACACACCTTTGTGGCAGGCACTGATCGCAAACCTGGGTGGGGATGGCATTTCCGTGCCAAGTGCAGCAAAAGGGGCACTTTCAGATCGAAGGAGTACAGTTGGTGCCTTCGCCCGCAGTCACGCATTAGAGGGCGTGCAAATTGCACACCAGGTGGCCCCTTTTCCCACCCCATCCCGTGACCCTTGCCGTTTACTCCTCACGCCCTGGGGATAGTTCAGCCCCCATCTTTTCTCCGAGGAAGGGGTGTGGAAGAAACGGGGCTGACCGTCATTTATTTATTTATTTATTTATTTAATTCGATTTCTATGCCACCCTATTCCAAAAAACTCAGGGCGGCTTACAACATAGATACTAACATATAGAAATCAGACATTAAATACATTATAAAACCCCTAGATTAAAAACCAATCATCCAAAAACAAGCTTACAACAAACATACACTGGCTGGGGCAAGATGTTAACTGCCCCAGGCCTGTTGGCAAAGATGTGTCTTCAATAATTTGATAATAATAATAATCATCCCTCTTGCCCTCCAAATGCCGCAGGAGGTGAGGCCGTGACGCAAACCCAGCTCCTGAATCTTGCAAGCCCAGGCACTTGGCACACAGCCTGGAGCAGGCTCCAACATCTGTCAGATACTAACAACTGGAGACGGATGACACCTTGTGACCAGAGAGAGAGATACACGAGGACTAGCAGCATGAGATGTTTAACAGGGCGGCTTGAAATACAGTTGTTACGGGAGGGGCTCATTTTTCAAGCAGCTGACTTGCTGATGGGTCAGCATCCTGGGAGGGTTGTATTCCGTAAATTGTGGTTAGGGAAATCAGAGTTTGTTTTTCCTCCGTTCCTACATTTGCGTGAGTGGTGAGTGGGGAGCCCACTTTTCCTGTTGGGATGCTGCTTTGTTGTGGGAGGGTGTTGTTTAGTCATGCAACAAGGATGCTGAAGGGATTTGTGTACAACGTGTGAGGAAGAAAGATACCGTAGGGAGCTTCGGTTCCAAACAATTTAGGCTTGGCTTTTATGAATGAAGTCCTCGACTTACCACCGTCCATTTAGTGGCCATTTGAAGTTACATTGGCCCTTAACGTCCGTTTTTCACCCTTACGACCATCGCAGCATCCCTGCGGTCACCTGGTCCAAATTCAGACGCTCGGCAACTGACTCGTTATTTATGACGGTTTGCAGCGTCCCGGGGTCACGCGATCCTTCTGACCAGCAAAGTCAAGCGGGGAAGCCAGATTCATTTAGCAACCGTTGTCACTCACTGAACAAGTGATCCGCTTAACAACTGCGGCAAGAAAAGTCGTAAAATGGAACAAAACTCACTTAACAAACGTCTGGCTTAGCAACAGAAATTTTGGGCTCGGTTCTGGTCGTTAAGTAAGGACTATCTGTACTGGTACTCACACTTGCGACCGCCACAGCATTCCCCGTGGTCACGTGATCCAAATTAGAGACGCTTGGCAACTGACTCATGTTTACGGCAGTCGCAGTGACCTGGGATCACGTGATCCCCTTTTATGACCTTCTGACAAGCAAAGTGAAGGGGGAAACTGGATTCACTTAACGGCCGTGTTCGTAATTATCCACTTCAGTGATTCACTTAGTTATCGTGGCAAGAAAACTCGTAAAGTGGGGCAAAGCTCACTTAAGAACCGCCTTGCTTAGATATTCTAGGCCAGGGGTAGGCAACATTGGCTCTTTTATGACTGGTGGACTTCAACTCCCAGAATTCCTCAGCCAGCATGGAGGAACTATGGCCCCTTTATGACTCGAGGACTTCAATTCCCAGAATTCCTGAGCCAGCATGGAGGAACTATGGCCCCTTCATGACTCGAGGACTTCAATTCCCAGAATTCCTGAGCCAGCCTGGGGAACTATGGGCCCTTCATGACTCATGGACTTCAATTCCCAGAATTCCTGAGCCAGCATGGAGGAACTATGGCCCCTTCATGACTCGTGGACTTCAATTCCCAGAATTCCTGAGCCAGCATGGGGGAACTATGGCCACCTCATGACTCGTGGACTTCAACTCCCAGAATTCCTCAGCCAGCCTGGGGTAACTATGGGCCCTTCATGACTCGTGGACTTCAATTCCCAGAATTCCTCAGCCAGCCTGGGGGAACTATGGGCCCTTCATGACTCATGGACTTCAATTCCCAGAATTCCTGAGCCAGCATGGGGGAACTATGGGCCCTTCATGACTGGTGGACTTCAATTCCCAGAATTCCTCAGCCAGCCTGGGGGAACTATGGGCCCTTCATGACTCGTGGTCTTCAATTCCCAGAATTCCTGAGTCAGCATGGGGGAACTATGGGCCCTTCATGACTCGAGGACTTCAACTCCCAGAATTCCTGAGCCAGCATGGGGGAACTATGGCCCCCTCATGACTGGTGGACTTGAACTCCCAGAATTCCTCAGCCAGACATGCTGAGGAGAAAGGGAGAGGTTTCCAAACTGAGCCATGCTGGCTCAGGAATTCTGGGAGTTCAAGTCCACGAGTCATAAAAGAACCAAAGTTGCCTATCTCTGTTCTAGGCTCAATTGTGGTCGTTTTTTAGGATTTATGAAAAGCCTGAAATAATAAGTTGCTAGTCCTGTGGGCTTTTGAAAAGGCCCGTGTGAATTTTTAGAAGGACAGCAAGTCAGCTTTCCCGTTCAGGATTTGGATGTCATTGTTGTCAATCACAGCATGAATCCAAAAAACGTACGCAAAATGTCCTCAACTTACAACCACAATTGGGACTGAAATGTCCACGTTAAGTGAGACGCCGCTGATTTTGCAACTTTTTCTTCTGTGGTTGTTAAGCCAATGGCTGCAGTTGTTAACTGAATCAGGCAGTCATTAAGCAAGACTGGCTTCACCCCTTGACTTGGCTTGCGGGAAGCCACCTGCGAATGTTGCAAACGGGGATCACGTGATCCCCGGATGCTGCCAGGGTCATAGATACAGTGCCAAGTGCCCAAATTTTGATCGTGTGACCACGGAGATCCTGAAAAATCATCCAGGAGAGAAGCAACCTGGAAGTAAGGAGACGTTTCCTGACAGGGAGAGCAATTAACCAGTGGAACAACTTGCCACCAGAAATCGTGGGTGATCCAACACTGGAAGTTTTTCAGAAGAGACTGGACAGCCATTTGACTGGGATGATATAGGGTCTTCTACTGAGCAGGGGGTGGGCCTAGAAGGCCTCCAAGGTCCCTTCCGGTTAATTCCGACAGGTAGGTGGGTGGGTGGGTGGATGGATGGATGGATGGATGGATGGGTGGATGGATGGGTGGATGGATCGATGGGTGGATGAATCGATGGGTGGATGGATCGATAGGTGGATGGATGGATAGGTCGATGGATGGATGGATGGATGGATGGATGGATGGATAGGTGGATAGGTGGATGGATGGATGGATAGGTGGATGGATGGATGGATGGATGGATGGATAGGTGGATGGATGGATGGATAGGTAGATAGATAGATAGATAGATAGATAGATAGATAGATAGATAGATAGATAGATAGATAGATAGATAGATAGATAGATAGATAGATAGATAGATAGATAGATAGATAGATAGGTGGGTAGGTGGATAGATGGATGGATGGATGGATGGATGGATGGATGGATGGATGGATGGATGGATGGATGGATGGATAGAGAGAGAGAGAGAATAGATAGATAGATAGATAGATAGATAGATAGATAGATAGATAGATAGATAGATAGATAGATAGATAGATAGATAGATGATAGATGGACGGATGGACGGATAGATAGATATGGATGGATGCATGGGAGGGAAGAAAAGGAAGGAAGGGAGGAAGAAAGGAAAGAAGGGGTGCTTTACATGAGTTGGCCCTTTCAGACCATCTAAAACTGGCATAGCTGTTAACAAGCTGCGCTGGTCGCCTCCCTCTGTGCCCGTGTCTCCACTGCTCTGCAAACTGCATTGGTTGCCATTGGACTTCTGGGTACAACCCAAGGGGCTGGTCCTCACTTATGAAGCGCTGTGTGACAGAAAGCCTCTGTAACTACTACCCCTGGCTGTTTCTGCCTGCCCCCCCCCACCCCACCCGGTATGTCCTGGCCGCATGGCTATGCTCCAGGTCCCTTCTGTTAAGAAAAGTGCTGGCGAGCCTTTTAGAGACCGAGTGCCCAAACCGCAACCCAGAACCCACTTATTTATCGCAAAGTGCCAGGGCCGCATCAACATTGTGGTGCCCTTGGGGGGGGTGGGCAGGGAGGCACTTCTGAGTGCCACCTCTAGCACGCAAAAACTGGTGGCCGAAAAATGGGCCACCGCGCTCTGCAAGGTACAAAAACGACCGCCACCACGCCACAGGGTGTACATACAAGGCGCTGCACCACGCAAGAACGGGGCAGGGCTAGTGGGTATCACGCAGGCACTAGCCCTGCCCCATTTGCAGCGCGTGCGTGCTCGCGGGCCCCGTGCGCGCATGCACGCATGTAAAATGCTACCCCCCTCCCTTTTCTTCCAGTCCACCAGTCGACAATGGTTGGTGATCTCTGCTCTACCACGTCCACTCGAGCTTGCAAGGGCCGCTTCGCCTCCTTTGTGCTGGGTGGGGCTCCTGCTCCGGGCGGCGGGGGCGGCCTGGTGGACCTGCTGCTGGCAGCGGGGGCGCACGTGCCAACAGAGAGGGCTCTGAGTGCCGGCTCTGGCACGCGTGCCATAGGTTCGCCACCACTGTGTTAAAGCGTATCTCCTTATGGGTGTTCTCCTTTGCGACCTCCAGAGACAAGGACAGTCCCATCTCCTGGGGGTCTCAACATGCTTAAGGTCTCAGGTCTGGGAATAATGTGTTTATTGGGGGGGGGTCTCTCCTTTGTTGTGGCTTGATTATTTTAGTCAGTTTGGCTTGATTTCTCTGGGTTTAACCTCGAAAGGTGTGTGTGTTTTTAATTAGTTTTCTGGCTTGACACTTACAGTATAAAGCCACCCAGGGTCTATAGGAATCGGCAGTGATAACAAAGTTAAAACACTGGGAGGATCCTTGGTGCTCTCTGAGCTATGTGTGTTTTCTTTGCAGATGTCTCATGACCCAACTACGTAACATTATCAGTGCTACAAGGGAGGGGGGTTGTGGAGGAGGAGGAGGAAGGATTGTGGGGTCCTGGGTGCTCTCTGAGCTTGGTGGTTTTCTTGCAGACGTCTTGTGACCCAACTAGGCAATCTGATCAGTGCAGAAAGGGAGTGGGGTTTGTAGAGAGGAGGAAGGAAGGAAGGAAGTGGAGTCTTCGTGCTCTCTGAGCTTGGTTGTTTCCTCATCAGTGCTAGACTCGGTCTTATTTTCAGGGAAATACGGTATTTTGTGGTTACTGTATGTCCCCAAAAATGAGACCTAACCGCAAAATAAGCTCTAATGCAGCGGTTCTCAACCTGTGGGTCGCGACCCCATTTGGGGTCGAATGACCATTTCACGGGGGTCGCCAAACAACGCAGTCCGCCATTTTTTCCCCCTGTTCCCCTCGGCCGGTGCGGGGGGCAGCACCACGCATGCTCGGGGTAGCACCGCGCATGCGCGATGTGTGCCGCTGCGCATGCGCAATGTGGGCCGTCGCGCCACGCATGCGTGATGTGGGCCATCGCGCCGCGCATGCGCGGTGCAGGAAGGGGTCGCAGCCTGAAAAAGGTTGAGAACCGCTGCCCTAATGGATCATTCGGAGGAAAAAATAAATATAAGACCCGGTCTTATTTTCAGGGAAATGTGAGTAGTGACTCTCATTGGTTGTGCCGGGGGCGGGGGAGGGAATAATTGGTGTGGCTGTAGACAATGGAGGAGTAGGGGAAGCCACTCCCTGCTGACTTCCTCGATTGACCACATGTGTGTTGCCTCTCTCGACAGCCCTCTGGTGCCAGCATGGAGGGTGGCGTAGATGGCCCCATTGGCATCCCCTTCCCCGACCACAGCAGCGACATCTTGAGCAGCCTGAACGAACAGAGAAACAACGGGCTCCTCTGCGACGTGGTGATCCTGGTGGACGGGCAGGAGTTCCCCACCCACCGCTCGGTCTTGGCGGCCTGCAGCCAATACTTCAAGAAGCTTTTCACCTCAGGGCTGGTGGTTGACCAGCAGAACGTGTACGAGATAGACTTTGTGAGCGGGGACGCCCTCTCGGCCTTGCTGGAATTCGCCTACACCGCCACTCTGACCGTCAGCACTTCGAACGTCGGCGAGATCCTCAATGCTGCCAAGCTGCTAGAGATCGAGGCGGTGAGGGACGTCTGCACGGATCTCCTGGACAGGAAGATTCTGGCCAAAACGGACCAGATGGATACAGTAGATCAAATTGATCAAAGGAACCATCTCCGAGCAAAAGAATACCTGGAGTTTTTCCAGAGTAATCCCATCAACGGCCAACAGGGCACCTTTTCATGGACCAACCACGACTTGCGAGACCTTCAGAGGCTCACCTTCCGTGGCCGAGAGGAGGATGAAGAGCCAGAATGCAATGGCATGGACTTCTACTCGCAGGCCGCTCTCAGTGACAGACCAAAGGCAAACGACTGTGATCCCGACGCCAAGCACGCCATGTGGGATGAGGACGAGGTGACGGGCCAGGCGCCCTTGTTCCCCGCCGCTCAAAACGGACAGTTCGGCGGGCGTAGCCTGCCGGTGTCCATGGGGGAGGACGACGGGCCAGCCGGCATTCCGTTGGACCAGCAGGAGGCGGGCGATTCTCCGGCGTTTGCTTCCGGCGGAGCTGAGCGAGAGGAGGACTCGCGGGAAGTGGACGGCTTGGCCGCCAGCGCGCTCCTCCAGCAAATGATCAATTCGGTGGGACGGCAGCAGTTGGCCGATGAGGACCGCAGGGACGACGACGGAGTCATGGATTATTACTTGAATTATTTTAGCACTTCCCAGGAGGGCGGCGAATATCCGTCCTGGTCTCAGAAGGTGGAGAAGAAAATCCGTGCAAAAGCATTCCAGAAATGTCCCATCTGCGAGAAAGTCATCCAAGGAGCCGGCAAGCTCCCGCGCCACATTCGAACCCACACCGGAGAGAAACCGTACGAGTGTAACATCTGCAAAGTTCGATTTACAAGGTAAGAGGGGAAAGAAGCTGAAGGGGGGGCGGGGGGAGTTTTCCCTTGCCAAGAAATGCAGGTAGTCCTTGATTTATGGCCACAGTCGAGACCAAAATTTCCGCTGCTAATCGAGGCAGTGGTCGAGTGAATTTTGCCCCGTTTTACGACCTTTCCTGCCACAGTGGTTAAGCGAATCACCGCAGTTCTGAAGTTAGTAACACGACTGCTAAATGGATCGGGCTTTCTCCGTTGACTTTGCTCGTCAGAAGGTCGCAAAAGGAGATCACTTGATCACGTGACCGGGGGGGGTGCTGCAATAGTTGTGTGAAAAAGGGTCACCGGGCACTTTTTTTCAGTGCCGTTGTAACTTTGAATGGTCACTAAGCGAACGGGTGTAAGTCAAGGACGACCCGTGTTTGAACCAATCCCAGGGGAAACCTAGCTAAAATTCCTAGAGTTTGTTTATTTATTTATTTATTTATTTATTTATTTATCTATTTATTTATTTATTACTTAGATTTCTATGCCGCCCTATTTCAAGAACTTAGGGCGGCTCACAACATAAATACTAACATGTAGAAATCTAATATATAAAAAATATTGTAAAACCCGTGAATTAAAAGACCAATCATCCAGAAACAGACATACAAACATACATACACTGGCTAGGGGCAAGATGTCAACCGCCCCAGGCCTGTCGGCAGAGATGGGTCTTTAGTAGTTTATGAAAGGCGGAGAGGGTGGGGGCGACACGGATCTCCGGGGGAAGTTGGTTCCAGAGGGCCGGGGCCGCAACAGAGAAGGCTCTTCCCCTAGGCCCCGCCAGGCGACACTGTCTGGCTGACGGGACCTGGAGAAGGCCGACTCTGTGGGCCCTAACCGGTCGCTGGGATTCATGGGGCAGCAGACGGTCCTGTAAGTAACCTGGTCCGATGCCATGTAGGGCTTTGACTGAGATGGGCCGTTCTTCCACTTTGCTTTCTTGTTTCAGCTTTTTGATTATACCCTCATAATCGGGATGATACTCATTTGCTGGGGCAGAGTGGCTCAGCGGATAAAGACGCTGAGCTTGTCAGCTTTCTAGCCTGGGTTTGAGACCCAAGTGCTGCTGGACAGGGTGAGCTCCCATTCCTTGTTCCAGCTGCTGCCCACCTACTGTGTTTCCCCGAAAATAAGACCGGGTCTTATTTTGTTTTTGCCTCCAAAAGAGGCACCAGGTCTTATTTTGGGGGTAGGCCTTAACCTCACCTCCGGCACTGACAGCCCCACCCAGCCGGTCCACTTCTTCTGGGGCCGAAGTTCTGCAGCTGCATTCGGGTCTGGGTTTTGCAGTCAGGCCTTTCCAGAAGGCCTAAGCAGCCAAGTACCGAGCTATGGATTCAATCGCTTGGTGCTTGGTGGCTGAGATCTTGCAGAATTGAGGTATGGATTGAACCCATAGCTCAGTTCTTGACGGCAGAGGCCTTCCGGAAAGCCCCGTGACTGAGAAATGCAGGCCTGGCTTCAGAAGAGGCTTCAGAAGAAGATGTGGGCCGGCAAGGAGAGGCCTGGCTGCAAAGTGAGCAGGTGTGAGGCGCGTGGGGCAGATCCACACCCTACCCCTGCCCTAGCTTGATTTTTAGGTGTGTGCCTCACCCCAAAACTAGGGTTTATTTTGGGGTATGGCTTATATTAGGCCCAACCCCCCAAAATCAAGATAGAGCTTATTGTTGGTGTAGGCCAGGGGTAGGCAACGTTGGCTCTTTTATGACTGGTGGACTTCAACTCCCAGAATTCCTGAGCCAGCATGGTTCAGCTTGGAAGCCTCTCCCTGTCCCTTCAGCTTGGCTGGCTCAGGAATTCTGGGAGTTGAAGTCAACGAGTGATAAAAAAGCCACGGTTGCCTACCTGATCTGGGATTTGCCCCTAGCCAGTGTATGTTTGTGGAATGATTGGTTTCTTTTTTAATTAAGGGTTTTTATATTTATGTATATAATGTAATTTCTATCATGTTGTGAGCCGCCCTGAGTTCTCCGGAATAGGGCGGCATAGAAATTAAATTAATAAATAAATTAATAAATAAATAAATTTCAACTCCCAGAACCCCCTAGGCCAGGGGTAGGCAACCTTGGCTCTTTTTTGACTGGTGGACTTCAACTCCCAGAATTCCTGAGCCGGCATGGCTCACTTTGGAAACCTCTCCCTTTCCCCTCAGCATGGCTGGCTGAGGAATTCTGGGAGTTGAAGTCCACGAGTCACAAAAGAGCCAAGGTGGCCTACCCCTGGGTTATACCTTTGCCCTCCAGATGGAGAATGCCAGGCCATTTTCAGTCTGATTTCGAAGAGGGTTGTTTAATTTGCTCTTTCTACACTTCCTTCCAACAACTGGGTTGTCGGAAGACGTTCCCAAATTTGACTGGGCCACCTTATCAAGATCAGAATGCGCTTGTTCATATTTTTAGCTGCTGCACAGCGAAGACTCCCTCTGGTCGATAAACGGGCGGTCTACAGCTAGTCCTCGACTTACGACACAATTAGAAGTGGGATTTCTGTGGCTAAGTGAGCCAGGCTCGGACCATATCCTATTTCAAAACCATTTTTTTTTTACTGCAGTTGTTAGGCAAATCAGGCGGTCACTAACTGACTCCAGCTTCTCCCTGACTGACTTTGTGATGCAATCATCACATAAATTACAAGGTGGCACCCAAAATGGCGATGATATGAGGGGTGGTGCAGTGGTTTTAACTTTTAGGATTTAATTTAATTTAATTTAATTGTTTACACTGATATGCCGCTCCTCTCCGAGGACTCGGAGCGGCTTACAACATATACAAACAATATTCATATCAAATCCAAATTAAAAAACATTTAAAGATAAAAACCAACACTCATTCATCATTCACACAACAGTCACAATCATCCCCAGGCCTCCCGGCAAAGATACTAGGTCTTAAGATCCTTTCGGAAGGCCGGGAGGGTGGGAGAAACGCGGACTTCAGGGGGCAGTTGGTTCCAGAGGGTGGGCGCCACAACAGAGAAGGCCCTCCCCCTAGGACCCGCCAGACATTGTTTCGCTGACGGGACCCGGAGGAGGCCGACCCTGTGCACTCTCACCGGTCAAAGTCAGAAGTCCCTTTTTATGAGCTCCATTTATGAGCTCCATTGTCACTGATCGGTCATTACACAAACAGTTGGAAATTGAGGACTACCTCTAACGGTGGTGGCGAACCTATGGCACGCGTGCCAGAGCCGGCACTCAGAGCCCTCTCTGTTGGCACGCGCGCCCCCGCTGCCAGCAGCAGGTCCACCAGGCCGCCCCCGCCGCCCGGAGCAGGAGCCCCACCCAGCACAAAGGAGGCGAAGCGGCCCTTGCAAGCTCGAGTAGACGTGGTAGAGCAGAGGTCACCAACCATTGTCGATTGGTGGACTGGAAGAAAAGGGAGGGGGGGTAGCATTTTACATGTGTGCATGCGCGCACGGGGCCCGCGAGCGCGCACGTGCTGCAAATGGGGCGGGGCTAGTGCCTGCATGATACTCTCTCTCTCTCTCTCTCTCTCTCTCTCTCTCTCTCTCTCTCTCTCTCTCTCTCTCTCTCTCTCTCTCTCTCTCTCTCTCTCTCTCTCTCTCTCTCTCTCTCTCTCTCTCTCTCTCTCTGTAAAACTAAGGTCATAGCATCAAATCTCAACTTTTTACTTTTCCATAATAATATAAAGCAGCCATTTCTCGAACAACAAACCTACTAATCGGTAAAACCCAAAATCAAAGTTTCATTTTTTTTCCCACCTCGAGCACAAAATCCAGAAGCTGTTTCCAAGCAGAAAAAAAGTACTTGGGTTTCCCCCCCCCTCCCCCCCCCACCTCTAACCATTATTCTCAACTGAGAGTCTACAGCAGTCTTTCTTAACTTAAGAACCTTGATAAGATGACTGGACTTCAACTCCCAGAATCCACCACTCCCCCAGCCAGCTGGAATTCTGGTCCAGGCCAAGTCTGAGATAGATTGGAGTTGTAGACCCATATTAAACCCATCGAGACTCAGTTAAAATCTCTCGCGGCTCCATCCTTACACAACACAAGTTGGACCAGTTTTCACTCCTGGGGAGGAGGGTTGTGCTGTGGTGTGTGTGTGTGTGTGTGTGTGTGTGACTGAGCAGGTTGGGCCAACCCAGCTCGCTCGGCGAGTCCGCTCCTTGTGCAAATGCAGGAACTGGATTCACTCGGTCATTAAGTGAGTTTTGGAGTGAGTGATGGCGAAGAAGCACCATGGCTGAGGAAGGAGCTGTTTTAAGAAGGAGGAGGAGGAGGAGGAGGAGGAGGAGGAGGAGGAGGAGGAGGAGGAGGAGGAGGAGGAGGAGGAGAAGGAGAAGGAGAAGGAGAAGGAGAAGGAGAAGGAGAAGGAGAAGGAGAAGGAGAAGGAGAAGGAGAAGGAGAAGGAGAAGAAGAAGAAGAAGAAGAAGAAGAAGAAGAAGAAGAAGAAGAAGAAGAAGAAGAAGAAGAAGAAGAAGAAGAAGAAGAAGAAGAAGAAGAAGAAGAAGAAGAAGAAGAAGAAGAAGAAGAAGAAGAAGAAGAAGAAGAAGAAGAAGAAGATACAAAAACCTACAAATTGTGGCAAAGGCAAGCAAGGGTAGTATCCCAAAACAACTGGAGCACCACTTGAACACCATCAATGGCATTGACAAATTTTCCATTAGTCAATTGCAAAAGGCGGCCTTACTAGGAACTGCTTCCATCTTGCGACGAGATCTGTAATACCATCAAACATCCACATCTGCCTCTCCCAGGTCCTTGGGAAGGACTCGATAGGTAGACAAAAAGGCCAAATCCAGTCTGAACATCTGGCTGACTGTGCGATGATCCATAATAAAATAATAATAATAGTAATAATAATAATAATAATAATAATAATAATAATAATAATAATAATAATAACAACAACAAAGTTGGAAGGGACCTTGGAGGTCATCTAGTCCAACCTCCTGCTCAGGCAGGAAACCCTATACCATTTTGGACAAACGGCTGTCCAGTTTCTTCTTAAAAACTTCCAGTGTTGGAGCATTCACCGCTTCTGGAGGCAGGTGGTTCCACTGGTTAATTGTTCTCACTGTCAGGAAGTTTCTCCTTAGTTCCAGGTTGCTTCTCTTCTTGATTAGTTTTCCATTCATTGCTTCTTGTCCTGCCTTCAGGCGCTTTGGAAAATAGCTTGACTCCCTCTTCTTTGGGGCAGCCCCTGAGAGACTGGAAGACTGCTATCCTGTCCCCCCCCCCCTCGTCCTTCTCTTCGTTAAACAAAACATACCCAATTCCAGCAACCGTTCCTTGTATGTTTTAGCCTCCAGTCCCCTAATCTTCTTTGTGGCTCTTCTCTGCACTCTTTCTAGACTCTCAGCATCTTTTTTACATCATGGTGACCAAAACTGGATGCCGTATTCCAAGTGTGGCCTTACCAAGGCCTTGTAAAGTGGTATTAACACTTTCAGGCTCGGCTTTGTTTTACGTTTTCCAGAAGGATCTTCTGGGCAAGAGGCCAGTTGGTTCTTCGGGATCTTGCAGAGGATGCAAATTATTATTCCACCCCCTTTTAAAGTTTTTAGAGCCGTTCTCCCTCCCCTGTGTGTGTGTGTGTGTGTGTGTGTGTGTGTGTGTGTGTGCATTAAAATTGTTCTTCCATGCCCTGCAGTGCATTATGAGAATGGACGGTGGGGCTGCTTCCAAGCAGGCTGAATTCAGGGCAGGATTCCTCTGCCCTAAAACCATTTGCCAAATCTTATCGGGGCGATGGGGGGGGGGGGCAAAAAGAAAAACAACGGGAAGAGGGTGGGGATTAGACAACCCCCCCTCCCCAAGAAGCCAAGTTTTAGAAATCTATTTTACAATGCCCGAGGAAGAATGGAAAGCTTTTGCACAATACAGATTGTCCTTGACTTACGGATCCCAACATTTCCGTGGCTAAGCGAGACGGTCGTTCCTTGAGTTTTTCCCTGTTTTTGCTGGCTTTCTGCCCACCGTGATTCAGCGAATCCCTTAACTTAAGTCTCGCAAGGTGGTGAAGTGAATGCACGGCTTCCCGGTTGACTTTGTTAGTCAAAAAAAAGTCACCAAAGGGGGAACCACATGACACACACACACACACACACAGAGAGAGAGACACAGGACCCTGCAACCATCGTAAGTACGAACCGGTTGCCAAACATCCCAAAT
Source organism: Bothrops alternatus (assembly GCA_034064705.1). Lineage (NCBI taxonomy): Eukaryota > Metazoa > Chordata > Lepidosauria > Squamata > Viperidae > Bothrops > Bothrops alternatus. Next base: position 1,604,988 of record JARGCV010000186.1, on the reverse strand, counting down.
TTTGAATCCCGTGATCAAAATTTACAACCCAATGCTGCCGCTGTTGTGTGGGAAACGATCAGACGTTGCTTTTGCAACTTCTGTGTGACATATCGCTTTTTTTAACTTCACTAAACACAACGGTTGTAAGCTGAGGACTACATGCTCTTCCTTTGGCAAAAGACCAACTTTTGGGGGGGGGGGTTGGAGGAGAATGGGAGATGCTTTGTCCTCTTACACCATCCCACCCAGCCCCAAAACCCCAGAGCACTGCATCAAGGAGAGGACAGAATTCAGAATAACAGAGTCGGAAGGGAGCTTGGAGGTCATCTAGTCCAACCCCCTGCTCAGGCAGGAACCCTATACCATTTAGGACAAATGGCTGTCCAGTCTCTTCTTAGAAACTTCCAGTGTTGGGGCATTCACAGCTTCTGGAGGTAGGTTGTTAATAATAATAATAAAGTCGAAGGGACCTTGGAGGTCATCTAGTCCAACCCCCTGCTCAGGCAGGAAACCCTACACCATTCAGACAAATGGCTGTCCAGTCTCTTCTTAAAAACTTCCAGTGTTGGAGCATTCACCGCTTCTGGAGGCAGGTGGTTCCGCCGGTTAATTGTCCTCACTGTCAGGAAGTTCCTCCTTAGTTCTAGGTTGCTTCTCTCCTTGATTAGTTTTCATCCGTTGCTTCTTGTCCTGCCTTCAGGTGCTTTGGAGAATAGGTTGAACCCCCTCTTTTTGTGGGGTTCGTCCTCTTCAACTTGAAAGGTTTGAAGGTTTATTAAGACAGTCGTAGGCTATGATGACAAAGCCTTTTTTGGACTGTTCCCTTCCTTCTCCTATTACCTGCCAAGGAGAATTCCAGATCCAGCTTTTCCGGTTTGACCACCATAAGTGGTGACAGTTTTCACCCAGGGAGCTTCTGATTTACTTTCCCACCTTCTGTATTCCTACTGTGCTGCCATCGACTTCATTGGTTATTTGGAAATTGTCTAGCCCAGTGTTTCTCTGCCTTCGCCTAGAACAGGGGTAGGCAATCTTGGCTCTTTTATGACTCGTGGACTTCAATTCCCAGAATTCCTCAGCCAGCATGGGGGAACTATGGCCCCCTCATGACTCGTGGACTTCAACTCCAGAATTCCTGAGCCAGCATGGGGGAACTATGGCCCCCTCATGACTCGTGGACTTCAACTCCCAGAATTCCTGAGCCAGCATGGGGAACTATGGCCCCTTCATGACTCATGGACTTCAACTCCCAGAATTCCTGAGCCAGCATGGGGAACTATGGCCCCTTCATGACTGGTGGACTTCAACTCCCAGAATTCCTGAGCCAGCCTGGCTGAGCTTGGAAACCTCTCCCTTTCCCTTCAGCGTGGCTGGCTCAGGAATTCTGGGAGTTTAAGTCCACGAATCATAAAAGAGCCAAGGTTGCCTACCCCTGGTCTAGAACTAGAAGCAACCTAGAACTAAGGAGAAACTTCCTGACAGATAGAACAATTATCCAGGGCACAACCTGCCTCCAGAAGCTTGAATGCTCCAACACTGGAGGTTTTTAAGAAGAGATTGGACAGCCATTTGTCTGAAATGGTATAGGGTTTCCTGCCTGAGCACGGGGTTGGACTAGATGACCTCTAAGGTCGCTTCCTACTCTGTTAAATTCTGTTCTATTCTAATATGTAGCTCGACCAACAGGCCTCCTAAACTTAACACGGAGAAGGAATTTCCACTCCTTTGTCCCGGCTTCGGTGGATGATGCTTTTAGCTTTCCAGTCAGGGGAATTGTCTGAGCCATCAGGAGTCCATTAAAAGGTTTTGAAGCCTAGAACAAATAAGACAGTTACAAAAACTGAACATTCAATCAGCTCCCCCCCCCTCTCTGAAGTCCTTGACTTACAACCACAATTAAGTGCCAAATGCAACGCTGCATTCTAACTACTGCGCCAGACCGAGGGTGGGTGGGTGGGTGGGTAGCTAGGTAGGTAGATGGGTAGGTAGATAGATGAGAGGATTGAGAGAGAGATACGATGGTGGATAGACAGAGATAGAGAGATAAGATGGTGGATAGAGAGAGAGAGATAAGATGGTGGATAGAGAGAAATAGAAAGATAAGATGATGGATAGAGAGAGAGATAAGATGATGGATGGATGGATGGATGGATGGATAGAGATAGATAGATAGACAGACAAGACAGATAGATGAGACGATAGAGAGATAAGATGGGGAGAGAGAGATAAGTTGGTAGATAGATAGAGGTAAGATTGTGGATAGATAGATAGATAGATAGATAGATAGATAGATAGATAGATAGATAGATAGATAGATAGATAGATAGATAGATAGATAGATAGATAGATAGATAGATAGATAGATGGATGGATGGATGGATGGATGGATGGATGAGAGGATGGATGAGAGGATAGAGAAGATGGTGGATAGATAGAGGTAAGATGATAGATAGATAGATAGATAGATAGATAGATAGATAGATAGATAGATAGATAGACAGACAGACAGATGAGAGGGTAGAGATAAGATGGTGGATAGAGAGATAGAGAGAGAGAGAGAGAGAGAGAGCGGGATGGATGGATGGATGGATGGATGGATTAGAGGATAGAGAGAGAAGATGGTGGATAGATAGAGGTAAGATTGTGGATAGAGATAGATAGATAGATAGATAGATAGATAGATAGATAGATAGATAGATAGATAGATAGATAGATAGATAGATAGATAGATAGATAAGATGGTAGAGAGAGAGAAAGAGATAAGTAGGTAGATAGATAGATAGATAGATAGATAGATAGATAGATAGATAGATAGATAGATAGATAAGATGGTAGAGAGAGAAAGAGATAAGTAGATAGATAGATAGATAGATAGATAGATAGATAGATAGATAGATAGATAGATAGATAGATAGATAGATAGATAGATAGATAAGATGGTAGAGAGAGAGAAAGAGATAAGTAGGTAGATAGATAGATAGATAGATAGATAGATAGATAGATAGATAGATAGATAGATAGATAGATAGATAGATAGATAGATAGATAAGATGGTAGAGAGAGAGAAAGAGATAAGTAGGTAGGTAGGTAGGTAGATAGATAGATAGATAGATAGATAGATAGATAGATAGATAGATAGATAGATAGATAGATAGATAGATAGATAGATAGATAAGATGGTAGAGAGAGAGAAAGGGATAAGTAGGTAGGTAGATAGATAGATAGATAGATAGATAGATAGATAGATAGATAGATAGATAGATAGATAGATAGATAGATGAGAGGATAGAGAGAGAGAAGATGGTGGAGAGTGAGAGAGAGAGAAGATGGTGGATAGATGGATGGATGGATGACAGATACGGTAGCACTAGCACAGACTTATATACCACTTCACAGTGCTATACACCCCTCTCTAAGCAATTTACAAAGTCAGCCTCTTGCCCCCGAACAATCCGGGTCCTCATTTCACCAACCTCGGAAGGATGGGTCAACCTGGAGCCCCATCTGGATCGAACTGCAGACGCTGGGCAGAGTCCGCCTGCAACGCTGCATTATAGCCACTGTGCCAGCACAGCTCCACAGCCCCATATCTTGCTTTATCCAGAACAGTGTAAGAGATTCAGGATAGAACCGAATCTGTCCAGGATCGAGTCCCAAAAGATTAGAGGTCCTTAGCACTGGCTAACCTTTAGTGGAGCAACTTGGGAGTGTAACGCAAATCTTAACGTATCCCAAATGATTATCACAAAAATGGGAGGAAATTTTTTAAAAGCTGCTTTATACGCCCTTGGGCAATTCATAGTTTTCCAGGGATAACTGGAATCAGAATTTAAGACTGTAAGAACTCTGAATATCTCTATCGTTGTTCAAGTACAGGTAGTCCTCGACTTACGACCAAAATAGGCCAACTTTTCTGTTGCTAAATGGGATAGTTGTTAAGTGAGCTTTGCCCAGGAAGAAGTTAGTGCCTTTCCAGTATGGATGCTCTCCTCAAGCATGGACTACAAAGCCCAGAGTTCCCCAGTTAGCATGGAAGTTGAAAATGGCCCTTGTAATATGTGGATATATACCTAGGGAGCAATTTTCAATTCCCAGAATTCCCTAGCCAGCATGACGGTTCCTGGGGAATTCTGGGAGTCTATCCACCTTCAAATGGCCGAGTTTGAAAAACACCGCTTGAATCTCAGCAGATAACCTAGCTGAGCCAAGACGAGAAAAAGAGCGAGCTCAGTCAGCGAGCCAATTCGCCCTGACTCCCTTTTTGTGTTTTGTTTTTTGTTTTTTTCCCCACCCCTTTCCCTGCAGGCAAGACAAGCTGAAGGTCACATGAGGAAACACACCGGGGAGAAGCCCTACTTGTGCCAGCAATGCGGCGCTGCCTTCGCCCACAATTACGACCTGAAAAACCACATGCGCGTTCACACGGGCCTCCGCCCCTACCAGTGCGAGAGGCTGCTTCAAGACCTTTGTCCGATCTGACCACTTGCATCGGCACCTTAAGAAAGATGGCTGCAACGGCATTCCTTCCCGCAGGGGGCGCAAACCCCGGGTGAGAGAAGCGGCCGTCGTCGCCCCGGTCCCGAGTTCGAATCCCGACGACAGCGGCAGCCTGGCGGGGGGCGAGGAGGCTGAGGAGACGCAGGGGCCCGCCGCGCCCCAGGACGAGTTAGAAGAGCACTTTGAAGAGAGTTCGAACGCCAACGAGGCGTCGGGAAGTTTGAATGTAGCTGGGGGAATTGTCTGAGGGTATTAAAAAAAAAAAACACATGAGGACTTTCCTAAACCAAAAAGAAAGAAAGAAAGAAAAAAGTGTCACAAAATCTAGTTATAACTTTCCTCCGGTTCCTCTTGAGAAAAAAAAAAGTATATATATATATATATATGGTTTCCTCACTTTTTTTGGGGGGGGGAGGGACAAAAAGCAAAAAAAAAATCCACAAAAAAGTCAGAATAGCCTTATAGGTGTATAATGTATCTCTGTTTGTGATCTTCCCGTTCGATTATAAAACTCTCGTTAGCCATGGATGAAAGGAGACCACCCAGCGATCAAGGTTTTGAGCCAGGGGTCGGGGTGGGAGGGGAGAGTATGTGTGGAGAGAAGAGGTCTGCAAAACATGAAACGAAGCTTCCAGAATTTTAGTTTTTAAGTTTTAAAACTATATATATATATATATATATACATACAGACATATATATTATAATGGCCTTTTTTTGTAGGTATTTTAGAAGCTGCTGTTCCAAAGGGACACCATGAGGGTGATCAGTGAGTAAGAAAAAAGAAGAAGCTTTAGGTGGGGGGAAAACATCTCTGTTTCTTCCAATTCCCTTCCCTTCCCCTCCTCCCCTGTTCTAAAAATTCTCATTTTTTTCTACAAAACTGTTTGAAGAGTTTTCACTTTAAGTCAAATCGTAGTTCTTTAAGGCTGTTGGCAGAGAATTCCGAGCCTGTTTTTAAAAGTTTGGTGAAGGACATCAAGCGACTAAATTGTTCACGCTGTCAGTGTGTGGTAGAAAAAGGGGGTTCAACATTTGTTGGGCACGATTCCCAAATGTCAGGTTCCGCGACAGGATGTTGGCCTATCGAGCAGGGAAAACTAAGTTGGTGCCCTGAGTTTCTTCCAAACTGGGATAGGGAGGGGAGACACCCATGTAGTGTTATGTGGGCCAAAGGATTAAAAGTGCTAAGCTTTTTTTGGGGGATTCTTTGTGATCAAACAAACCCCAACGCCCTCAACCGTTATAACAAGCCACCATTTCCAAAGCTGGCTGAGGCCAAGACTGTTGCGTGCAAACAAGGCTAGATCTTGGCTTACCAATTCCAGAGAGTTGATTTAGCTTTTCCTGCGTCCGTCTCAGTATGAATCTCTTTTCCTGACCCTCCCAAACGTCGTGAGATCTTCGTTGTACGTGGGAATGTTGTCCTTTAATCAGCCAGCATGCCAGGGAGGCTGATGCGAGACACTCCCGACGTCAGAGGTGCCACCAAATCGTCCAGATGTCCCATCTCTCCCGATGGTGATTAGTTTCATTTAGGCAGATCCACCTTCATGGGTGGAGAAGGAAGAGCGGTACTCCCCCGCCCCCCCCCAAATCTTTTAGGGTTGAACACAGAGTTGGACCATAGCAGACACTTAACCTGGACTGCCCCCCCCCCAGAGCTATGCCAGGCGTCTTGATTTTTCCAGGCCCTTCTCTGCCTCCAGCTTTTCTTAAACACCTTGTCTGTACCCCACTTATATATGCCCTAAATATAATGCTCCGGATTGGCTTTGTAGGAAAAATGATTTGTTCCTGGCATAAATTAAACCCTAGTTAATTCAGGGAAGGAAAAATAGGTTCTTTCCCCCCTGCCCTCCACTTCCCCATTATGCATCTTCCTATTTTTGTACACTCCCTCGTTCTGGGAGTCTTAGATAGCCAGGTTTATTAGCCAGGTTTATGCTTAAGCAGGCGTCTATTTGGATGGTGATAAGGTTTGGGGTCCAAAATTGTCTTTGGGGGTGATTTACCAAATCTCTTCCTATTTATCCTCTCCTGTCGGTAAGCAAGTAGCTGTATCAAAATATATATATATATATATATATATTTAAAGACACAGCTCCCTCTAAGCTAAAAATGAAATAAAATAAACTAAGGGCACCTTTAGCTATTTCAGAATTTTTAAAGAATTTTAGTCTTATTTCCTTTTTTTCGTTCTTTTTTTTTCCTTTGACAAGCACTTTTTAGATTTCCTTTTTAATATAACTATATATTTAAAAAAGGTGAACTGTTTGGCCGAATGTAATTCAGTAGGGGAGCATGTGTGTATTGAGAGAGGATTTATATATATATATAAAAAATAAGCAGAACAAGATGGATGTTTTATTTAATACAAAAAAAAAGCAATAAAAACCACACAAAAAAAAGAGATTAGAAACAAAGAAGTCTTAGCACTTTGAAATGGAACGGGTACTTTAAAAATCACTTTATCTTAATTTAAAAGAAAATATATATCTATATATCTATATTAAAAAAAAGAAAGAAACGAATATGTTTACACGTTGAAACCATCTTCTACGGAGAGAAATTTATTGTTGTCTATTGTTTTTATTAAAATAATTCCTAAAATTGAAATTTATTTTTGTAAGAGAAAAAAACAAATATGTATATATATACATATATATCTATATATTTGCAAAGAGAGGGAGAGAGAGAAAGAGAAAGAAAGAAGAAGAAAAAGACTCAAATGGAATTGACCATTTTGGTTTGTTGGCTTTGATAGGGAAATAGAAGTAAAAAAAGGAAAAAAAATGGGGAGGATTGGATTTAATTAGATTCTGTGACACGTTGCAAAATTTAGGCAGATATCTAAAGCAACCCTCGAAGTGGTTTGCACTTCAGAAATCAATATATATATATATATAAAAAAAATGGAAGCTTGAATTTTTAAGCAGGAATCATGGGGTGTTTTTTTTTTCTTGTGTATGTTTATTTTTCCCCCCTCCTTTTTGTCGTCGTTCTGGTTTTGTATACGTGTCTCATTGCTGGTGCTGGGCTCTGCGTTCCCCAACCACATGGTGGGTCTTGGGACCGTCTCAGCGGTGGGGCTGACCAAACAGATCTCCTTACTGGCCGCTGCGGAGTGGAATAAGGCCAAGATTAAGTGTCCAAGCCTTGTGAGCTTTTGGGGAGGGGGGGTGTCCCATAAATCCAGATCGGCATAATCTTCCTCTTTTGACTGGGACAGTAGAATTATACAACCCTCCGGTTTTTCTTTCCAGCTCGTAAAAGACGGGGGGAAAATTGGTCACCTGCAAAATTGAAGGTCTCTCTCGTGCATGCGCTCTCTCTCAACCCCAGGGCCGGGGGGGGGAACTGCCCCCACAAAAAAAATACTGCCCCCTCCCAAATTGATGAATTTTTTGCAGGAATGACCGCTTCACCCTGAAAATTCACACTAAGCACAAATCCGAAAGCCCCTTTTCAGCGGCCAGTGGAGCACCTTCCGACTCGTCCTGTTGACCCTCCAAGGCCAGGGGTCGCCAATCCTGACCCCTTTCAGACTTGTGAACTTGGGTTCCCAGAAATCCTTCGGCGGGGGGAATTCTGGCAGCTGAAGTCCACAGGTCTTGGTGACCCCTGACCTAGATCCTTTAAAAAAAAAAAAGGAAAGGGTGAACGGGAAGGGGTAATCCGTTTTTAAGTTTTTGGACATGTCAAGTTCCCGGGGTCCATTTTGTCCTCTCTTGTTTTGTTGGTTTTCTTTCTTCTGTACCATTGTTGTCCATTTGAGGGGAGGGGGAGCCGAAGATGGGCCCGGGGGGGCCTAGATGGACATGTTCCCCTCTCCCCCCCCCGCCTCGTCCTCCACCTTCTCTTCCACAGAGATCCTCGGCTTCGCACTGATTTTCAATGATTGCATATGCAAAAATTAGCGTGGACTTTGTAAATAGGTAGTAGATACATGAGATTCCTTATTGTAACCAAAAGTTGTGGGTTCTCTCCCAGGTTGTTTTTACACCCCTGTCTCCATGACTGTTTCCCCAGTTGTATGTCCTTCTTTCTCTCTCTCTCTCTCTCTCTGTCTGCCCCCTTCCAAAGTCCGCTCGCAATTGATAAATCCCACCACGTTTTTCTTTCGCCTGTTTGATGCCTTCTTCTCTTAAATCCAGCCTCTACTTTCCACTAGACACGAGGGTCCTCTTTGGCTAAAGAAACATCAGAAGACTGGCAGGATGTCGTTTTGGTATGAGCACAATTTAGCATTTTATAGGTATATGTATATATTTTTAAACTCTTGGTCGCTGTCATCCAAGTGGGTGTTTCTCTCTTTCCCCTTGTCCAGGGATGCCGGAGGTCTCTTTCCCAATTCTCTACAACACGGCGAACCAAAGTTTGATCTTGGGTGCAGCTCGACCCTGTTGCCCAACCCCAAACACAGCTGGTGCCCCCACTTCCTTAGTGCCCCCTTTTCTGTTTCATTGTCTGCAAGACTGGTTGGCCGACCAGGGGTGCTTAACCCAAGTTTAATCTGGGTTATCATGTCTGCTCCCTAGAGAGAGTCCGAGGAATTGTGTTTCGTTTTATAATGAGGAACTTGCCAAAAAAAAAAAAAAAAGCAAAACTAAAAATGCATACTGTCCCATCCCACCCACCTTGACCTCACCAGTCGTAACTCCAGCGCTACTTGGAGGGAAGATTACCCTGGTTCAAAACCAATCCAGAGCACAGTTCTAGCTCTGTGTCTGTTCTTGGTCTCCCTTTGTGGTCGCAATATTCCCTTCAAAGAGATTGTACTGGTTGTACTGGTGTTTCTCCCATTGAAAGTCAGCGGGACGGGAACGAAATCCCAAATCGGAGGTCATGGAATCGGGAGCGAGCTGTGTGAGTGACGGCAACACTTTAACATAAGCTTTAATGCGTTTGCACTTTTTTTTTAAAAAAAAGCAAGAATTGCATTTCTGTCTCGCATTCGGTCCTGCACTGGCCTCTCGCATACGTTCTTTCTGCCTTAAACTCATCTCAAATCCTCTTTGTACGAGCGATGATAAAAAAAAATGACTGCATGCAGGGTTCTCCTCCTTCAATCCCGTATTGTATATACGGCATTGGATTGATTATTTTTTTAAAAAATATATAGTTTTTAAGGTTGTGGTAAAGTGTTGCCAAAGAAACTTGTCAATTTTTTTTGTTTAACCACATTTCAGGAAGAAGCGTTTCTCGCTTCGAAGGGTGTTCACTGATAGAATGTGTTTTTTCTTGGGGTAGATGTAATGGTGGATTTCAATGAGGTGCTTAAAGTGGTCCAAGTGTGTGTGTCTTTCTTGTTTGCTTTCGTACATTTTGTGGGGATGTGGGGCACTGAATTTGATGGCCACTGATTGGTTTCCAAAAATTAGGGATGATTTTGGGGGGGGGGAGCTGGATATTGTGGTGCTTGAAATATAACTGGGAGCTTCTGGGATTGATTCCCTTGAAAAATAATCAGGAATCGCTTCTCTGCTCCCCCCCAAAAATACTGTTGTGCTTAAAATGGGTGTAAGAGTTTGATCTGGAGAAACATGACAACCATAGGAGAGAACCCCCAAAATTCTTCTTTTGTCCCCAACCGAGAAGGACACACACACAAAAACACACACATTGTCTTGTTGACACCCTTAGCTGTTCTCAGGTCACGTCCTCATTGTGGTGTGACTGTAATTTGGGAGAGATGATCACCCAAGCTGGAAGAAAGGTGACTTGCCAACGTTGAGGAACACCAAGAAGGTTGGCCCATTTGGATTAGATCCCAAATGGCAAATGGGGTGAACGTCTTGCCGGATGTAATTGTCTCCTGTGGTGGGAAGGGAGCTTTATCTGTCAGGGGTTGGACCAGCATCATTTGTAGCATCCAGGAATGAATTTCCCAGGAGGAAGGGGTTTTTTTTAATGGGAAAGCCAACTGGTTCCATGTTCTCACATTCTATCGCTTCTTACATCTTCTCCTATTCACCCAACGTTGGTTGAGTTGGAAGAATCTCTTCCGGGACTGTCGATTTGTAAGCACCTTTGAAACGTGACTGGTCTCTATCAAAGCCTGTTGTAGAAGGACCCCAACTCATTCAACCTTCTACCACTTCTTACCTCTTCTCCTCCTCTTCACCCAACATTGGTTGAGTTCTTCCGGGACTGTCGATTTGTAAGCACCTTTGAAACGTGACTGGTAGATTTTAGCGAGGACTCCGGCAGGGATAAGTGGAGAAGGATCATGTGGCGCTAGCAAGGTGGCGGCACGGGGACAGCCCACCCTCCAGTAGCAACACCAGTTGACCCAACTGCCTTCCCCCCTCCCCCAATTACTTCCCCATCAGGTCTTGATGAGAGGAGGCTGTGTTGGTCCTACTTCTCCTCCTCCTCCTCTAGCTCAACGCAACTTCACCTACCCAAAGCCTTAAGCATAGTTGATAAGAATAAAAAGAATGCAGCATCTTTGAATGGTCAAGGACTTTTTTTTTCTTCTTTGCACTAACGTTGACCCATTGGGTTCCGTGGGCCGATTCTGTTGCACTTTTCGAACAAAAAAAAATGAAATGAAAAAATGCTTTTGAGGACGTGCTCAAAAACAGGACTTCTCAACCTGGCCTGCTTGAAGATGGATGCACTTTAACTCCCAGAATTCCCCAGCCAGCATAGATGGCTGGGGAATTCTGGGGATTGAAGTCCCCGGGTCTTAAAAATTGCCCAGGTTGAGAAACGCTGGTTCTGGATTAGGGAGTGGAAAAACATGAAGCAAGGACTTGGGGACACTTCCAAGTTGCAAGTTGACGTAGAGTAGAACTCTTCGCCCCGATGAAACGGATTGCTTCTTCTCTTTGAAAGTTGATCCTGTTCACGCTTCCTTCTCTCCCCTCTTCCCGTCCTTATCATCATCACCTCAGTGTAAAAGGAGGTGCTCATCCTTTGGACAACTTCCACTTCTTCTGGGTGGTGGTGGTGGTTCCTCTCTTCCACCGTGTCTCATTGAGGTTCTTCAATAAGGCCCAGGCTAAATCAGGTTCTTCTCCTAATGCTTAGATAGTATCTTGTTTAATGTCAAGTTATGTCCAGTTCTTTCATCGTGGCTTCTTTCTTTTCTAATCTCTTGGCTATCCAGGATCAGGATCTCCTCCTCCTCCTCCTCCTCCTCCTCTTCTTTGTCAATGCCAATCAATTTGTCAATGCCATTGATGGTGTTCAAGTGGTGCTCCAGTTGTTTTGGGATTGCACCCAAGGCCCCTATGACTGTTGGTACTACCCTTGCTTGCCTTTGCCACAGTCTTTCTATTTCTATTTGTAGGTCTTTGTATCTTCTTCTTCTTCTTCTTCTTCTTCTTCTTCTTCTTCTTCTTCTTCTTCTTCTTCTTCTTCTTCTTCTTCTTCTTCCTCTTCTTCCTCTTCTTCTTCTTCTTCTTCTTCTTCTTCTTCTTCTTCTTCTTCTTCTTCTTCTTCTTCTTCTTCTTCTTCTTCTTCTTCTTCTTCTTCTTCTTCTTCTTCTTCTTCTTCTTCTTCTTCTTCTTCTTCTTCTTCTTCTTCTTCTTCTTCTTCTTCTTCCTTTCCTTCATGTCCAGCCGCCTAACATGGCCCTATAAAACAAACCTACACATCTACTTATAATTTCAGCTTAACGCCGAAAGTTTTAATTGAAGTTGAAAGGAACCTTTTCGATGTAAACTGTGGGGTTTTTGTTCTTTGTAGGGGTTCCCCCCCCCATTTTTTTTTTAAAAAAAACAACTTTTCTTCTGTCCGTGTGAGATTAGTTTCCTAGGTGGGTGTCCATTTAAAGTATCCCTTTTTTTTTTTTTAGCCTATGGAGAACTTTAATAAATTGCTTTATTAAAGCTATGTGTTCTAAGAAATATATATTATGATATATGAAATATATACACACACACACACACACACAAAGAGAGAGTTTGAGTTTTATTCTGAGAGCGGGTTCTAGAACTCTCTTTTTCCCTTTTACCAAAAATAAAAAATAAAAAAATGTCGCTTAGCTACAGGGAAGATAAAGTGATGATTCCATCAGCTAAATAAAAGCCAATTTTCTTAAATCCTATTATTACTGTTGTTATTATTCAGAGCGTTCTAAATGTTCGTTTTCTTGTAAAAAAAAAAATAATAAACCGACTTTAAATGACTAATTTACTGTTGTTGAGTGAGCAAAAAAAAAAAAAAAGCACAGAGAAGACATTCCGCGTTTGTTGGATAGGGTTTTCTTTCTTAGAAAAAAAAATAAATAAAAATAAATTTTTGGGAGATAAATACAGAATGAATATATAAAAAACATTAAATGCACTTTTTTTTGCAGAGGGAGGGGGCTATATATATATATAAAATTTAAAATGCAGTTGCTCTTTTGTTCTTGTACATAAGATTACCCCCCTTGAAAAGCTAATGTAATAAATGCTAATTTTAATTGCCTATTTTTTGATATCTTAATTTTTAAAAATAAATAAATAAAGAGCTCTAAAATGTTGATCTTCTGGTTGAAAATATGAAGGGGTGGGGGGGGGAAACAGGTGAAGGACAGTAGTTGGATCTAAAGGCCAACCTAGGAGATGATTGTCAGTCGTTGTCTGTCTACATCACTGTGGGGTTTTTAAATAGTTGCAGAAAATTGTGGCATTTGCCACATAGCCTATAATCTAACTGGGTCTCTTCCTGGAAGCCAACTTTGAACCGTCGGTTATAAATCCGCTTTCCTATCATAACCAGGCAAAGTGGATTGATTTTTTTTTTATTTTTTTTTTTGCTCCCAGGTATTATAACCCTCTCCTTCCCCACATATCCCAATAGATGGATTCATATTGTCGGCATTCGCACGTGGGGCCATTCAGCAGATGACTCCAGGGACTGTTTAGGAATGACTGCAATTTCTTTTCTTTTTTTCTTTTTTTAAAAAAAATGCCATTTCCAAGAGCCCCAAATTTAAGACCCCCGCAAAGGGTTTATCCGCTTCCCATCTGCCCCGAAGGGCCCATTTCTTTTCACATCTTTTTTTTTTTTTAAAAAAATTAAAAAAAAAAATTCAAAACTTCCACAGTACTTTTATTTAAAAAAATAATAAGCAGTCGATAGCAATCGAACAGGGTCGTTGCCTTCAGAGGTGTCTTTCAGACCGTCCAAGGCATCGGAGAAATGTCCTATAAAATTCTTTCCCCCCCCCCAAAAAAGAGAGAGAGAGAATAGAATGCATACGAGTGGGCAGTTTGTGAAATTTATTTATTTATTTATCCCCCCCCCTCCCACGGCAATACATTTTGGGAGGGAAGTTAACCCAACATTATGAGTTTTCATTTCTAGAGCCGCCGGGCCTTTTGGTGGAAAAATAGAACCGGGGACGTTAGGATAGAAACTCACAGGATGAGGCCAAAATATTTGGAAGGTTTCCCGATGAGATGGAATGCAATGGGGGGGCCAAAAATAAAAAATAAATTAGTTTTCCCCTTGGAATAAAATAGCCTCAAAACTCCCCCCCCCCCCAAAAAAAAACAAAAACCGTTCTGTGGAGCTCCCTGCTGTTAGGACAAAATTAGAGACCTCGCGAGGACTTCATCAAACGGAATTTGTCCCGTTCGTTTTGAAGTTGAAAGGCTCCCAAACTGTGTGGGGTTTTTTTTGTTTTTTTTGCAACCTTGGCCCCTTTAAACCTGATGGACTTCAACTCCCAGAATTCCTCCGCCGGCAGGAATGCTGGGAGTTGAAGTCGACCTGTCTTAAAAGTGGCCAGGATTATGAAAAAAACAAACAAACAAAACATGGTTTCCAATGAACCTGTTTGTCCTTGTTATCTAGGGCCAGAGGCACATCTGCCGATCGGAACCACCGAGGTTTGTCGAAACGGGTTTTGTGCTGATTTCGAAACGAAAGTTCTCAGAATGTGTGGTTTTTGGGACGCTCAAATGGCCCAGCTCAACTTTGAACTGGCTTTTGAATCAGGTTTGAAATCCAGAAAGAGCTCGACTCTTTGTAGGCTTGTTTAAGCGCAACTTTACCCCCTGAACTCAGTGAAATTTAGCACACCATGGCCTTAACTTTGTGTTCCCTGTTAGTGCTGTCACTTACTTCCCACAAGGTCTGTCGTAACCCGTCACGTGAAAGCTTTAGACTTAACGTTTGTCTCTGAGGTTCTCTTTTGGGATCCGGTCAAAGTCGAGATGGCCAACAGCGTTGGCATTCAGGATCCAGGAAGACAGTGCAGGAGCTTGAGAAGCGTTAATCACACAACCCATGTGCATCAGGTAGTCTTCCAGGGGTGGGGTAAGGGAATGACTTCCACTTTCTTCTTCATCTTGGGCCTCTCAGCCTTCCCTCACCAGTTTCTTTCCCGATGGATGCCATTTGGATTTTGCAGCACAGTAGTCTCAATGTCCTTCACCTCGAGACGTGTCCCTCTTCCGATCCTGGGAGATGTCATTCCCCTCAGTGTGAGATTTGTTGTGTTCACTTTTGACAAAAAAGGGAAGGAGATAACCTCCAGATCATCGAGCGGTGGCCAACTCTGGACCAAGTGAATTTGAAGGACGTTAAAAGTGTAGCAGAACATCAGGAGAAACGGAGATAGCTCGTTGGGTTGTCCCCTTAGGTTGGGCTTCTGAGCCCACTGAGCGTTTTCTCAGTTGTGTCTTTGATTGCTGAAGAAGGGAAGGCTGATGGGGATCGTCAGTTAAGCTGAAGCTACTGACCAGCTTCTACCACCATTTTTTTTTTCAACTTTGGGACAAAGGACCCAACCTACTTAACTTGGAAAGTTCCTTTCCAAAATATAACCAAGCCATTAGGTTCTTCCAGATACGCTCCTTTGAGCGACAAGGAAGAAGGAAGCCATGTTCGCCCAATTCCATGGTGCCTAGTATCTACTCCAACCCTTGCTCTTTATCAGACAGGTTACTCGGGAATCAGAGTTGGACTATCTTCATGGTGGTGCTATCTGACCAGTTTCTTTTCTCCTGATTTGGAATCGGTGACATCTCGATGTCTTGAGATGGTGTAGCCTCATAGTTTCAGGTATTCAGCCAAAATGAATCCTTGAGCGAGGAAGACAAACACGGGTCTAATCGCAACAACTGTGGCTTAACAAGGCCAAGACAAAAGTTTCGAAGAAGCCTGTCCGTGGTTCTGGAAACGAGCGGCATCAGTACAGAGAGATGTTGGCTTATTTACAAACGTACTTGTCCCAGTTCTCCAAAGCTTTGCTTTTGGACTCATCAAAGAGACAAGGATTAAATGCGAGTCATAAAGGAGAAGTCTAAAGTCCTTTCTCTACACCCAACGATCAAAACTGACCACTGCCTCAATTAAAATGGACTTTTCCTCACCCCATTTGAAGTCCATTGGCTCGGATGTTCAGGAAACTAATTTCGGACATCTTAATTTGCACATAGAGCTTGACCCTCCTGGCTTTACTCTTGCTCCTCTCAAGGATTCATGGGAATTGTAGTTCCACATTGGGCAAAGGCCCGCACTCTAACGAGACTTGAGAGCCCATCTCTCCTCCAAACGTAACCTGGCTTAAACTTGGCTTAGCTGCCCAGGGTCTCTGCAGAATTTCTTAGGAAGTGCAGTTTGATTGCAGATTCTTCTTTCCGCAGATCGATTCGTCTCAGGGGTTTTTTTCTGTTTGTGTGACTTGTGTGAGTTTCTCGAAAACTGGTGTAGTGTGTGGCAGTGTAGACACGCCATTCAAATTTTCTTGGAGAGAGTTCTCCAGCACCCGGCCGTGCTTCGGAGTGTAAATTACGCCTTAGCTGTAGTTTCTGCCTTGTATCCAGCACCTTGTCAGTTATATTGCAAATATTCCACGCTTATTATTATTATTATTTTACTTTTATTTTATTTTTTTTGGCAAACTCTTGGGAGGGGGAGGTATCTGTTTTTCAGAAATTCTGAAAAAAAAAATCTCTTTCCCCATAATGACAAGCAAAATAGTTCAAGAACAAGTAGACCGTCTGTTAACTGTGTGGTCTTTCTGCGTTGATTCTTCGGGAAATCTGATTCCTAAAATCCATTTCTTTGCAAAGCTTTTCTTCTCCTCCTCCTCCTTTTTTTTTTTTCCTTCCTTCGCTGTCTTTTTTTCCCCAAAGTAGCAATGAATCCGATGCGCGCAGGATTGGGCCAGATAATTTTCTTCCTTTCTCTTAATCTTCCTCCCCTCCGGAACGGGGGGGGGGAAATAAACGCCTCTCTTAATGGCTTATATTTTTTTTCTCTTTCTTCTCCGCCCTGAATCAGCAATGGAACTTTCTCGCTTCAGGTTTGCCCACCGTTGTTTTAAATTTATGAATAGTAAATTCAGGAAAGCCTGAGGTTTGTTGGGAAGCTTTGGGAAACTCTTTCGTATAAATATATATATTAAAAAAAATTCAGATTATTTTTATGGACACCCAGGCTGTGGTACCCAACACTAACTTCACATTCAGGGGTGAGAGAAGATTTTTTTTTTCTCACCCTGGCTATTTTGTGATTGTTTTCTAAAAAAAAATAAATGCAAAAGATAAGACTTCATGCAGAAATTTAAAAATAAAAGCAAAGTTGCATCGATGTTCTCTTCTTGTTCAGAATTGGTTGTTGACTAAAATCAAATCAATTGTATGTTCTTTTTTTTTCCTTCTTCCATTTATTGTACTGTACTAGAGAACTGTTAATTTTTTTGCACTAATAGATTTCCTTTCTCTCGAATCTTGGCTGTGTCTTCATTTCCTTGTTTTCGTAATGTGGATTTAAAAAAAGGTCAAATTCAGTCTGAATCTCCGGCTGACCGTGCGATAAATCATCATAATAATATTATAATGGGATATATTGGCCCATACTTTCCAAATACTCAAAAGTCCGACAGATGTTTTTACAAGAGGCAAAGGTGGACTTCCTTTGTTTTTCCTTGAAGACATTTCACTACTCTACCAAGAAGCTTCTTCAGTTCTGGCTGAATGGTGGGGAATGGAAGGATTTGTGTTCCTTGCAGTCATCTGGTCATTAGTGCTCTTCTGAGAGTCATTGAGGCCACTTGGGGGTTTATCTACCTTGGGCATCAAGTGGCCTCAATGACTCTGAGAGAGTAATAAAATAGAGTAGAGTAGATAGAGTAGAGTAGAACAGAACAACAAATAGAATAGATATTGGAATATAAATAGAACAGAACAGAATAGAATAGAATAGAATGTAGGAATAGAATAGAGTAGAACAGAACAACAGAACAGAATAGAATAGAATAGAATGTAGGAATAGAATAGAAATACAGAATAGAATAGAAATGCAGAATAGAGCAGAACAGAACAGAACAACAACAGAATAGAATAGAATAGATATTGGAATATAGAATAGAATAGAACAGAATTAATAGAATAGAATAGAATAGAATAGAATGTAGGAATAGAATAGAGTAGAACAGAACAGAACAACAGAACAGAATAGAATGTAGGAATAGAATAGAAATACAGAATAGAGCAGAACAGAACAACAACAGAATATAATAGAATAGATATTGGAATATAGAATAGAATAGAATGTAGAATTTAGAATGGAATGGAATAGAATAGAATAGAATAAACAGAGTAAGGGACCTTGGAGGTCTTCTAGTCCAACCCTCTGCTCAGGCAGGAAACTCTATATCATTTCAGACAAATAGCTGTCCAGTCTCTTCTTAAACACTTCCAATGCTGGAGAACCCACAACGTCTGGAGGCAAACAATTCCACTGGTTAATTGTTCTCACTGTCAGGAAGTTTCTCCTTAGTTCCAGGTTGCTTCTCTCCTTGATTAGTTTCCATTCCTTGCTTCTTGTTCTGCCTTGAGGCGCTTTGGAGAACAGGTTGACCCCCCCCTTCTGTGTGGCTAATGGCCAGCTGTCTGCAAGGAGTATAAATCCTTCCATTCTCCACCATTCAGTCAGAACTGAAGAAGCTTCTTGGTTGAGAAGGGAAACATCTTCAAGCAAAAACAAAGTAAGTGCAATTGCCTCCTGAAAAAGCACTTTTGGGACAACCATGATCTGGATGACTGAGAATCTGCATAGATAAAAGGTTTTTTCCTTCTGTTCACATCAGAGGCCATTCCTACATGCAGGAACAGATGACCCAGAGGCAAAACCTGAGCAACGGAGAATGTGTGAAGGGGCTGCCTTTGACCCCAAAGGGCAATTTTGACTCAGCCCAAGTCTGGACAAAGTATTCCCAAGTTTTGTCCAACTCAAGATTTCATTCTGATTGTCCCCCACCAGTGTCCCGTGATAAGGACCAGACACGGTTGTCATATTAAATTTACTTCTCACGCACGTGTGTCTAATCAAAGTGCAAACACAGGATACAAATTTATTTATTTATTTATTTTAATTAAATTTTTATGCCGCTCCTCTCCAAAGGACTCGGAGCGGCTAACAACATAAACAAAAGAGCATCACAGAGTTTAAAATCAAAAAGCAATCTACAAAGCATTTAAAAAGACCCTGCAAACACATTCATCATTCACACGCAATCACAGTCATCCCCAGGTCTGCCGGCATAGATAGGTTTTTAGATTCTTCCGGAAGGCCGGGAGAGTGGGGGAAACGCGGACTTCAGGGGGCAGTTGGTTCCAGAGGGCGGGCGCCACAACAGAGAAGGCCCTCCCCCTAGGACCCGCCAGACGGCATTGTTTCGCTGACGGGACCCGGAGGAGGCCGACCCTGTGCGGTCTCACCGGTCGAAGAGAAGTATGTGGCAGAAGACGGTCCCGTTAAGTATCCTGGTCCCATGCCATGAAGGGCTTTATAGGTGATAACCAACACTTTGAATTGCGCTCGGAGACCAATAGGCAGCCAGTGCAGCATGCGGATAACGATAAATGCCATGTTTTATGTCTTCAAAAGTTTTGTATGGCCGCCCATGTTAAAACACAACATTGGGCGGCTCACAACGAGAACAACATTACCCTCTAAAATGTTTACTCTCCCTTCTAGCTTGGGGACATCTGCAGATTTGACTACTGCAATGTGCTCTACGTGGGGCCGCCCTTGAAAAACGATCTGGAAGCTTCCATCGCTTGAAAATGAGGCAGCCCACATGGTTTTGTCTAAATCCAAATCTGCAAAGGTGTCAGCCCCCTTCTGGGAGTTGCAGTGGTTGCTGATTTCCTTCGGGATCCAATTCCAAGTCCTGGTTGTTCCCTTCAAGGTCCTCGTTGGCTTGAGGCCAAGTGATTTGAAGGACACTTTTTCCCCAGTTACATCTACTCAACCCACCAGATCGGGGAGGCCGGGGATGTTATGGGTCCCCTTTCTTAAGGAGGTTCTCCTGGCAGAAACAAGGACCTTCTCCATGGTGGCTCCTTCCCTGTGGAAGGTCATCCCTGCAGGGATAAGATTGGAAATAAGATGTTATGGGTCCCCTCTCTTAAGGAGGTTCTCCTGGTAGAAACAATGGTGGCTCCTTCCCTGTGGAAGATCATCCCTGTAGAGATCAGATTGGAAATATGATGTTATGAGTCCCCTCTCTTAAGGAGGTTCTCCTGGTAGAAACAATGGTGGCTCCTTCCCTGTGGAAGATCATCCCTGCAGGGATAAGATTGGAAATAAGATGTTATGAGTCCCCTCTCTTAAGGAGGTTCTCCTGGTAGAAACAATGGTGGCTCCTTCCCTGTGGAAGGTCATCCCTGCAGGGATAAGATTGGAAATAAGATGTTATGGGTCCCCTCTCTTAAGGAGGTTCTCCTGGTAGAAACAATGGTAGCTCCTTCCCTGTGGAAGATCATCCCTGTAGAGATCAGATTGGCCCCACCTTGATACTCTTCTGAAAGGCCCTGAAGACATGAGTTTACCAGCCAGACTGGGGACCCCATGGAGATATGGAGCTCATCAAGTGGATGGTTGTGATTATTGTCATCACTGGGGATGGGAGATTATTGTGTTTTGTGTTTGGGATTTTATTTCCGCGAGTCTCCTGGAGTCACCATTGAGTGAGTTGGATGGCCATAACAAATTTTCTTAATAAATAATAAATGAGACAAGGGGGTCCTCAGCTCCTACCTAAATGTAAGATATTTGGAAATTACCAGAGAATAAGAATGTTACGTTGTATTATTAATTACTGGTGGCCATTCATTCTACGCTGCAAGCTAGGTGGAGTCATTCATTAATCCTTTTGGGGTACAGTCCTCAGCCAACGTCTTCAGAGAAGAGGCAACAAAAGTGACTAGGGAGCTAGAGGCTCAAACGGCATCCAGTTTTGGTCACCACGTTACAAAAAAAGATGTTGAGTCTTTGGAAAAAGTGCAGAGAAGAGCAACTAAGATGATCAAAGGCCAAGAGACTACAATATATGAAGAATGGTTGCAGGAATTGGGTATGGCCAGTTTAGAGAAAAGAAGGACTTAGGGGGGACAGGGTAGCAGTCTTCCAGTATTTAGGGGCTGCTACAAAGAAGAAGAGAGGGGTCAAGCTATTCTCCAAAGCATCAGAGGGCAGGACAAGAAACAATGGATAGAAGCTAATCAAGGAGAGAAGCAACCTGGAATTAAGGAGAAACTTCTAACAGAGAACACGATGTAAAAAAGATGTTGAGACTCTAGAAAGAGTGCAGAGAAGAGCAACAAAGATGATTAGGGGACTGGAGGCTAAAGCATATAAGGAACGGTTGCTGGAATTGGGTATGTCCAGTTGAATGAAGAGAAGGATGAGGGGGGACAGGATAGTAGTCTTCCAATATCTCAGGGGCTGCCACAAAAAAGAGGGAGTCAAGCTATTCTCCAAAGCACCTGAAGGCAGGACAAGAAGCAACGGATAGAAGCTAATCAAGGAGAGAAGCAACCTGGAACTAAGGAGAAACTTCCTGACAGTGAGAACAATTAACCAGTGGAACCACCTGCCTCCAGAAGTGGTGAATGCTCCAACACTGGAAGTTTTTAAGAAGAGACTGGACAGCCATTTGTCTGAAATGGTGTAGGGTTTCCTGCCTGAGCAGGGGGTTGGACTAGGTGACCTCCAAGGTCCCTTCCAACTTTATTATTATTATTACTATTATTATTATTATTAACAATCAACCAGTGGGAGGGCTTGCCATCAGAAGTTGCAGGTGCTAGAGGCCAAATCAAAGTTCAGCACCACGGAGAGCTCAACTTACAGCCATAATGGAGCCTGGCAAATGAGGTCGTAAATCATGACAGCCGTAAATCTTTCTATCACCTTTTTTTTTTTGCCACGGTCATTAAGTAAACTCATGGTTTGCTATGGGTGCTGTTTGGCCAAAACCTGGAAGCAAATGCTGACTTTCCTCAAAAGCCCTCACAAAATGTGGACACCTGACCGTGGGATGCTGCAAAAGGCCATAAATATGGCCTGGTTGCTGAGCAGCCAAAGTTCAGTCAGGTGACCCGGGGGAGGGTTGACCGTTGGACCTTTGAATCCAGGTGGTAAGCACTAGGCCTGTCAGAACTTTGAATGGTCGCTAAGCAACCGGTCGTAAGTCGAGGACCACCGGTAATCTGTCGTTATCCCTGCTTAGCTTTTCAAGGTCAGCACAAAACAAAGGTCCCCACCTCCCACGGCAACTGGAGGCAGCCCCAAAATCCTCAGCCACCGCAAAGCCCGACTTTGAGAGATTCCCCCACAAGGGTTTGCGTGTCTCTCCCGGGCTGCAATGGGCTGCAGTCACATTATAGATTCAGACCTTTCTTCTGCCATATCTGTAGCTCAGGGGTAGGATGAGGGGAGGGGTTCGCTCTCCAAACGTGAGGGTCAGTTTCTGAACGTTTCGTTATCAGGCTGGGTAACACCTTCAGCAGCGTTTAGGGGATGTCTGTGTCAGTGTTCCTCTGTTGATAAGGGCTTCAGGTGTGGGTCTGTCGAGGGAGGGTCTGTGATGGGTCTTCTGATGGGTCAGGTAAGAGAGAGAGAGGGAGAGAGAGAGAGGGAGAGAGAGGGAGATAGATGGTTGGATAGATAAGGTAGGTAGGTAGGTAGGTAGGTAGATAGATAGATAGATAGATAGATAGATAGATAGATAGATAGATAGATAGATAGATAGATAGATAGATAGATAGATAGATAGATGATAGGTATGTAGGTAGGTGGGTGGGTGGGTAGGTGGATAGGTGAGTGGGTGGGTGGGTAGGTGGGTGGATAGATATAGGTAGGTAGATAGGTGGGTAGGTGGGTGGATAGATAGGAGGTAAGTAGATAGATAAATAGGTGGATAGCTGGATAGATAGGTAGGTAGGTTAGGTAGGTAGGTAAGCGGATAGATGGAGATAGGTAGGTAGGTAGATGGGTAGATAGATGATAGATAGACAGCAATAAAAGATAGACAGACAGACAGATGAGAGAGAGGGGGGGGATAGATAGACAGATATAGGGGTGAAGGTTGGTTCTCCGAGCTTGCGGGTTGGTCTCCGAATGTTTCATTATCAGGCGGGTAACATCTTCAGCAGAGTTTAGGGCACAGGTCAGCAACCTGCGGCTCCAGAGCTGCATGCGGCTCTTTGAGCCTTCCCCTGGGGCTCCCAGCCTCCTTTGCCATTTGCGGAGAGAGACAGAGACAGAGAGAGGCACTTGCTCTCTCTCTCTCTCTCTCTCTCTCTCTCTCTCTCTCTCTCTCTCTCTCTCTCTCTCTCTCTCTCTCTCTCTCTCTCTCTCTCTCTCTCTCTGTGTGTGTGTGTGTGTGTTTGTGTAAAAAAGAGTGGACTCAGGGTATTCTCCCATGAGCTGAAAAGCTTCTTTGGGCGGAGCTCCTCCCTTTGCTGCGTCTCTGCAGGAAGCAGGAAGGGCAGGAGAGAGCTAGCTAGCCCAGCTATGCTGACTCAGGAATTCTGGGAGTTGAAGTCCACGAGTCATAAAAGAGCTGAGGTTGCCTGCCTCTGAGCTTGTTGGAGAACAGCTTGAAGCCAGCTTGCCAGGTGAGCAGCAGATAGGAGGGGGGGAGAAAGAGAGAGAGGGGGGAGAGAGGAGAGGGAGAGGGGGAGGAAAGAGAGAGAGGGAAAGAGAGAAAGAGAGAAAAAGAAAGAAAGAAAAAGAGAAAGGGAGAGGGAGGGAGGGAGGGAGGGAAAGAGACAGAGAGAGAGACCCTTTTGACATCTAAAATGAAGATAACACTGCATACATCCTTTTTTACCTTTATTATAGGTGTGTGTATATATGTATGTATGTGTGTATATATGTGTGTCTGTGTATGTGCATGTGTGTGTGTGTATACACACAAAGGTAAAAAAAGGATATATGCAGTGTTATCTTCATTTTAGATATCAAAAGGGTTTTGCGGCTCCCAGTGTTTTGTTTTCGGTGGGAAACGGGTCCAAGTGGCTCTTTCAATGTTTTGGGTTGCCTACCCCTGGTTTAGGGGATGTTGGTGTCAATGTTCTTCTGTTTATAAGGGCTTCGTGTGGTCAGTAGATCTTGTGATAGGTCAGGGGTGGGTCTGTAAACTGAGGATCTACTTATGGGTCTTGTGATGGGTCAGGTGTGGGTCATCAGTGAGAGGCTGTACATTTATGTACATACAGAAGATCCATCAGAAGACCCTCACATGACACACCCACACCTGAAGTGATTATAAACAAAAGAACATTGACATCCCCCAAACTCTGCTGAAGATGTTACCTATTTTGGGAACAAAACATTGGGAAACCAGCCCACAAGGACAAACCTTCACCCCAATATCTATCTATCTATCTATCTATCTATCTATCTATCTATCTATCTATCTATCTATCTATCTATCTATCTATCTATCTATCTATCTATCTATCTATCTGTCATCTCTCTCTTTCATCTATCTATCTATCTATCTCTATCCATTTATCATCCATTCATCTATCTATCTATCTATCTATCTATCTATCTATCAATTTATCATCTATCTGTCATCTCTCTCTTCTATCTATCTATGTATCTATATATCCATTTATCATCTATCTGTCATCTCTTTCATCTATCTATCTATCTATCTATCTATCTATCCATTTATCATCTATCTGTCATCTCTCTCTTTCATCTATCTATCTATCTATCTATCTATCTATCTATCTATCCATTTATCATCTATGTCATCTCTCTCTTTCATTATCTATCTATCTATCCATTTATCATCCATCCATCCATCCATCCATCTCTCTCTCTCTCTCTCTCTCTCTCTCTATCTATCTATCTATCTATCTATCTGTTATGTCTGGCCTCTCTCAGCTCATTAAAATCCACGTAAATATGTCTTTAAGAGGTTTATTTAACACATTTCAAAAGGATTCATTTCAAAGCAAGCTGCTGGCATTTTTTTGTTGGCCGGAACGGCCAAATCAGATCTATGTACATTTAGATAAACATGCTCTCCTCCTCCTACTTCCCAATTAACTTACTCTTTCTTTATCACATTGTCCAAGACCTCATTATTCTTCAGTAGGTTTTCAAAACACCAGAATTCCAACGCACTGCAAAAGTTTTCAAGCCTCTCCTTGATTAACGTTGCTCGTGACAAAGGCGTAGTCTTTCTTTCCCCTTCTAATATAGTGTCCGATACGTCACTTCCCCCCCCATTACTTCCTTTTTCCAGTTAACTGACACCTTCGCTTATCAAACCTTCGAAACCTCGGATCAATCCATTTATCTTCTTGTTCTAAATCTGACTCATCATTTGAGAGTCTGATTCAGAATGCATACAAAGCTCCTCATTGTCTAGCTCAGCTGCCGGGAGGGGCACATACCAGAGGGGCCTGGCTGCTCTTCCTCGGCTGCTGGGAGGGGAAAACACCAGAGGGGCCTGGCTGCTGATCCTCATATTCTGACACTTCCCAAGCTGGTCTAGGGACACTCACAACACTATCTATCTATCTATCCATTTATCATCTATCTATCTATCCATTTATCATGCATCCATCTCTATCTATCTATCTATCTATCTATCTATCTATCTATATCTATCTATCTATCTATCTATCCATCTATCTATCTATCTATCTATCTATCTATCCATTTATCATCTATCTATCTATATCTATCTATCCATTTATCATCCATCCATCCATCTATATCTATCTATCTATCTATCTATCTATCTATCTATCTATCTATCTATCTATCTATCTATCTATCCATCCATTTATCATGCATCCATCTCTATCTATCTATCTATCTATCTATCTATCCATTTATCATCTATCTATCTATCCATTTTATCATCTATCTATCTATCTATCTATCCATCTGTATCTATCATCTCTCTCTCTCTCTCTCTCTCTCTCTCTCTCTCTCTCTCTCTCTCTCTCTCTCTCTCTCATCTCTCATGTATTACTTACCCATCACAAGATCCTTCAGAAAACCCTCGTCTGACACACACACACCTGAAGCCCTCGTAAGCAGAAGAAGACTCCACTGTAGATGTTTCCTAGCCTGGGAACAAAACATGGGAAACCAGCCCAGAAGCTCAGAGGACGAACCTTCCCCCTCCCACCTCTCCTTTGACACAAAAGGCAACCATATTATTAAAAAAAAAATTATTTTTTTTTAAAAAGTAGCTTGTGTCATAAGCCTCCTATTTTTTCCAAGCTCCTGGAAGAGATAAAGAAGCTGATCCCTGAGGATTAAAGGACTGTAGCCACGTCCCTAAGGCCACTTAGGGCTGCAATCCCTGTTTTTCATTAACGGCCTAAGGAGCAATTAGCCCCCACAAGCCCAGCTTTTGGAAGGGGTGGGGGTCAGTGGGGTGTGTGTGTGTGTGTGTGTGTGTGTGTGCACGCACGTGCTTGCGCGTTTGTGCAAGTGTTTCTGAGCTGCATCTTCCAGCCTATCATTGCCTCCCTGCATGACAGGAAAGGGAGCCATTCGCCTGGGTCCAAAATCTTCCAGATCCATCGGCTTCAACCTTCTGCTTTGGGAAATATATATATTTCTCCCTCTCCCCCCTCTCTCCCTCCCTCTCTCTCCCTCTCTCCTCCCTCTCTCTCCCTCTCTCCCTCCCTCTCTCTCCCTCTCTCCCTCCCTCCTCTCTCTCCTCTCTCATTCTCTCTCCCTCTCTCCCTCCCTCTCTCTCCCTCGCTCTCTCCCTCTCTCTCTCTCACCCTCCCTCCCTCTCTCTCCTCTCTCATTCTCTCTCCCTCTCTCCCTCCCTCTCTCCCTCTCTCTCCCTCCCCCTCCCTCTCTCTCTCCCTCTCTCTCTCCCTCCCTCTCTCTCCTCTCTCATTCTCTCTCTCTCTCTCCCTCCCTCTCACCTATGTTGCTTAATGAAGAGAAGGACGAGGGGGGACAGGATAGCCGTGTTCCAGTATCTCAGGGGCTGCCCCAAAGAAGAGGGAGTCAAGCTCTTCTCCAAAGCGCCTGAAGGCAGGACAGGAAGCATAGGATGACAGGTAGAACCATAACCAGTGGAACCACCTGCCTCCAGAAGCTTTGAATGCTCCAACATTGGAAGTTTTTAAGAAGAGACTGGACGGCCATTGGTCTGGAATGGTCGAGGGTTTCATAGAAAGTTGCAGTATTTTTGTTTTTTTTTTTAAATAAAAAGGAGTCTGGAAGCTTCGCTTTGCAGAGTGAATGGACCTTCCTTCCTTCCTTCCTCCCTCCCTCCATTTCCTTCCTTCTTTCCTTCCTCAATTTCCCTTCCTTCCTCCCTCCCTCAATTTCCTTCCTCCCTTCCTCACAATTCCTTCCTTCTTTCCTTTCATTTCTCCTCCTCCTCTCCCTCCATTTCTCCTTCTTTCCTTCCTTCCTTCCTTCCTTCCTTCCTTCCTTCTCCATCCATGTCTTCTCCCTCCCTCCCTCCCTCTTTCTTTCTTTCTTTCCCTTCCTTCCTTCCTTCCTTCTCTCCATCCATGTCTTCTCCCTCCCTCCCTCCCTCCCTCCATCTTTCTTTCTTTCTTTCCCTTCCTTCCTTCCTTCTCTCCATCCATGTCTTCTCCCTCCCTCCCTCCATCTTTCTTTCTTTCTTTCCCTTCCTTCCTTCCTTCTCTCCATCCATTTCTTCTCCCTCCCTCCCTCCCTCTTTCTCTTTTCCTTCCTTCCTTCCTTCTCTCCATCCATTTCTTCTCCCTCCCTCCATCTTTCCTTCCTTCCTTCCATTTCTTCTCCCTCCCTCCCTTCCTCCCTCCCTCCATCTTTCTTTCTTTTTTTCTTTCTTTCCCTTCCTTCCTTCCTTCCTTCTTTCTCTCCATCCATGTCTTCTCCCTCCCTCCCTTCCTCTTTCTCTTTCTTTCTTTCTTTCCCTTCCTTCCTTCTTTCTCTCCATCCATTTCTTCTCCGTCCCTCCCTCCCTCCCTCCCTCTTTCTTTCTTTCTTTCCCTTCCTTCCTTCCTTCTTTCTCTCCAACCATTTCTTCTCCCTTCCTCTTTCTCTTTCTTTCTTTCTTTCTTTCCCTTCCTTCCTTCCTTCCTTCCTTCCTTCCTTCCTTCCTTCCTTCTCTCCATCCATTTCTTCTCCCTCCCTTCCTCTTCCTCTTTCTTTCT
Organism: Bothrops alternatus; assembly: GCA_034064705.1. Lineage (NCBI taxonomy): Eukaryota > Metazoa > Chordata > Lepidosauria > Squamata > Viperidae > Bothrops > Bothrops alternatus. Next base: position 1,577,119 of record JARGCV010000186.1, on the reverse strand, counting down.
TTCTCTTTCTTTTTCTTTCTTTCTTTCTTCTTCCTTCCTTCCTTCCTTTCTTCTTTTTTCTTTCCTTTTTTCCAGTTGGGTGCCAAAGAAGTGCCTTAAGGTAATCTCCCCACGGAATAATATAATTAACAGGAATTAAGAAGGGCTTTATTTGAGATAAAGCTCATTAGAGCTGAGCCCCCAACACCTGCTTTCGGTGTCAGGCTGAATTCTGACTCTCCGGAGAGAGAAGACTGCATGAGAGCACGCGCAGAGAGCCTCTCTCTCTTAGGCTACATCCCTAAATCGCCTTTGCAGCGAAGGAATTTGGACATTCAAGGCTTCAGTGTCAACATGGAAACCGGCAGTCAGGATGCAGTTTCTCCTCAGAGAGAGTCTCCTTTTCAATCCTGTAGCTCTATTTACCCACCTGGGTTATGGGTACAATTTCGTTTAAGGATCACTTTGAAGATGATTGCGAAACCGTGCACAGGGAGTCCTCGCGTTACGACCACCCCCGGGCCCCAATTTTCTGTTGCTCAGAGAGACAATTGTTAAGTGAGCTTTGTGCCCCATTTGACGACCTTTCTTACCACAGTCGTTAAGCAAATCACTGCAGTTTTTAAGTTGGTAACATGGCTCCCCCCCCCCGATTGACTTTGCTTGTCAGACAGTCACAAAAGGGGATTGCGGGACCCCAGAGACACGGCAACCGTCGTAAATACGAGTCAGTTCCCAAGCATCTGAATGTTGGGTCATGTGACCCCGGAGGATGCTGCGACGGTCGTAAGTGTGAAAAACGGTCACAAGTCATTTTTTCAGTGCCGCTGTCACTTCTAACGGTCACTAAAAGAATTGTTGTAAGTCAAGAGCTCCCTGTGTTTGTTATAGGGAGACTGTGTTTGCTTAATCAGGGTTTATTGATTAAATCTCCCTTGGCCAAGACTCCCTGTATTTGTTATAGGGAGACTGTGTTTGTTTAATCAGGGTTTATTGATTAAATCTCCCTTGGCCAAGACTCCCTGTATTTGTTATAGGGAGACTGTGTTTGTTTAATCAGGGTTTATCGATTAAATCTCCCTTGGCCAAGACTCCCTGTATTTGTTATAGGGAGACTATGTTTGCTTAATCAGGGTTTATTGATTAAATCTCCCTTGGCCAAGACTCCCTGTATTTGTTATAGGGAGACTGTGTTTGTTTAATCAGGGTTTATTGATTAAATCTCCCTTGGCCAAGACTCCCTATATTTGTTATAGGGAGACTATGTTTGCTTAATCAGGGTTTATCGATTAAATCTCCCTTGGCCAAGACTCCCTGTATTTGTTATAGGGAGACTGTGTTTGCTTAATCAGGGTTTATCGATTAAATCTCCCTTGGCCAAGACTCCCTGTATTTGTTATAGGGAGACTGTGTTTAATCAGGGTTTATCGATTAAATCTCCCTTGGCCAAGACTCCCTGTATTTGTTATAGGGAGACTGTGTTTGTTTAATCAGGGTTTATCGATTAAATCTCCCTTGGCCAAGACTCCCTGTATTTATAGGGAGACTGTGTTTGCTTAATCAGGGTTTATCGATTAAATCTCCCTTGGCCAAGACTCCCTATATTTGTTATAGGGAGACTGTGTTTGCTTAATCAGGGTTTATCGATTAAATCTCCCTTGGCCAAGACTCCCTGTATTTGTTATAGGGAGACTGTGTTTGCTTAATCAGGGTTTATCGATTAAATCTCCCTTGGCCAAGACTCCCTGTATTTGTTATAGGGAGACTGTGTTTGTTTAATCAGGGTTTATCGATTAAATCTCCCTTGGCCAAGACTCCCTGTATTTGTTATAGGGAGACTATGTTTGCTTAATCAGGGTTTATCGATTAAATCTCCCTTGGCCAAGACTCCCTGTATTTGTTATAGGGAGACTGTGTTTGTTTAATCAGGGTTTATCGATTAAATCTCCCTTGGCCAAGACTCCCTATATTTGTTATAGGGAGACTGTGTTTGCTTAATCAGGGTTTATCGATTAAATCTCCCTTGGCCAAGACTCCCTGTATTTGTTATAGGGAGACTATGTTTGCTTAATCAGGGTTTATCGATTAAATCTCCCTTGGCCAAGACTCCCTGTATTTGTTATAGGGAGACTATGTTTGCTTAATCAGGGTTTATCGATTAAATCTCCCTTGGCCAAGACTCCCTGTATTTGTTATAGGGAGACTATGTTTGCTTAATCAGGGTTTATCGATTAAATCTCCCTTGGCCAAGACTCCCTGTATTTGTTATAGGGAGACTGTGTTTGCTTAATCAGGGTTTATCGATTAAATCTCCCTTGGCCAAGACTCCCTGTATTTGTTATAGGGAGACTGTGTTTGCTTAATCAGGGTTTATCGATTAAATCTCCCTTGGCCAAGACTCCCTGTATTTGTTATAGGGAGACTGTGTTTGCTTAATCAGGGTTTATCGATTAAATCTCCCTTGGCCAAGACTCCCTGTATTTGTTATAGGGAGACTGTGTTTGCTTAATCAGGGTTTATCGATTAAATCTCCCTTGGCCAAGACTCCCTGTATTTGTTATAGGGAGACTGTGTTTGCTTAATCAGGGTTTATCGATTAAATCTCCCTTGGCCAAGACTCCCTGTATTTGTTATAGGGAGACTATGTTTGCTTAATCAGGGTTTATCGATTAAATCTCCCGTTTATCGATTAAATCTCCCTTGGCCAAGACTCCCTGTATTTGTTATAGGGAGACTGTGTTTGCTTAATCAGGGTTTATCGATTAAATCTCCCTTGGCCAAGACTCCCTGTATTTGTTATAGGGAGACTGTGTTTGCTTAATCAGGGTTTATCGATTAAATCTCCCTTGGCCGGCTTCACAGAATCTCACAGTTGGCTGATAATTAAATAATCTCACAGTTGGCTGATTATTTCAACCTGAGATTCAGTTTGGGTTGAGGAAATCCATGGCGCCCGCAGCTATATTGAACTATAAATTTAACTATAAATAAGCCACAATCCCTGCATTTTTTTCACCTTGCACTCCTGTAGGACCTGGTTGTCTGAACAAGCCACACCACTGGCAGAGTTCACAGACTGAGCTAAGTCGGAAGTAGAGTTTGCAAAAAAAGATAAATAACTGCTCCTGCCACATCTGGCCTGAAAAAAACCCAGATGACCACTAGGCAGGGGCAAAGAACACGGGTGTCCTGGAATTGTAGATCACGTGATCATCGGTCGTAAGTGTGTAAAACGGTCATGACTCCCTTTTTTTCCCGGCCCGGTTTTAACTTTGAACGGTCATCAAATGAAGTCAGGACGACCTGCAGGCGAAGAATCTGGAGAGACTGGACAGCCATTTGTCCGAAATGGTATAGGGTTTCCTGCCTGAGCAGGGGGTTGGACTAGATGACCTCCAAGGTCCCTTCCAACTTTATGATGATGATGATGATGATGATGATGATGGATCATTGCACAGTCAGCCAAGGTCCCTTCCAACTTTTTATTATTATTATTATTATTATTATTATTATTATTATTATTATTATTATTATTATTATGGATCATTGCACAGTCATCCAAGGTCCCTTCCAACTTTATTATATTATTATTATTATTATTATTATTATTATTATTATTATTATTATTATTATTATTATTATTATTATTATTATTATTATGGATCATTGCACAGTCAGCCAAGGTCCCTTCCAACTTTTTATTACTATTATTATTATTATTATTATTATTATTATTATTATGGATCATTGCACAGTCAGCCAAGGTCCCTTCCAACTTTTTATTACTATTATTATTATTATTATTATTATTATTATTATTATTATGGATCATTGCACAGTCAGCCAAGGTCCCTTCCAACTTTATATTATTATTATTATTATTATTATTATTATTATTATTATTATTATTATTATTATTATTATTATGGATCATTGCACAGTCAGCCAAGGTCCCTTCCAACATTATTATTATTATTATTATTATTATTATTATTATTATTATTATTATTATTATTATTATTATCTGATACATAACTTCTAACCTGGTATGGTTTCTAAGCTGAGATAGCTTGACTGAATGCCCGCTGGATCCTCCAATAGCTTTGAGAATTGACAGTTAAAGGCCAACACAGATACGCAGATACTCTCTCCCCTAGAACATATGCAAGGTAAATTGCGGCCATCATTGAGCCTGGAGTTATGGCCATTAAGTCCTTGTGGCCATTAAGCAGATCATGAGGTAACCGGACCCAATTTTAAGAGACGTTTCACAGTGGTTTTTAAGGGAATGCCAGGGTCGTTACGCAGTTGTTAAGGGAATCCATTTCAACCAATTTTACCCAGGTTGTGCCAGAAACCGGAAGCAAATACCAGAAAACGGACCCCAAAAAAGTTGAAAATTGAAGTCACATGACTGCGGTGGGGGGGGCGAATCGCAGCCACTGTAATTTCAAAACTGAGTCATAAGTAGCTTTTTTTGATGGGGGGGCTCCAGCGTGTCTTCAACCAGTCGTAAGTCAAGGACTTAATTAACCAGTGGAACTACCTGCCTCCAGAAGCGGTGAATGCTCCAACGCTGGAAGTTTTTAAGAAGAGACTGGACAGCCCTTTGTTTGAAATGGTATAGGGTTTCCTGCCTGAGCAGGGGGGTTGGACTAGATGACCTCCAAGGTCCCTTTCAACTTTATTTATTTATTATTATTATTACTACTACTACTACTACTACTACTACTACTACTACTACTATCTATAATAACCCCCTTTACAGCCCCATCGTTATTTTTGGAAAAAGACATTAGTCCTACAGCCACAATTCAGAGTCCAATTTCCAGTCGTAGGTTGTTGTTGGGGTCAAAGGTTAAGGCACCTGCGTGACCGGACCCCGATTGGACAAACATTTTTGTGTCGGTCGCTAAGCAAACGCTGCAGTTGTAAGTGTGAACCCATTCTTCCAAACTGCCAATATTTGAAAAAAAAAATGCTGGAAACCGACAAAAACGAAAGAAAACACCACATTGGAAATTGGGGTCACATGACCACCGGATGCTATAACTGGTTGTAAATGCAAGCTGGTTGCCGGGCGTCCAAAATGTGGTCATGTGGCCCCAGGAATTGGGAGTGGGTGACACCCACGTTTTACTGCCGTAGAACCAGAAGTGGTTTAGGGGCTGTAAAAACACCCGTTCTGGGTGCTTTGTCGTAATTTTGAACCGTCGTTAAGCAATTGCTCATAAGTCGAGGACTAGCTTTATTCAGAGAGGCAAGGAGAAGTCTCCTTTAGGTCAGCTTCAGCATCAGGGTGACCTCCAAAGCGCCTGAAGGCAGGACAAGAAGCAACGGATGGAAATTAACCAAGGACAGAAGCAACCTGGAACTAAGGAGAAACTTCCTGACAGTTAGAACAATTAACCAGTGGAACCACCTGCCTCCAGAAGCGGTGAATGCTCCAACACTGGAAGTTTTTAAGAAGAAGAGACTGGACAGCCCTTTCTCCGAAATGGTATAGGATTTCCTGCCTGAGCAGGGGGTTGGACTAGATGACCTCCAAGGTCCCTTCCTACTGTTACTCCCTTTCCTTTCCTCTTTCCCTTTCTCTTTCCTCCAATATTTGAGGGGGTGCCACAAAGAAGAGAGGGGTCCCCCTAGTCTCCAAAGCGCCTGAAGGCAGGACAAGAAGCAACAGATGGAAACTGAGCAAGGAGAGAAGCAACCTAGAACTAAGGAGAAACTTCCTGACAGTCAGAACAATTAGCCAGTGGAACCACCTGCCTCCAGAAGTGGTGAATGCTCCAACACTGGAAGTTTTTAAGAAGAGACTGGACAGCGATTTGTCCGAAATGGTATAGAGGTTCCTGCCTGAGCAGGGGGTTGGACTAGATGACCTCCAAAGTCCCTTCTAACTCTGTTATTCTATTATTCTGTTATTCTCCAGTTCTGCATCCCCCACTGGGTGCAACCAGGCTTTCAGGACCGCCTGCCAAATTTGCCGGCAAAGAACTTGGTGGAGGATCGTCTGCACTTCCCCAAGATGTTGGAAAAAGAGTGGCAGAACCTGGGGATGGCATTAAAAGAGGGATCAGCCCGGAATCCCTACGTAGCCACAAGTGAAGTTCAACCTCCTCTGAATTCTGTTGCCCCTTATCTAAATCCTAGCAGGTACTAACCATGAGTTGAGAAGATTCCTGTGCATAGGTTGTTTAGCCATAAATCAGTTTGATTGGACCGTCACATGTGGACCTGGTCTGTCATATCTGACAAGATGGAAATGAGAGGAAGGAGATGAGAATGAGAGAGAGGAAGGAAGGAAGGAAGGAAGGAAGGAAGGAAGGAAGGAAGGAAGGAAGGGGGAGGGAGGGAGGGAGGGAGGGAGGAAAGGAGGAAGGAAGGAAGGAGAGAAGAGAGACGGGGAAGGAGAGGATGGAGTTGTATAGTGGCAGAATTACCTTCAGATGTTATTCTGAAAGTATTTAAGCATTCCTGGTCTGATGAACTGAGATTTGACTCTTCCCGGGACATCTTTATGGCCTGTTCTCTTTGTTCTTTTCTCCTCTCCATCTGATCCCAACGGAAAACTGGAATGATGGAGCCAGGGGTCATTTAGCCAAGCCAGGGTTCCCCAACCTTGCTCACGCAAGTGGACCACCATCTGAATCTGTCTGTCCTTGGCTCTCATTCAAGCTGATGAAAGAAATGTTGGTTTTGCCATCTTACCGCAACGTTTCTCAACCTTTGTCCCTGGAAGATGCTTTGGGCTTCAACGCGCAGAATTCCCCGTTCTGGGAGTTGATGTCCAGGCATCTTCCCGTGACCAAGGTTGAGTAACACAGCTTTAGAGCAAGGCTTGTGAGGGAAAGAGAGCCTGCAGTTCACAAGTGTGGGATCACCCTGCTTTCCCCAGCTCTGCTCCCTCTCCCATAATCCCCCTCCTCTCTCTCTCTCTCTGCCTTTGCATGCTCCAGCTCGGTCTTCAGAAGACCTCAAGAGAAAGCTGTCTCCATGAAGACAATGTCCTGCTCTTCAGAAATGACTGGAGGAGATCTCCACCCTTTGGAGAAACACAGAGAGATCGTCAACCAACTTCCTCCCATGCCAGTTGGGGGGTGGGATTTGAAAGCTGGTTGACTCCGGAGCAGAAAACACGGGAAGAAGGGTTCAGAGTGTGCGCAAGGTAGCTTAGCAAGTGAGGTATGGCCCTCAGGTGTCCTTTGATCCTGCAATGTAGCTCCAGGGGCAAGGGACCGGGCAGATCCTGGCTTCAATCTGTAGGCTTTCCTCCACTGAAGGGCTGAACCAAGCCTTCTCCAGACCATCCCTATGGGGAAGACCTTTCCACCAGAGTCACAATGGTATATAGCAGGGGTGTCAAACTCAATTTCACGGAGGGCCGCATCAGCATTGCGGTTGCCCTCGGGAGGGGCCGGGCGGGTGTGGCCAGGGTGGGTGTGGCCTACTGGGTGGGCGTGGATGGAGTGGGTGTGGCCTACTGGGTGGGCGTGGCCAGCTCTACATCGTTCGCATCAAGGGGGCCTGTGGGGGTCTGGGCAGGAATGGGACAGATCTGAGGGTCTCTGGTCAAAGTGGGGGAGACCGGGGCAAGCGTCAAGGCCTGGTCCATTTCTTCACTCCTCACAAAGGGAGACCCCTCCCCAGCATCCACTCAGGGGATGGGGCCGATGCCGCAGGGGCCGGTCCCTCGCTGTTTCCAGATGGCCTCGTGGAGCTAAGACCGGATGCGTTTCAGCATAGATGGCCACCACAAAATTGTACATTGGCTCCCGGCCGGCCTGGGCCAGGGCCAAGGCAATGGGGGCCGTTCCCTCACTGTTTCCAGGATGATTTTGCGGGCCACAGGAAACCACTTCGCAGGCCGCATGCGTCCCCCGGGCCTTGGGTTTGACATGTCTGCTCTATAGGAAAGACCTTGGGAGACGGATGAAGAGCTGCTGCTGTCAACCCTGCAAATATTGTATAGTCTTGCTTTGACAATATGCAGAACTGTCTGGTATTTTTGGGGTTAATACAGAGCAGATGGGGGTGGGGGCAAAGTGCAGGGAAAGAAAGAGGAAGGAAACCTTTGATTTTCACACTAATTGGATAACGTGATATACGACAACTAATTTAGAGAGGGAACATGCTGATAATTAAACTGCTCAGAGGAAGAGAACTTAGATCTTAGCATTAGCCTCGTTATGCCTGTGCTGACATTTTGTAACAATAAAAGACTTTTAGGAAAATAAAGGCTTGGAAGTTCTTTGAAGTGTTTCATTAGCTGGAACCATAACAGCTGCCTATAGAATAAGGGAGTGCTGAGCCCACAACTGTACAACAGGTGGAGAAAAAGGGCTTAGAAGGGACCGTCCCTAGTTTCCTGGGGTGTAAAGGAGGCGGGAAAAAGAAAACGATGCTTAGAAAATGGTCAGATAAAAGATAGCCTAGCCTGAAGCTGCATAATGGGTAGAGGGAGAGGCTCGGAAGGGTACAGACATGACAGATTTGTACTTTCAGACCTGCTAATGTAGTTTTACGATGAGGTAGAATGAACTCATCTGGTCATGATTCCTAGGTCGTCTATCTCAGTGATGGCGAAGCTTTGAGAGACCGAGTGCCCAAACGGCAATCCAAAACCCACTTATGCATTGTCGGGTGCCGGGTGGGCGTGGCCCATTGGCTGGCCGTGGCCCAATTGGGTGGGTGTGGCCCAATTGGGTGGGCGAGGCTGTGGTGGTAACGGCAGGCCGGGTGGGACTAAAAAGTTCAATCAATCCATTCCAACTTTGCGAGATCTTATTGTATGTAATACAGATGGGGATATTTGGAGAGAGGAGTTGCTCGGACATGACCCCTGAATTGTATCTGAAGAGGGACGAGAGGGAAGAAAGGAGAGGAGAGAGAAAAGAGTAAAGGAGGGGAGAAGGAAGGAGGATGATTGGAGGAGAAGAGGAGAAGTGGGGAGAAAGGAGAGGAGAGAGAAAAGAGTAAAGGAGGGGAGAAGGGAGGAGAATGATTGGAGGAGAAGTGGGGAGAAAGGGGAGGAGAGAGAAAAGAGTAAAGGAGGGGAGAAGGAAGTAGGAAGGTTGGAGGAGAAGAGGAGAAGTGGGGAGAAAGGGGAGGAGAGAGAAAAGAGTAAAGGAGGGGAGAAGGAAGTAGGAAGGTTGGAGGAAAAGAGGGGAGAAAGGGAGAGGAGAGAGAAAAGAGTAAAGGAGAAGGAAGTAGGAAGGTTGGAGGAGAAGAGGAGAAGTGGGAGAAAGGAGAGGAGAGAGAAAAGAGTAAAGGAGAAGGAAGTAGGAAGGTTGGAGAAGAGGAGAACTGGGGAGAAAGGAGAGGAGAGAGAAAAGAGTAAAGGAGGGGAGAAGGAAGGAGGAAGGTTGGAGGAGAAGAGGAGAAGTGGGGAGAAAGGGGAGGAGAGTGGTGAAGGAAAGAGAAGAGGAGAAGAGGGAAGAAGGGAAGAGAAGAAAGGGAGAAAGAAGGTAGAGAAGCAGGAGTGTGGATACGGCGAAAGGGGAAATGGGCGAGCAACACCAAAAGTCACGTGTATGTATTTATTTCATTTTATCAAAAGTATCTTATATATGAATGTAAAAAGAATGCATTATTTATTTATTTATTACTCAAACTTATATGCCGCCCTTCTCCTAGGACCCAGGGCGGCTTACAAAACAATAGAATAAAATTATACAATAAAATTAATCACATTCATACAGCAAACAAGCACAGTCGACCCACAATCGCTGATGTATGTTAACATCTGATAAATATCACGGTATATGTATGGGGGAGAGTTTGGAAAAATAAAAAATTATTAAATAATAATTAAAAAAAAGTTCAATCCATCAATTCCAACTTTGCAAGATCTTTTTTTTCCCGCGAGAAGTTGAAATTGACGGATTGATTGAACTTTTTTTTTTTTTTTTGCATAGGGCGGCGGAGGCCTAAAGCGAAAAGGTTTTATGAAACCCAGCTGAAGGCCTAGGACTGGGGCGATGGCGCGCATGCCCACCGAGAGGGCTCTGAGTGCCGCCTCTGGCCCCCGTGCCCTAGGTTCACCACCACTGGTCTATCTGGAAAGGCTGACATCAGTGTTGCAGGTCTGAAAGTACAATTCTCCCGCTATCTCCATTACAATCTAAGCAACTAAGGAAGGTCCTTCTAAGCCATGGGTTCTCAACCTTGGCAACTTTAAGACTTGTGGACTTCAACTCCCAGAATTCCTCAGCCAGCTTTGCTGGCTGAGGAATTCTGGGAGTTGAAGTCCACAAGTCTTAAAGTTGCCAAGGTTGAGAACCCTTGTTACAACATCTTTCTCCACCTGTTATGTAGCTGTGGGCTGAGAGGTCTCTTACCCAAGAGACACCTTCACCCATCTTTCCCCCCCGCAACACACACCCATCAAACACGTCGCTACAAAGGATGAGGGCCTCTAGCGTGGAAGAAGCCCAAGGATGGATGCTTGATGACCTTGGATGGTCCACGATGGAGATGTGATTTGTGGACAGGAGCTGCCGCACCAGCTGCTGAACTTCTTTTCGGCTTGGGCTTTCTCTCCACTTCCCCCAGCGAGGAAGGGGGGAAGACGAGAGACCGAAGAGGGCAACAGAAAGAGAGGCCGGTTTGGTTCAGGCAGGTTGAGATGCGCGGAGTTGGCGAACGAAGAGCAGCAAAGACACCAGCGGCCTAGAAAGTTGCAAGTGAGTCCGTGCCTGTAGGGATGGTGGGAGGTCAAATTCATGGCCACCCTGGGGAAGACAAGCAAGAAAACAGCAGGAGAATTGCTTTAATCTGTGAGAGTTCAAAAATCAGATACATATTTTCAGGTTCACAAAGGTAGTAGTAGTAATAATAATAATAATAATAATAATAATAATAGTAATAGTAATAGTAATAATAGTAATAGTAATAGTAATAAAGTTGGAAGGGACCTTGGAGGTCATCTAGTCCAACCCCCTGCTCAGGCAGGAAACCCTATACCATTTCAGACAAATGGCTGTCCAGACTCTTCTTAAAAACTTCCAGTGTTGGAGCATTCAGCGCTTCTGGAGGCAGGTGGTTCCACTGGTTAATTGTTCTCACTGTCAGGAAGTTTCTCCTTAGTTCCAGGTTGCTTCTCTCCTTGATTAGTTTCCATCTGTTGCTTCTTGTTCTGCCTTCAGGCTCCTTGGAGAATAGCTTGACTGCCTCTTCTTTGGGGCAGCCCCTGAGATATTGGAACACTGCTATCATGTCCCCCCTCGTCCTTCTCTTCGTTAAACAAAACATACCCAATTCCAGCAACCGTTCCTTATATGTTTTAGCCTCCAGTCCCCTGATCATCTTTGTTGCTCTTCTCTGTACTCTTTCTAGAGTCTCAGCATCTTTTTTACATTGTGGTGACCAAAACTGGATGCCGGATTCCAAGTGTGGCCTTACCAAGGCCTTGTAAAGTGGTATTAACACTTCACGTGATCTTGATTCTCTCCCTCTGTTAATGCAGCCCAGCACTGTGTTGGCTTTTTTGGCAGCTGCAACACACGGCTGGCTCACATTTAAGTGACTGTCCACTAGGACTCCGAAGTCCCTCTCACAGTTGCTACTATTGTGCAAGGTACCCCCTATACTATAAAAGGAAAGTCAATTTAGAGAAAAGTGAAATTCAATGTAGAGAAAAGTAAAGTCTTACATTTAGGCAAGAAAAACCAAAAGTACACATACTGTATAGATTGGGTGAAACCAGGCTTAATAGCAGTAACTGTGAAAGGGATCTTAGAGTCTTAGTGGACAATCAATTAAATATGGTGTGCTGCAGCTGCCAAAAAAGCCAACACAGTACTGGGCTGCATTAACAGAGGGAGAGAATCAAGATCACGTGAAGTGTTAATACCACTTTACAAGGCCTTGGTAAGGCCACACTTGGAATACGGCATCCAGTTTTGGTCACCACGATGTAAAAAAGATGTTGAGACTCTAGAAAGAGTGCAGAGAAGAGCAACAAAGATGATCAGGTGACTGGAGGCTAAAACATATGAAGAACGGTTGCTAAAATTGGGAATGTCTAGTTTAATGAAGAGAAGGATGAGGGGGGACAGGATAGCAGACTTCCAATATCTCAGGGGCTGCCCCAAAGAAGAGGGAGTCAAGCTATTCTCCAAAGCGCCTGAAGGCAGGACAAGAAGCGACAGATGGAAACTAACCAAGGAGAGAAGCAACCCAGAACTAAGGAGAAACTTCCTGACAGTTAGAACAATTAACCAGTGGAACAACCTGCCTCCAGAAGTTCTGAATGCTCCAACACTGGAAGTTTTTAAGAAGAGACTGGACAGCCATTTGTCTGAAATGCTATAGGGTTTCGTATTTGAGCAAGGGGTTGGACTAGATGACCTCCAGGGCCCCTTCCAACTCTTCTATTCTATTCCATTCCATTCTATATTCTATTCTAACCGTCCTCTCCCTTTCACATCTACCCGACTCACCAGAGCAGCGAGGCAGGTAATGTTACAGGTTGCCTCTCATCTAAGGAGGTCCATAGTGGAACCACGAAGAGGGACCTTCTCTGTGGTGGCTCTCTCCCTGTGGAATACTATCCTTACAGTGATAAGATTGGCCCCTATTTTGATACGCTTCCGAAAAGCCCCCCAAATAGGGTTTTCACCAACTGGCTGGGGGGGGGCTGAGATTCAGCCTATTTAAAATCACTTAAGATTTGAAGATAATAAGAATAGAATAGAATAGAATAGAATAGAATAGAATAGAATAGAATAGAATAGAATAGAATAGAATAGAATCTTTATTGAGAATAGAATAGAATAGAATAGAATAGAATAGAATAGAATAGAATAGAATAGAATAGAATAGAATAGAATAGAATAGAATATAGAATATAGAATATAGAATTTGGAATAGAATAGAATAGAATAGAATTTGGAATAGAATAGAATAGAATAGAATAGAATAGAATAGAATTTGGAATAGAATATGGAATAGACTAGACTAGACTAGACTAGACTAGACTAGACTAGACTAGACTAGACTAGACTAGAATAGAATAGAATAGAATAGAATAGAATAGAATAGAATAGAATAGAATAGAATAGAATAGAATAATAATAGAATAGAATGGAATGTAGAATAGAATGGAATAGAATAGAATGGAATGTAGAATAGAATAGAATAAAACAGAACAGAACAGAATAGCGCCAGGGACTTTGGAAGAAGTGGGTCAAAAAAGGTCAAAATTGGGGGCTTGCATCACCAGGCCACACCCAGCCCACCACCCTCTTGCCCTTTGTCCCTCCTCCCACAGGTGTCACTGCAAAGGTAACAGCAGCCAACCTCACTTCTCCCCTGCGGATTCCTCGCCGAGCTGCCCGACGGTGATAGATGCCCTTGGAGAAATCCTCCAGATTGTCGGGGTGGATGGCCCAGAAATGTCCTTTCCCGTTGTTGCTGTGGCCTGCCTTGACGAAACACTCGTTCAGGGAGAGGTTGTGTCTCACACTGTTGCGCCAACTTTTCTCCTGCGTGGAAACCAAACCACATTAATGGTCAGGCGTGAAATAACGGAAAACAGAGCAACAGAGCAGGAAGGGAGCTGAGGAGTCCAAGCGGGAGACCCTCTCCCATTTCAGACAAATGGTTTTCCAAGCTCTTGTTAAAAACTTCCAGTGTTGGAGCATTCACAAATTCTGGAGGCAAGGAGTTCCACAGATTAATTGCTCTCTGTTACGAAATTTCTCCTTAGTTCCAGGTTCTCTCCTTGATTAGTTTCTATCCATTGCTTCTTGTCCTGCCTTTAGGTGCTTTGGAGAATGGCTTGACTCCCACTTCTTTGAGGCAGCCCCTGAGATACTGGAACGCGGCTATCCTGTCCCCCCTGGTCCTTCTCTTCATTAGACTAGATCAGGGGTAGGCAACCTTGGCTCTTTTATGACTGGTGGACTTCAACTCCCAGAATTCCTGAGCCAGCATGGCTCAGCATGGAAACCTCTCCCTTTCCCCTCAGCGTGGCTGGCTCAGGAATTCTGGGAGTTGAAGTCCACGAGTCATAAAAGAGCCAAGACTGCCTACCTCTGGCCTAGGCCTAGGCCACTTTATGGCTCGTGGACTTAAACTCCCAGAATTCCTGAGCCAGCTTGGAGGAACTATGGTCCCTTCATGACTGGTGGACTTCAACTCCCAGAATTCCTGAGCCAGCATGGCTCAGCATGGAAACCTCTCCCTTTCCCCTCAGCGTGGCTGGCTCAAGAATTCTGGGAGTTGAAGTCCACGAGTCATAAAAGAGCCAAGGTTGCCTAGCCCTGGACTAGACATACCCAATTCCAGCAGCCGTTCTTTATATGTTTTAGCCTCCAGTCCCCTGATCCTCTTTGTTGCTCTTCTCTGCACTCTTTCTAAAGTCCCAGCATCTTTCTTATATCGTGTCGACCAAAACTGGATGCCGGATTCCAAGTGTGGCCTGACTAAAGATCAGGTCCACACATGAAGGTTCACATTGATCTATTGCTCTCCATGTGTACCCACAGGAATCTTCTCAGCTGATTGTGAACCCGGCTAGAAGATTGATACGGGTCAAGGGAATTCAAGAGGAGTTCCACTTAGTTCGCTTGTGACTATGTAGGGATACTAGGCTGATCCCTCTCTTGACTCCGACCCCAGGTTCTGCCACTCCTTCCCCTGCATCAGAGGTAGGCCACCTTGGCTATTTTATGACTCGTGGACTTCAACTCCCAGAATTCCTGAGCCAGCATGAGGAAACTATGGCCTCTTCATGACTGGTGGACTTCAACTCCCAGAATTCCTGAGCCAGCCATGCTGAGGGGAAAGGGAGAGGTTTCCAAGCTGAGCCATGCTGGCTCAGGAATTCTGGGAGTTGAAGTCCACCAGTCATGAAGAGGCCATAGTTTCCTCATGCTGGCTCAGGAATTCTGGGAGTTGAAGTCCACGAGTCATAAAAGAGCCAAGGTTGCCTACCCCTGCCCTACATCAATTGAGTGGGGGAGAGGGGAAGGAAAGGGAAGAGAGTTCCGTTCTTGGCTCTGGAATCAAGATTTCTTAACATCAGGTAGGGTAGCTATAAGAAATCTAATAAATAAACAAATTCCATTTATTTCACCGAGCCCAGCAAACTGAACCCAGACACAGCTACGTCTTTGACTTAGCACCATATCCGGGAGCAGAATTTCCCATTGTTCAGCCAGGTGTTTGTGAAATGAGTTGTGCCTAGATACAGGAGGACCTGGAGAGACTTGAACACTGGGCGCTATCTAACAAAATGAAATTCAATGGTGAAAAAAGTAAGGTTCTAATTTAGGCAAGAAAAACCAAATGTACAGGTATAGTATAGGGGGGACCTTGCTCAATTATAGTAACTGTGAGAGGGATCTCGGAGTCCTAGTGGACAATCACTTAAATGTGAGCCATCCGTGTGCTGCAGCTGCCAAAAAAGCCAACACAGTGCTGGGCTGCATTAACAGAGTGAGAGAATCAAGATCACGTGAAGTGTTAATACCACTATACAAGGCCTTGGTGAGGCCACACTTGGAATACGGCATCCAGTTTTGGTCACCACGATGTAAAAAAAGATGTTGAGACTCTAGAAAGAGTACAGAGAAGAGCAACAAAGATTAGGGGACTGGAGGCTAAAACATATAAGGAACGGTTGCTGGAATTGGGTCAGTCTAGTCTAAAGAAGAGAAGGACGAGGGGGGACATGATAACAGCCTGCCAGTATCTCAGGGGCTACCCCAAAGAGGAGGGGGTCAACCTGTCCTCCAAAGCACCTGAAGGCAGGACAAGAAGCAACAGAAGGAAACTAATCAAGGAGAGAAGCAACCTAGAACTAAGGAGAAACTTCCTGACAGTTAGAACAATTAACCAGTGGAACAACCTGCCTCCAGAAACGCTGAATGCTCCAACACTGGAAGTTTTTAAGAAGAGACTGGACAGCCATTTGTCCGAAATGGTATAGGGTTACCTGCCTGAGCAGGGGGTTGGACTAGATGACCTCCAAGGTCCCTTCCAACTTTATTATTATTATTATTATTATTATTATTATTATTATTATTATTATTATTATTATTATTATTATTAAGCGAACCATGCAGTCACTAAGGAAATCTGATTTCCCTCATTAACTTTGCTCGTCAGGAGGGAAGGTCGCAAATGGCAATCCCCTGATCCTGGATGCTGCAGCTGCCATAAATGAAGGCTGTGGCCAGGTGCATTTTGATCACACGACCGTGGGGAAGGCTCAGACAGTCGTAAGTGTGAGGACTGGTCATAAGCCATTTTCCCCCCCGCTGCCATTGTTTTATTTCGAATGACCGCCAAACAAACAGTTGTAAATTACAACTTACAACCACAACTGAGCCGAAATTTTCTGTTGCTAAGGGAAGCAGTTGTCAAGAGAGTTGGGCCTATATTAACAGCCTTTCTGCCACGGTGCCTTCCGTATAAAAAAGCCATAAAGATGGGATAAAAATAAATAAATAAGGGCTTCTCAGTCTTGGTAACTTTAAGATGGATGAATTCCCAGTCAATCCGGGTGGGGAATTCTGGGAGTGGAAGCCCACCCCTCTTAAAGCATGCTGAATGGGGAATTCTGGGAATTGAGGTCCACCCATCCTAAAGCATGTCGGCTAGTGAATTCTGGGAGTGGAAGTCCACCCGTCTTAAAGTTGCAAGGTTGAGAAACACTGATCTAATAAAATGTACTAGCGGCTCTCCAGTGCATTGTAGTGGAAAGGTCATAAAATGAGATGCAATTCGTTTAGCAACTGCCTCGCTTAGGAACAGAAATGTTGGGCTCAGTTGTGGTTTTAAGTCAAGGACCATGTGCGCTGCTAGCGTTCTGACAGAGCTGGATTCCTGATCTGGTTTATCTTGTAGGGGTGGCATCTGCAGCTCGGGCGAAGTGCTCAAAAATTAGCAATCTTTCTAACCGTTACCCCAGCCTTGGTATTTGCCTAGTTAAGAGCATTTTAATCCATCTTAATCCTGACAGGTATTACTAGAGCCCACTTAAATCTCATTTAAAGGCAAGCTCTGTTCAATGGTGGACAATCTCTCTATGGAAGGGGTGGGGGTCTCTATCTGTGGAGGCTTGTAAGAAGAAGCTGGAAAACCACCTCTCACGTCTGATGGAATGGATTCTCCTGAAGCCTACAGAGTTGGTTCCACGGGATCCCTCTCAACCCTACAGTTCAGAATTGGAACAGGTCTGGAAGGGACTTTGGAGGTCTTCTAGTCCAGCCCCCTGCTCAAGCAGGAGACCCTCTACCAGGGTAGGCAACCTTGGCCCCCTCATGACTCATGGACTTCAACTCCCAGAATTCCTGAGCCAGCCACGCTGAGGGGAAAGGGAGAGGTTTCCAAGCTGAGCCATGCTGGTTCAGGAATTCTGGGAGTTGAAGTCCACGAGCCATAAGGCGGCCTAGGCCTAGGCCAGAGGTAGGCAGTCTTGGCTCTTTTATGACTGGTGGACTTCAACTCCCAGAATTCCTGAGCCAGCCATGCTGAGGGGAAAGGGAGAGGTTTCCAAGCTGAGCCATGCCGACTCAGGAATTCTGGGAGCTGAAGTCCACGAGTCATGAAGGGGCCATAGTTCCCCCATGCTGGCTGAGGAATTCTGGGAGCTGAAGTCCACGAGTCATAGAAGAGCCAAGGTTGCCTACTGCTGCCCTAGGTCATTTCAGACAAGTTGGCTATCTACTCTCATCTTGAAACCCTCCCGTGATGGAGCATCCACAACCTCTGGAGCCAGGTTGTTCTACTGGATAATTGTTCTCACTGTCAGGAAATTTCTCCTTAATTCCTGGTTGCTTCTCGCCTTGATTAGTTTCCATCCGTTGCTTCTTGTCCTTCAGGTGCTTTGGAGCAGGCCTTTTCAACCAGTGGTACGGGGACCACCTGTGGTACATTGGCACCTGGCAGGTGGTACGCAACCATCCTAGAAAAGTGGTAGCGGGGGAGGGGAATGAGCTGAACTGGTGGCAGCACCGCACAAGCCTGAGCGAGAGCTGCGGGGCTGTCAGGGCTCAGCGGAAGCGCCAGGATCAGTGCCGCTTTCCAGCTGATCGGCGCTTCTTCGGGGCTGTCAGGGCTCAGCAGAAGCGTCAGGATCTGCGCCAGGTTCCAGCTGGAGCTCGGCACTGATCCTGGCGCTTCTGCTGAGCCCAGAAGAAGCGCCGATCAGCTGGAATGTTGCAGCCTCTCCAGGGTCTTGTGATTTACATTCAGATGCTTGGCCACTGATTCATATTTATGATGGTCCAAGTGTCCCAGGGTCACGTGAAGTGACCAAAACCTGCTGCAACCACCCAGCAGACGGGGGGGGGAATAAAAACCAAACACCCCCCCCCACCCCCACTGCCAATCCTAAGCAGAAACGCTCACAACCATGAAAACCTCGGACAGGAGGAAGAGCGTCGCTGGGTGGGCAGGCAGGCGTCTTGCTCGGCTGTGGCTTGGGGGGCACTTTTTTCAGTGCCATTGTAACTTCAAACAGTCACTAAGCGAACTGTTGTAAGTCGAGGACGACCTGTACTTTATCACTTCCCCCCCCCCTTTTTTTTGGTCATCACGTTTTTGACACCTTGACAGGCGACTGGTGGTCCTTGGATGTTGCCCCATCCTCAAAGTGGTACAATGGGTGAGAAGGTTGAAAAGCCCTGCTTTGGAGAATAGTTTGACTGCCTCTTCTTTGGGGCAGCCCCTGAGATATTGGAAGACTGCTATCACGTCCCCCCTCAGCCTTCTTTTCTCTAGACTAGCCAAGCCCAAATCCTTCAACCGTTCTTCATACGTTTCAGTCTCTAGGCCAGGGGTTCTCAACCTTGGCAACTTTAAGACTTGTGGACTTCAACTCCCAGAATTCCTCAGCCAGCTTTTCTGGCTGAGGAATTCTGGGAGTTGAAGTCCACAAGTCTTAAAGTTGCCAAGGTTAAGAACCCCTGCTTTTATGATAAAAATGGGGAATTACAATATAATATGGATAAAAAGAAAGAAATAATCCTAATAATCCTAATCCTATAATCCTTTTTTGAATCATTATATAAAAAAGATGAAATAGAGGGGGAAAAGATAAAACAATATCTAAAAGTTAATGATCTTCCAGAATTAAAAGAAGAACAAAGAGAAATATTGAATAAAAGAATAACAGCTATGGAATTAAAAAAGGTAGTCCAAAAACAAAAAAACAATAAGACGCCTGGACCGGATGGTCTTCCAGGGGAGCTATATAAAACCCTTTACGAAGAATTTGAAAATATACTTGTAGAGGTATATAATGATGTGTTGGAAAAATCAAATTTACCAGATTCCTGGATCGAAGCTATTATATCTCTTATTCCAAAAGAAGGCACAGACCCTAAACATATTAAAAATTATAGGCCAATCTCGCTGTTAAATACAGATTATAAAATTTTTATTATTATTATTATTATTATTATTTATTAAATTTCTATGCCGCCCTATTCCGGGAACTCAGGGCGGCTTACAGCATAAATAGAAATCCAATACAAACTAAATAGTACATTTATAAAAATAAATATATAAAAAGAAGAACCCCTAAATTAAGAACCATTCATTCAGCAAACATACACACAGACATACACTGGCTAGGGGCAAGATTTCAACCGCCCCAGGCCTGCCGGCAGAGATGGGTCTTTAGTAGTTTACGAAAGGCGGAGAGGGTGGGGGCGATACGGATCTCCGGGGGGAGTTGATTCCAGAGGGCCGGGGCCGCAACAGAAAAGGCCCTTCCCCTAGGCCCCGCCAGGCGACACTGTCTAGCCGACGGGACCTGGAGAAGGCCGACTCTGTGGGCCCTAACCGGTCGCTGGGTTTCGTGAGGCAGCAGGCGGTCTCGTAAGTAACCTGGTCCGATGCCATGTAGGGCTTTATAGGTCATAACCAACACTTTGAATTGCGTTCGGAGACCAATAGGCAGCCAATGCAGCTCACGGAGTGATGCTGAGATGTGGGCATTTCTGGGCAGGCCCAACACTGCTCGCGCGGCTGCATTCTGCATTACCTGAAGTCTCCGAACGTTTTTCAAAGGTAGCCCCATGTAGAGAGCATTGCAGTAGTCGAGCCTCGAGGTGATAAGGGCATGAGTGACTGTGAGCAGAGACTCCCGGTCCAAATAGGGCCGCAACTGGTGCACCAGGCGAACCTGGGCAAATGTCCTCCTCGCCACAGCCGAAAAATGATGTTCCAAGTTTAGCTGTGGATCGAGGAGGACGCCCAAGTTGCGGACCTTCTCCGAGGGGGTCAAAAGCTCCCCCCCCAGGCTGATGGACGGATAGATTGAATTATCTTTGGGAGGCAGAACCCATAGCCACTCCGTCTTGTCGGGGTTGAGTTTGAGCCTGTTGGCACCCATCCAAACCCTAACAGCCTCCAGACATCGGCACATCACTTCCGCTGCTTCACTGAAATGACACGGGGTGGAGATGTAAAGCTGGGTATCATCAGCATACTGATGATATCTCACCCCGTGTTGTCGGATGATCTCACCCAGCGGTTTCATGTAGATATTAAACAGCAGAGGGGAGAGGACCGATCCCTGAGGGACCCCACAAGGGAGGAACCTAGGGGTCGACCTCTGACCCCCCGCCAACACCGACTGTGACCGACCAGTGAGGTAGGAGGTGAACCACTGCAAAACAGTGCCCCCAACCCCCAACCCCCCCAGTCGGTGCAGAAGGATACCATGGTCAATGGTATCGAAAGCCGCTGAGAGGTCAAGTAGCACCAGGATAGTGGAAAATCCCCTATCCCGGGCCCGCCAGAGATCATCCGTCAGCGCGACCAAAGCAGTTTCCGTGGAGTAGCCGAGCCTGAATCCTGACTGTTGAGGGCCCAGATAATCGGCCTCATCCAAGGACCGCTGGAGCTGGAGTGACACCACCTTCTCAACAACCTTCCCTATAAAGGGAAGATTGGAGACAGGACGGTAGTTGTTTAAAACAGCTGGGTCCAGGGAAGGCTTCTTGAGGAGGGGGCGCACAATTGCCTCCTTGCAGGGAGCCGGAAAGGACCCCTCCCTCAAAGAAGCGTTGACAATCTCCTGAACCCAGCCCCGCGTCACCTCCCTGCTGGCCGAAACCAGCCAGGAGGGGCACGGGTCCAATAAACAGGTGGCGGAGCTCACAGCTCCAATGGCCTTGTCGACTTCATCAGGTGCCACCGGGTCAAACTCCTCCCACACAACAGGATCAAGACGAGTCCCTGTCATCTCGACTGAATCATTATCAGCCGATACTGCATTCCAATTGGAGTCAAGGTCCATCCGAATCTGGGCGATTTTATCCGCAAAAAAACTTATTAAAGTCCTCAGCACTACCCTGCAAGGGTGCATCAACCCCCCCCTGATTAAGGAGGGAGCGAGTTACCCTGAACAGGGCGGCTGGGCGGGATTCCGCAGATGCAATCAAGGCGGAATGATATGCGCATCTTGCCGCCTTGAGCGCCACCTGATAAGTCTTGATATAAGATCTTACAAGTGTTCGGTCAGATACGGATTTACTTTTCCTCCATCGCTTCTCTAGGCGTCTCTTCTGGCGCTTCATCCCCCTGAGTTCCTCAGTAAACCAAGGAGATCTCCTGGGTCTGCTACCACAGAGAGGTCGCAGCGGCGCAATCCGGTCAAGAGCCCCCTTCGCAGCCATATTCCAGGCCGTAACCAGGGACTCTGCCGAACTGTGAATGAGAGAGTCCGGTATTTCCCCAAGCGTCCTCTGAAAACTCTCTGGATCCATCAGACGTCTGGGGCGGAACCACCTAATCGGTTCCGCCTCCCTGCAGGGGAGGAGTGGAGCCTTAAAAACAAGCCGCAGCAGAGAATGATCTGACCATGACATAGGCAAAATATCTAAGCCCCTTAAATTCAGATCATTGCTCAACTGTTCTGAGAGGAATACCATGTCGGGAGTGTGTCCCCTCTCGTGAGTCGGACCCTGAACTACCTGAGTCAGGTTCATGGTTGCCATGGTGGCCATGAACTCCTGCGCCAACCCAGAGGATTCGCCGAGCGACGGCAGATTTAAGTCCCCCAAGACAATAAGCCTGGGGAACTCAACCGCCAGCCCAGCAACCTCCTCAAGTAGCGCAGGCAGGGCTGTTGACACGCAGCTGGGAGGCAGGTACGTAAGCAACAAGCCCACCTGAACCCCTAGGTCCAACTTCACAAGAAGCAACTCACAACCCGCAATCTCAGAAACAGCAAGCCTGCGTAGACTAAAGGTCTTCTTGGCTATAATAGCCACTCCTCCCCCCCTTCCCTGGGGTCGTGGCTGATGCCATACCTGAAACCCGGCTGGACACTAGTATAATGGCGGAAAGATTAAAATTAGTATTGCAAAACATAATACACACAGACCAAAATGGATTTTTGCCTCGAAGACAAATTAGAAACAATATTAGAATGGTGTTAAATGTCTTTGAATACTATGAATTATATCCAGGAACGCAAGTAGCGCTGGTCTTTCTAGACGCGCAGAAAGCATTTGATAACCTCAATTGGCAATTTATGTTTCAACAAATTGAAGATATGAAATTTGGGGATAAATTCAGTAATATAATAAAGGCAATATATAGAATACAGAGGGCTAGTGTGATAATTAATGGAGAGAACACAAAAAGTTTTCAAATAAATAAAGGGGTAAGACAGGGATGTCCGATTTCACCTCTACTCTTTATTCTATCTCTTGAAGTATTATTATCCCAAATTAGACAGAATGAACAAATAAAAGGGGTACAGGTCAAAACAGAGGAATATAAATTACAGGCATTCGCGGACGACCTGGTTTTCTTTATTGAGGAACCTATAGAGAGAGGAAATATCCTTATGGAAGAAATAGAAAAATTTGGAATGGTTGCTGGGCTGAAAATTAATAGGGATAAAACGAAAATGTTAGTAAAAAATTTAACTGATAAACAGAAAAGGAAATTGGAAGAGGAGTTGGACTTACCAATAGTAAAAAAGATTAAATATTTAGGAATTTGGTTAACTTCAAGATGTTCCTCAATAAAAGAAGATAATTATACAAAATTAATACTAAAAATGAAACAAGATCTTGAAATTTGGGGTAACTTCCAATTATCATTATTAGGAAGGATTGCTGTGACTAAAATGAATATATTACCTAGATTATTGTATTTATTTCAAACAATCCCAATAAAACTAGAGAAAACTTTTTTTAAAGAATTGGATAAAATAATAAATAAATTCATTTGGGCAGGTTAAAAAGCTAGGATCAATATAAAAACATTACAGGAAAATAAGAGTAGAGGTGGACTAGGACTCCCTAAATGGGAAACATACTATCACGCAGCAGGGTTACTATGGATTAAAGAGTGGATAAATCTTGACAATGATAGGATATTAGGGATTGAAGGACATGATTTACAGATAGGTTGGCATGCATTTTTGTGGGGAAATCAGAAGAAAATACACACATATTTTCAACAACATCAAATAAGAGGAGCATTGATTGGGATATGGGAAAAAATAAAAAAAAGGCATTACGGGAAAATCCCAATTTGGTTCTCGCCGTTGGAAGCAGTAACTCACCCAAATATGTTGCAGAAGAAAAAGATAAGGAGATATAAAGAATTATTAGATAATCAAGGTAATCTCAAGACAAGAGAAGAGCTGGAGGAACAAGAAATTCACATAGATTGGTGGTTCTATTTACAAATTAAATCTAGATATAACAGCGATAGAAAAGAGTATGGAATAAATCAAACTCCACATTTTCTTGATAAAATCTTAATAAGTAAGGAAAGTAAAGCATTATCAAAAATCTATAAATATTTATTAGAAATAGAGCTAAAGAAAGAAATAGTGAAGGGATCTATGTTAGCGTGGGCGCGAAATGTGGGAAGAAATATAAATTTAGAGGAATGGGAAAGATTATGGAATGTAAATTGCAAATTGACGTTATCAACTGCATATAAAGAGAACCAATACAAAATGATGTATAGATGGCATTTAACACCAGCGAGATTGGCCAAAATGCATAAAAATATGGATCCAAAGTGTTGGAAATGTAAATTTAGAGAGGGAACATTTTTTCATATGTGGTGGCTGTGTCCTAAAGCAAAGAAGTATTGGGAACGAATAAGAGAGTGGATACAGGAGATAACAGAGATAAAAATAGATTTTAAACCAGAAATATTTCTATTGGGTATAATAAATCCAAAGATTAGAAAACACCTCCAACACATCATTATATATATATTAACGGCGGCCCGCATAGCATATGCCCAATACTGGAAAAATGAAAACATACCCACAGAGGAGATGATTATTTATAAAATTTTGGAATGCGCAGAAATGAACAAACTCACATTAGAATTAAAAGATAAGGAAGCAACAGAATTTTACGAAACCTGGAATATTTGTTATAGTTGGCTAGAACAGAGAAAGAAAAAGACATAAAGATTGAAATGTAAATAATATGTAAATAAGAGGTAATAGAATACGTAGAATGTATAGCACGGCTTTGTTAAGAGAAAAATTTTTTTTGGCTATGTATGTATTGTTTGTCTTGGTGTATGGTGTTCGGTGAAAAAAAAATAAAAAGTAAAAAAAAAAAAGAACCCCTGCTCTAGGCCTTTAATCATCTTAGTTGCTCTTCTTTGCACTTTTCCCCCAAAGTCTCCACGTCTTGTTTGTTCTAGGGTCCCATGCCTCTAAAAATGCAGGACCTTTTCTGAATACCCAGAGACTGACTTGGGATGTTCAATCTGGCCAAAGGAAGACGGAAGGAAGGTGTGAAAACCAGGGGCAGCTCCTGAAGAATTTGCTACAGAGAAGACAGCTACAATTGTTTTCAACGGCCACACACACAAAAAAAAAACCATACACAACCAGAAAGGCGGGTGCAAATTACAGCTACCTAGAAGATAGAACATAGAATCGCGGAGCTGGAAGAGACTTCAGAGGTCTTCTAGTCTAACCCCCTGCTCAGAACAGGAGAGGTTATGCCATGTTGGTCAAATCGTTTTCCAGTCTATTTTTTTGAACCTAGATTTTTGTTGAAGCACTAAGGAGGACCTTCCTGATGGTAGGATCAGGAAGAAGAAAGAAATGACCTCCCTACAGAGGTGGTGGGTCCTCCATCTCTGGAGGCTTGAAAGAAGAGACTAGCCAGTCCCAGCTGAATTGGTCTTCGGTGCAGAATTCAGACAATTGGATCTTAATATTCCGTTTCAGCTGCAGAATCTGGTGATCTTAGGGTCTGTATAGAATAGAATAGAATAGAATAGAATAGAATAGAATAGAATAGAATAGAATAGAATAGAATAGAATAGAATAGAATAGAATAGAATATGAATTACAGGATAGAATAGAATAGAATAGAATAGAATAGAATAGAATAGAATAGAATAGAATAGAATAGAATAGAATAGAATAGAATAGAATTGGAAGGGACCTTGGAGGTCTTCTAGTCCAACCCCCTGCTCAGGCAGGAAACCCTATACCTTTTCAGAGAAATGTTATCCAATCTCTTCTTAGAAACTTTCAGTGTTGGATCATTCCCAACTTCTGGAGGCATGTAGTTCCACTGATTAATTGTTCTGTCAGGAAATTTCTCCTTAGTTCCAGGTTGCTTCTCTCCTTGATTTAGTTTCCATCCGTTGCTTCTTGTCCTGCCTGCAGGCGCTTTGGAGAACAGCTTGACTCCCTCTTCTTTGGGGCAGCCCCTGAGATACTGGAAGATGGCTATCCTGTTCCCCCCTCGTCCTTCTCTTCATTAAACTAGACATTCCCAATTCCAGCAGCCGTTCCTTGTATGTTTTAGCCTCCAGTCCCCTGATCATCTTTGTGGCTCTTCTCTGCACTCTTTCTAGAGTCTCAACATCTTTTTTACACTGTGGTTGGGGTTGGAGTAGAACATCTCTTAGGTCCTTTCCAACTCTTCTCTTCTCTTCTCTTCTCTTCTCTTCTCTTCTCTTCTCTTCTCTTCTCTTCTCTTCTCTTCTCTTCTCTTCTCTTCTCTTCTCTTCTCTTCTCTTCTCTTCTCTTTCTCTTTCTCTTTCTCTTTCTATTTCTGTTCCATTCTATTCTGTTCTATTCTATTCCGTTCCGTTCCGTTCCGTTCCGTTCCATTCCATTCCATTCCATTCCATTCCATTCCATTCCATTCCATTCCATTCCATTCCATTCTATTCTATTCTATTCTATTCTATTCTATTCTATTCTATTCTATTCTATTCTATTCTATTCTATTCTATTCTATTCTATTCTATTCTAGAAGTACTTCTCCACCCAGGCAAGAAACCAAACAAGATCTGTTGCAGGTTCCCATCTTTGATCCTTCCAGAAAGCCATAAAAGAGTTGCCTTTCTTGGGCTACCCGACCTTATTCTTGCTTGATTATTATTGTCTTGTTTTACAAGAGGGGCAGCAGCCCCATAAATCTTCTATATAATTACCTGAAAAAATATCCTTTATTTTGTTAAGGTGAGCGGACAGCATAATTCAACTTCCAGCTCGGAATTAAAGACTCTCTCCAACTATCCGGCTTAGAAGCAGAACGTGGACCAATCCCCCAAAAAATCCTTTTTCACGAGGCAACTGGACTGCCTTTTTTTTTTTTTCTTGGAAGGGCCCTGAAGAAGCTCCCTGGATGAGAAGGGAAACATCTTCAAAGAAAAACAAGGAAGGCCAGTTTTGCCTGCTGAAAAAGCACCTTTGGGATAACTACTTCCTGGAGGACGGGGCATCTCCATCCACCTGGACCGACAGCTCAAGACACATCTTCGTGGAACTCACCTTGTTTTTGAAGTAGGGGTAGCGGTCCATAATCCACTGGTAGATGTCGGAAAGGAGCAACTTTTTGCGGGGGGAGGAGAGGATGGCGTTAGAAATCAGAGCAATGTAAGACTGATTCGGCTTATCCGACAGGTCCGCAGAGCCCGGAGCTTCGGATGGTTCTGCCGTCGGGCTCTGGGGCTTCTCTCCAGCTTCCTTCTGGAAACCCGCCAGCTCTGGAGCTTGAGAAGATGGCTTACTTTGAGTGGAGAGAAGGCAGTCAATGGTGAAGGAGGCTCCAGGTCGGCCTGGCCTTTCAGCCTTAGCTCCCGCCATCGTCCCTGCAAGTAGGACTCTTCTTGATCTTAGCTCATCTTGGCTGGGTCCAGCGGCAGCACCCACCACGTTGGACAAATTAAGGCACCTCCTACAGGCCAGCTTGCAGGTCCAAGATTGGCAGGTCCTTTAATTGCCTTCTCACACAAGGGCTGGCTTGCAAAGCCGCCGGCTTATCCAGCCACGTCTTGGATTTTACCAGGATTTGGCACTTAAGCCACGTATATATTAATGAATCCCCTCCAGGGTGGTGGGGGGGCTTGGAGGGGAGCGAGCCTCCAGCTTGGTAGCAGCTGGCGATGGTGAGTTGGGGGCGGGTGGGGTGGAAAGCATGGGCCTGGTGAGGATGTAAAAATGCAGCCCTAAGTTGCATTAACAGAAGGATTCAATCAAGATTGCCTGAGGTACTAATACCGTAGCACTCTATAAATAAAAATAATAACAACAACAACAACAACAACAACAACAACAACAACAACTGGTGGGATCATGAAATAGAGAAAGTCATAGAAAATGATAAAATTAAACTGCTCTTGGACTTCAGAATTCAAACAGACAAGCACCTGCAACATAACACCTCGATCTTAACAATTGTCGATAAGAAAGACAAAAAAGTCTGGATAGTGGACGTGGCAGTGCCTGGAGACAGCAGAATAGACGAGAAAGAACTGGAGAAAATAACAATCCCAAAACACCTGGAGCACCACTGGAACACCATCATCGGCATTGACAAATTCACCATTAGTCAATTGCAAAAGGCAGCCTTACTAGGAACCGCTTCCATCCTGCGACGAGATCTGAAATACTATCAAACATCCACAGCTGCCTATCCCAGGTCCTTGGGAAGGACTCGATAGGTAGACAAAATGCCAAATCCAGTCTGAACATCTGGCTGACTATGCGATGATCCATAATAATAATAATAATAATAATAATAATAATAATAATAATAATAATAATAATAATAATAAAGTTGGAAGGGACCTTGGAGGTCATCTAGTCCAACCCCCTGCTCAGGCAGGAAACCCTATACCATTTCAGACAAATGGCTGTCCAGTCTCTTCTTAAAAACTTCCAGTGATGGAGCATTCACCGCTTCTGGAGGCAGGTTGTTCCACTGGTTAATTGTTCTAACTGTCAGGAAGTTTCTCCTTAGTTCTAGGTTGCTTCTCTCCTTGGTTAGTTTCGATCCGTTGCTTCTTGTCCTGCCTTCAGGCCCCTTGGAGAACAGCTTGACTGCCTCTTCTTTGGGGCAGCCCCTGAGATATTGGAACACGGCTATCGTGTCCCCCCTCGTCCTTCTCTTCATTCAACTAGACGTACCCAATTCCAGCAACCGTTCCCTATATGTTTTAGCCTCCTAGTCATCTTTGTTGTTCTTCTCTGCATTCTTTCTAGAGTCTCAACATCTTTTTTACATCATGGTGACCAAAACTGGATGCAGTATTGCAAGTGTGGCCTCACCAAGGCCTTGTAAAGTGGTATTAACACTTCACGTGATCTTGATTCTCTCCCTCTGTTAATACTGCAACCACTTTTTGGTCACCACGCTATGAAGAACATGTTGAGAATCTAGGAAAAAGTGCAGAGAAGAGCAACTAAGATGATTAAAGGCCTGGAGATTAAAACATATGAAGAACGGTTGCAGCATTTCGGTTTGGCCAGTCTAGAGAAAAGAAGGTTTTGGGGGGACATGATAGCAGCCTTCCAGTATCTCAGGGGCTGCCCCAAAGAAGAGGGAGTCAAGCTATTCTCCAAGGCGCCTGAAGGCAGGACAAGAAGCAACGGATGGAAACTGATCAAGGAGAGAAGCAACCTGGAACTAAGGAGAAACTTCCTAACAGGGAGGACAATTAATCAGTGCCTTCAGAAGTTGTGGGAGCTTCATCCCTGGAAGCTTTCAAGAAGAAACTGGACAGCCATCTGTCAGAAATGGTGTAGGGTCTCCTGCCTGGGCAGGGGGTTGGACTAGATAACCCACATGGTCCCTTCCAGCTCTGTTATACTATTCTAAATGCATCTCCTGTACTTTCTTTGCCCCTGTAGTGATCAAGAGTGCAGCCATCCATAGCCATATGTACAATGTAAAAAGGAATAGCGGTCTTCCAATATCTAAGGGGCTTCTGCCACAAAGAAGAGAGGGGGGAGGTCAACCAATTCTCTACCTGAAGAATAACCAGCAATGGATGGAAATTAACTAAGGAGAGAAGCAACCTGGAACCAAGGAGAAACTTCCTGACAGTTAAAACGATCAGTGGAACAACTTGCTTCCAGTGGTTGTGGGTGCTCCAACACTGGAGATTTTCAAGAAAAGATTGGACAACCATCTGTCTGAAATGGTATAGAGTTTCCTCATAGAATAGAATAGAATAGAATAGAATAGAATAGAATAGAATAGAATAGAATAGAATAGAATAGAATAGAATAGAATAGAATAGAATAGAATAGAATAGAAGAATGGAATGGAGTGGAGTGGAGTGGAGTGGAGTGGAGTGGAGTGGAGTGGAGTGGAGTGGAGTGGAGCGGAGCGGAGCAGAGCAGAATAGAGTAGAGTAGAGTAGAATAGGAGTAGAGTAGGATAATAGAATAGAATAGAATAGAATGGAATGGAATGGAATGGAATGGAATGGAATGGAATGGAGTGGAGTGGAGTGGAGTGGAGCGGAGTAGAGTAGAGTAGAGTAGAGTAGAGTAGAGTAGAATAGGAGTAGAGTAGGATAATAGAATAGAATAGAATAGAATAGAACAGAACAGAACAGAACAGAACAGAACAGAACAGAACAGAATAGAATAGAATAGAATAGAATAGGAGTAGAGTAGGGTAGGGTAGGGTAGGGTAGGGTAGGGTAGGGTAGGGTAGGATAATAGAATAGAATAGAATAGAATAGAATAGAATAGAATAGAATAGAATAGAATAGAATAGAATAGAATAGAATAGGAATAGAGTAGGGTAGGATAATAGAATAGAATAGAATAGAATAGAATAGAATAGAATAGAATAGAATAGAATAGAATAGAATAGAATAGAATAGAATAGAATAGAATAGAATAGAATAGGAGTAGAGTAGGGTAGGATAATAGAATAGAATAGAATAGAATAGAATAGAATAGAATAGAATAGAATAGAATAGAATGGAGCGGAGCAGAGTAGAGTAGAGTAGAGTAGAATAGGAGTAGAGTAGGATAATAGAATGGAATGGAATGGAATGGAATGGAATGGAATAGAATAGAATAGAATAGAATAGAATAGAATAGAATAGAATAGAATGGAATGGAATGGAATGG
The DNA here is from genome assembly GCA_034064705.1 of Bothrops alternatus. Taxonomy (NCBI): domain Eukaryota; kingdom Metazoa; phylum Chordata; class Lepidosauria; order Squamata; family Viperidae; genus Bothrops; species Bothrops alternatus. Next base: position 1,546,785 of record JARGCV010000186.1, on the reverse strand, counting down.
AATGGAATGGAATGGAATAGAATAGAATAGAATAGAATAGAATAGAATAGAATAGAATAGAATAGAATAGAATAGAATAGAATAGAATAGAATAGAATAGAATAGGGTAGGAGAATAGAATAGAATAGAATAGAATGGAATGGAATGGAATAGAATAATTGAATAGAATAATAGAGTAGAATAGAATAGGGTAATTGAATGGAATAGTAGAGTAGAGCAGAGTAGAGTAGAATAGAATAGAATAATTGAATAGAATAATTGAATAGAATAACATAATAGAATAATAGGATAGGATAGGGTAGGGTAGGGTAGAATAGAGCTGGAAGGGACCTTGGAGGTCTTCTAGTCCAGCCCCCTGCTCAAGCAGGAGAACCTATCCCATTCAACAAGCTGGATAAAACGAAGGTGGGTGCATTGAAAAAGTACACTTTTTTGAAGACATTTAATTACCCAACTAGGTAACATCATCAATGCTAGTTAGAAATATTATCCTTTATTGCTATAATTTGCTTATTGTGGCAATTGTGACTCTCCCAGTGATATAGAAGTAAAACAAGTTCAAGATTTGACAAAAGGCACAAAGAAAAATAATTATAAGTTTAACGAGAAGAGTGGATGCTAGTCTTTGATTTTAATTCCCAGCCCAAATTTCTAAAAAGTAGAAATAGACTCCAGTCTGTATGAGTGCATCAGCGTAATATTTTTGCTCCAATATGGAATAATCAGTTGCTCTCCTTTTATTTGATTATGTTGCTGGAACACTACTGTTAAATCTGATTTAATAATTGTCCGGTGATTAATGAGTATTCAACCTGCAATTAACAGTTTACGAAAATGGCTTGTTTACCAGCAATTAAATTGCTTATTGTAATGGCTGAATCCTTTTGCCCACATGATTAAAAGCTATTTGTTACCAGGTTTTTCTTTGCTTTTAATTGCATGTGACTTGTTTTGTAATTCCTTTTTTTTAAATAAAAACTCAGCAGGGCCACTCTCTAAGCCCAATCGGTTGAGTGGGAGAACGATGATGATTGCTTGTTTGGCCATAAACTGGTAATTACCCAGATAATTATTATAATGCTACAGGAACCCTTCAGATGTAGCTAAGCTACAACAGCCCCAGTCAGCAAGGCCAACAATGGGGATTTATTTATTTATTTATTCAAATTTCTATGCCGCCCTTCTCCTAGGACCCAGGGCGGCTTACAACAACAATACAATTACATGTGAGGAATTTAATAATAATAATCAACCATCCAATCCAAAAACACATTCAATTCAATCTAAAACACATTACATACAACATGCAATCACAATCAAACACACAATCAACGATGGAGGCACATTCTTAGGCCCGGGGGCAGAGCACAGCTCATATGCCCCAAGCCTGTCAGCATAAATAGGTCTTCAATAATTTCCGGAAAGCTAGGAGGGAGGAAGCAGCGCGGAATTCTGTGGGAAGTTGGTTCCAGAGGGCTGGAGCAACAACGGAGAAGGCCCTTGCCCTAGGCCCCGTCAGATGACATTGCCTAATAGACGGGACTCATAGGAGGCCAACCCTATGTGCCCTAACCGGTCGCTGGGATTCATGAGGCAGAAGACGGCCCCGCAAGTAACCTGGTCCATTGCCATAAAGGGCTTTATAGGTCATAACCAACACTTTGAATTGTGTTCGGAGACCAATTGGTAGCCAGTGCAGCTCACGGAGAGCTGGAGTGATGTGAGCATGTCTTGGGAGACCCAAAACAGCTCGCGCGGCCGCATTCTGGACAACCTGCAGTTTCCAGACATTCTTCAAAGGTTGCCCCATGTAGAGAGCATTACAGTAGTCGAATCTCGAGGTGACAAGGGCATGGGTGATTGTGAGGAGTGACTCCCGATCCAAATAGGGCCGCAACTGGCGCACCAGGCGAACCTGGGCGAATGCTCCCCTCGCCACAACCGAAAAATGGTGTTCTAAACTTAGCTGTGGATCGAGGAGGACACCCAAGTTGCGAACCCTCTCCAAGGGGGACAAAACTTCTCCCCCCAGGGTAATGGACGGACAGTTAGACTCGTCCTTCCGTCTTGTCAGGATTGAGTCTGAGCCTGCTGGCACCCATCCAGACCTCAACAGCCTCCAGGCACCGGTTCATCACTTCAACTGCTTCGCTGTAATGACGCGGGGTAGAGATATAGAGCTGAGTATCATCAGCATATTGATGATAACTCACCCCGTGTCGGCGGATAATCTCACCCAACGGCTTCATGTAGATGTTAAAAAGCAGAGGTGAGAGAACAGACCCCTGAGGGACTCCACATGGAAGAGGCCTCGGAGCCGATCTCTGACCTCCTGCGAACACCGACTGCGACCGGCCAGAGAGGTAGGAGGTGAACCACCGTAAAACGGTGCCCCGCACTCCACACCCCTCCAACCGGCGCAGAAGGATACCATGGTCGATGATATCGAATGCCACTGAGAGGTCAAGAAGCACCAGGATAGTGGAACAACCTCTATCCCGGGCCCGCCAGAGATCATCGGTCAGCGCGACCAAAACAGTTTCCGTGCTGTAACTGGACCTGAACCCGGACTGCCGAGGGTCCCGATAATTGTAGTTGACCAACCTTAGGAGGATCATATGTTCTCCTTGCCTGTTGACAGGTCCATCCAGGACCATGGGGAGAGTCAAAAAAAAAAAAAGCCAAGATGATGGTTGTGTTTACACAATTGAGGTTTCCCCTCTTTTATACATGCAGCAACAGCATAAATTGTAGGTGCTCCATCACCGGAGGTTTTCAAGAAGAGACTGGACAGTCATTTGTCTGAAACGATACAGGCTCTCCAGTTTGTGCTGGAGTTAGACTAGATCAGTGGTTCTCAACCTTCCTAATGCCGCGACCCTTTAATACAGTTCCTCATGTTGTGGTGACCCCCAACCCTAAGGGCTCTCCAAGCGCACACTGACGCTGCCCACTCACCCGCCACGCCCGGGGCTCAGCGCACCTCGCCTGTCTTTGCTTCACTTCTGAAGGTCGCTGGCCTGCCCGGCTCCGGCTGGCCGGGGAGGGGGGGCAGGAAGGCCGCTCTACCGGCTCCGCCCAGCCTGGTTGGAGAAGCGCCCAGGCGGGGAGAGGGAGAGAGAGAGGGGGGAGAGAGAGAGAGAGAGAGAGAGGAAGGGAGGGAGGGAGAGAGAGGGAGGGCGGGAAGGAGAGCAAGAGAGAGGGAGGGGGGAGGGAGGGAGAGAGAGAGGGAGGGAGGGAGGGAGAGAGGGAGGGAGGGAGAAAGAGCAAGAGAGAGGGGGGAGGGAGGGAGAGAGAGAGAGGGAGGGAGGGATTGAGAGGGAGGGAGAGAGAGAGCAAGAGAGAGAGTGAGAGGGGGAGGGAGGGAGAGAGAGAGAGGGAGGGAGGGAGAGAGAGCAAGAGAGAGGGGGGAGAGAGAGGGGGAGGGAGGGAGAGAGCAAGAGAGAGAGAGGGAGGAAGAGAGAGCGTGAGAGGGGGAGGGAGGGAGAGAGAGAGAGGGAGGGAGGGAGAGAGAGCAAGAGAGAGGGGGGAGAGAGAGGGGGAGGGAGGGAGAGAGCAAGAGAGAGAGAGGGAGGAAGAGAGAGAGTGAGAGGGGGAGGGAGGGAGAGAGAGAGAGGGAGGGAGGGAGAGAGAGCAAAAGAGAGGGGGGAGAGAGAGGGGGAGGGAGGGAGGGTAGAGCAAGAGAGAGAGAGGGAGGAAGAGAGAGAGAGGGAGGGAGGGAGAGAGAGAGAGCAAGCGAGAGAGAGAGAGAGAGGAAGGGAGGGAGGGAGAGAGAGAGGGAGGGAGAGAGAGAGAGGGGGGGGAGGGAGGGAGGGAGAGAGAGAGGGAGGGAGGGAGAAAGAGGGAGGGAGACAGAGAGATACACACACACAGAGACAGAGAGAGAGAGAGAGAGAGAGAGAGAGAGAGAGAGAGAGAGAGAGAGAGAGAGGAAGAGCCAAGAGGGCGCCAGCGCCCGCAGAGCTTCGTTCAGCCTCGTCTGCGGACAGGGCCGCGAAGCAGCGCGGCCTCCCTTAGGAGATGCTCGACGGAAACGAATCCGGCGCTGCAACGGCCCCCAGCTCGAAGCCGTGCAGAGACGGATAGAGAAGTTTATTTATTTATGTATTTATTCGGATTTGTATGCCGCTCCTCTCCGAAGACTCGGAGCGGCTCACAACATATATATATAAACAATTGCAACAAATCCGAACAACATTAAAAATACAAACCCCATACATACTCATCAATCACACCACAATCCACAATCATCCCCAGGCCTGCCGGCAGAGGTAGGTTTTTAAATTCTTTCGGAGAAACGCTGTCTCGGTTCCTAAGACCATCAGAAATATGTGTTTTCCGATGGTCTTAGGTGACCCCAGTGAAAGGGTCATTCAACCCCCCAAAAGGGCCGCGACCCACAGGTTGAGAACCGCTGGACTAGATGAGCTCCACTCTGTTATTCTGATATCTTGCACAAATGGCCTCAGATGGTCATCTTACGAGGGGCAGGCAACTCCTCCTGGACATGGCGACCACCTGAAACTTAAGCAACCATTGAAAACTTTACAGGACCTTTTTTTCTATGGAAGTTAAGTACTGGACATTTTCAAGAAGAGACTGGACAGTCACCTGTCTGAGATGGGATAGGTTCTCCTGCTTGAGCAGGGGGCTGGACTAGAAGACCTCCAAGGTCCCTTCCAGCTCTATTCTATTCTAATTGGTTTAGCTTGCTTCTTTCCCCCCCCCCCCACACACACAAAAACCACTTTTCAAGAAATAATGGGTGGAAGATCATTAAAGAGAAAAATCAACCGAGAACTAAGGATAAATTTCCTGACCATGAGAGCAATTAACCAGTGGAACCACTTGCCTCCAGAAGTGGTGAATGCTCCATCACTGGAGGTTTTGAAGAAGAGACTGGACAGCCATTTGTCTGAAATGGTATAAGGTTTCCTGCCTGAGCAAAGGGGCTGGACTAGATGACCTCCAAGGTCCCTTCCACCTCTGTTATTCCATAATTCTGTTATTCTATTTTCCAAAGCGCCTGAAGGCAGGAGAAGAAGCAACGGATGGAAACTAATCAAGGAGACAAGCAACCTGGAACTAAGGAGAAACTTCCTGACAGTGAGAACAATTCACCAGTGGAACTACCTGCCTCCAGAAGCGCTGAATGCTCCAACACTGGAAGTTTTTAAGAAGAGACTGGACAGCCATTTGTCCGAAATGGGATAGCCCAGTGATGGCGAACCTTTTAGAGACCGAGTGCACAAACTGCAACCCAAAACTCACTTATGCATCGTCGAATGCTGGGTGGGTGTGGCCCATTGGGTGGGCGTGGCTGCGGTGCTAACGGCAGACTGGGTGGGACTAAAAAGTTCAATCAATCAATTCCATCTTTGTGAGATCTTTTTTTTTCCCCAGTGAGAAGTTGAAATTGATTGAACCTTTTCTTTTTTTTGCACACAGCAGCGGAGGCCTAAAGCAAAAAAGTTTTATAAAACCCATCTGAAGGCCTAGGATTGGGGCGACGGTGCGTGTGCCCACAGAAAGGGCTCTGAGTGCTGCCTCTGGCACCCGTGCCACAGGTTCGCCACCACTGGGTTAGGGTCTCCTGCTTGAGCAGGGGGCTGGACTAGAAGACCTCCAGCGTCCCTTCCAATTCTGTTATTCTGTGAAGGAGGTGCTCAACCTATTCTCCAAAGCACTAGAAAGCCAGACAAGAAGCAACGGTTGGAAACTAACCGAGCAGAGAACTAACGTAGAATGAAGGATAAATTTCCTGACAGTGAGAACGATTAACCTGTGGAACGACTTGCCTCTAGAAGTTGTCGATGCTCCATCAGTGGAGGTTTTTAGTCAGAGACTGGACAACCCTTTGTCTGTAATGGTATAGGGTCTCTTGCTCAAGCATGACCACAGTGTGGTAGTCCAGAGTTTCTCACCATCAGCCCCTAGATCAAGGGTAGGCAACCTTGGCTCTTTTATGACTGGTGGACTTCAACTCCCAGCATTCCTGAGCCAGCCACACTGAGGGGAAAGGGAGAGGTTTCCAAGCTGAGCCATGCTGGCTCAGGAATTCTGGGAGTTGAAGTCCACGAGTCGTAAAAGAGCCAAGGTTGCCTACCCTTGATCTGTCTGTCTGTCTGTCTGTCTGTCTGTCTGTCTGTCTGTCTGTCTGTCTGTCTGTCTGTCTATCTATCTATCTATCTATCATCTAGGATAGGGGTAGGCAACCTTGGCTCTTTTATGACTCATGGACTTCAACTCCCAGAATTCCTGAGCCAGCATGGGGGAACTATGGCCCCTTCATGACTTGTGGACTTCAACTCCCAGAATTCCTGAGCCAGCATAGCTCAGCTTGGAAACCTCTCCCTTTCCCCTCAGCATGGCTGGCTCAGGAATTCTGGGAGTTGAAGTCCACCAGTCATGAGGGGGCCATAGTTCCCCCATGCTGGCTCAGGAATTCTGGGAGTTGAAGTCCACCAGTCATGAGGGGGCCATAGTTCCCCCATGCTGGCTCAGGAATTCTGGGAGTTGAAGTCCACGAGTCATGAGGGGGCCATAGTTCCCCCATGCTGGCTCAGGAATTCTGGGAGTTGAAGTCCACGAGTCATGAAAGAGCCAAGTCTGAAGACCCCTGCTCTAATGGTACAAACCAGTAGTTCCAACGGATGTAGAGTTGGTCTATAGCAGGGGTAGACAACCTTGGCTCTTTTATGACTCGTGGACTTCAACTCCCAGAATTCCTCAGCCAGCCATGTTGTGGGGAAAGGGAGAGATTTCCATGTTGAGCTATGCTGGCTCAGGAATTCTGGGAGTTGAAGTCCACGAGTCATAAAAGAGCCAAGGTTGCCTATCCCTGACTTAGATGATAGATAGATAGACAGACAGACAGACAGACAGATGATAGATACACCTAGATCAGAGGTAGGCAACCTGGGCTCTTTTATGACTCGTGGACTTCAAGTCCCAGAATTCCTCAGCCAGCCATGCTGAGGGGAGAGGGAGAGATTTCCAAGCTGAGCCATGCTGGCTCAGGAATTCTGGGAGGTGAAGTCCACGAGTCGTAAAAGAGCCAAGGTTGCCTACCCAGGCCTAGATGGTGGTCAGTCTGAGGCAGGGGGTTGGACTGGGTGACTTTCAAGGTCCCTTCCAACTATGTTATTCTATGACTGATGACGATGTTCTCCATTCATCCGTGTCTGACTCTTGGCGATTCTATTTGCCAGCCGGTCTCTCCATTTCTTCCAATCTTGTGGTACTTCTTTGAGTTGTTCCATGCTCTGGCTGGTGTCAGCTCTGATTGTGTCCAGTCATCATCTTTGTTGTCCTGGTTTCCTTTTACTGCTAATTCTTCCCAACATAATTGCTTTCTCTGGTAAACTCCACCTGCTTGCCACGGCCAAAATGAGACACAGTTTCGTGATTTTGCCTTCCAGTGACCATGTCTGCTGTGATGCGCTCCAGTGCTTGCTTGTTGGTCACCTCTGCTGTCCAAAGAATACGCAGGAGCCTCCTGCAACATTGACGGTATACTCACATACAAAGAGCTAGGGCTTTGATCACCTTGTGGTGACCGGTCTCTTGGTGTGTTTTGGACCCACCCTTCCAATGCTTCTGGACTTGGGTATCAAATGAACACGGATGGGTTGGCTGTAGCCCAAATTCACATGTCACTCTGTGTCCTAAACAGCTGCCTTTGGCTTGGGATTAGTTTGTTCTCTCGATCCAGTCCAACCTCCTGCTCAAGCAGGAAACTGTGTATACCATTCCAATGGCTGTCCAGTCTCTTCTTAAAAACCTCCAGTGATGGAGCACCAACAACTTCTGGAGGCAAGGAGTTCCACTCCTTAATTGTTCTGACTGTTAGGAAATTTCTTAGTTCTTGGTTGCTTCTCTCTTTGACTAGTTTCCATCCGTTGCTTCTTGTCCTGCCTTCTGGTCCTTTGGAGAATAGCTTGACTCCCTCTTCTTTGGGGCAGCCCCTGAGATACTGGAAGACTGCTATCATTTCATCCCTGGTCCATCTCTTTCTTAGACTAAACATACCCAATTCCTGCAACCGTTCTTCATATGTTTTAGCATTCTATTCTATTCTATTCTATTCTATTCTATTCTATTCTATTCTATTCTATTCTATTCTATTCTATTCTATTCTATTCTATTCTATTCTATTCTATTCTATTCCCTCCATATTCTATTCTATTCTATTCTATTCTATTTCTTCCATATTCTATTCTATTCTATTCTATTCTATTCTATTCTATTCTATTCTATTCTATTCTATTCTATTCTATTCTATTCTATTCTATTCTATTCTATTCTATTTCCTCCATATTCTATTCTATTCTATTCTATTCTATTCTATTCTATTCTATTCTATTCTATTCTATTCTATTCTATTCTATTCTATTCTTTTCTATTCTATTCTATTCTATTCTATTCTATTCTATTTCTTCCATATTCTATTCTATTCTATTCTATTCTATTCTATTCTATTCTATTCTATTCTATTCTATTCTATTCTATTCCTTCTATATTCTATTCTATTCTATTCTATTTCCTCCATATTCTATTCTATTCTATTCTTTTTCTATTCTGCTCTATTCTATTCTATTCTATTCTATTCTATTCTCCAATGTCTATCCTATCCTGTCCTATTCTATGTTCCAATTTCTATTCTATATTCCAATTTCTATCCTATCCTATCCTATTCTATTTTGTTCTGTAATTCTATTCTATTCTATTTTATTCTGTAATTCTATTCTATTCTGTAATTCTATTCTATTCTATTCTCCAATATCTATCCTATCCTATTCTATGTTCCAATTTCTATTCTGTTCCAATTTCTATTCTATATTCCAATTTCTATCCTATCCTATCTTATTGCATTCTGTTCTGTAATTCTATTCTATTCTGTAATTCTATTCTATTCTCCAATATCCATCCTATCCTATCCTATTCTATGTTCCAATTTCTATTCTATATTCCAATTTCTATCCTATCCTATCCTATTCTGTTATGTAATTCTTCTATTCTTGTCTTGTCCTGGATTGGTAACTGGCTAAATTGTAGGAAGCAAAGGGTGGCAATAAATGGACAATTCTCTGGATGGAAAGAAGTGAGAAGTGGTGTACCCCAAGGTTCAGTTTTGGGACCTTTACTTTTTAATTTATTCATCAATGATCTGGCTGTAGAAGTTAATAGTGAGGTAGCCAAGTTTGCTGATGACACTAAATTGTTCCAGGTTGTGAAAAGTGAAACTGATTGTCGAGAGCTCCAGAAGAATCTCTCGAAATTGTGTGAGTGGGCAACAAAGTGGCAAATGCATTTTAACCTAAAGAAGTGCAAAGTTATGCACATCGGGGCAAAGAACCCCAATTATACTTACCAACTGATGGGGACCAAACTTTCTGAGACAACCCAAGAAAGGGATCTTGGGGTTTTGGTGGACAGCTCGATGAAGATGTCAACCCAATGCGCAGCAGCAGTAAAAAAAAGCAAATTCCATGCTTGGCATGATTAGGAAGGGAATCGAAAATAAGTCAGCAAGTGTAGTATTGCCTCTGTATAAATCGATGGTGAGACCACACTTGGAGTACTGTGTACAGTTCTGGTCACCGCACCTCAAGAAGGATATAATGGAACTGGAAAAGGTGCAAAAAAGGGCAACAAGAATGATCAAGGAAATGGAGCGCCTCCCTTATGAAACCAGATTGCAACGCCTTGGTCTCTTCAGCCTTGAAAGACGGCGTTTAAGGGGTGACTTGATCGAAGTGTATAAAATCATGCATGGGATAGAAAAGGTGGATAGAGAAAAATTCTTTTCTCTATCACACAATACCAGGACAAGGGGGCACTCCCTAAAGCTCGTAGGTAAGAAAGTAAGGACAAATAAAGGGAAATATTTCTTCACCCAGAGGGTCGTTGATTTATGGAATTCACTTCCTGAAGGGGTCGTGACAGCTGTCAGCCTTGACAGCTTCAAGGCAGGGCTAGATAGATTCATGGATGCAAAGTGTATTGGTGGTTATTAAAACAGATGTCCATGTGCCGCCTCTATGTTGGTTGAGGCAGGCAGGATTCCCTTGAGTACCATTTGTTGGGGGTCAAGGGAAAGGGAGGGTTTTGCCTTCTCTTTCTGCTCAAGATCCCCATGTACAATTGGTGGGCCACTGTGTGACACAGAATGCTGGACTCGATGGGCTTTGGCCTGATTCAGCATGGCTCTTCTTATGTTCTTATGTTCTTATTCTATTCTATTCTATTCTATTCTATTCTATTCTATTCTATTCTATTCTATTCTATTCTATTCTATTCTATTCTATTCTAAATTCTATTCTATTCTATATTCCAATATCTATTCTATTCTATTCTATATTCCAATATCTATTCTATTCTATTCTATTCTATTCTATTCTATTCTATTCTATTCTATTCTATTCTATTCTATTCTATTCTATTCTATTCTATTCTATTCTATTCTATTCTATTCTATTCTATTCTATTCTATTCTGTTCTTCAATATCCTATCCTATCCCATACTAGCCTGTTCTTCCCTAATCATTTCTGTTGCTCTTTTCTGCACTCTTTCCAGAGTCTCCACATCTTATTTTATAACATGGGGACCAAAACTGGATGCAGTATTCTAAGTGTGGTCTTACTAAGGATTTATAAAGCAGTACTAATACTTTATGTGATTTTGATTAAGTACTAACTTTATAAAGCAGTACAAATGATTATCCAGTCAATAATGATTTGTCACAGAGTCCCTGTGGCTAAGGTATCACTGCCTCAATTGTCTTTTCATGTCATGGCCATTTAATATTTGCCTATTTTTCACATGTTCTCCGTTTGTCATACAACAGTGGCCCCATATAATGCTCCATATCTGGTCTAGTGCATCCCCACATTGGACAGGACAGAGGACTAGATCGCTATTTCCAAACTTCAGCCACTTCCAAATGTGTGGACTTCAATCCATGCTAGTTGGGGAATTCTACGAGTTGAAATCCACATATCTTGATGTGGCTGATGGTGAGAAACTCTGGACTACCACATTGTGGTGGTAAGCCAAGGACTACGTGTATATCTGCTATTTGTCCCAACTTTTACTAAATTTGCCAATGTACTGTTTGGCAAATTAAGTAAAAATTGGGACAAATGGCAGATATCCAGGCAATCCTTGGCTTACGACCACAATGTGGTAGTCCAGAGTTTTTCCAAACTCAAGATATATTACATCTCCAGCATTCCCAGAGTCTACTAAACAAGTTATCTAATTTAACAAAAAGTAGCCTGGCAAGATCTTTTCTTGATAAATTCATGTTATATGTTGATAACCATTACCACATTGTTACCCATCATTTAATTATTATTATTATTATTAATAATAATAATAATAATAATAAAGTTGGAAGGGACCTTGGAGGTCATCTAGTCCAATCCCCTGCTCAGGCAGGAAACCCTATACCATTTTGGACAAATGGCTGTCCAGTCTCTTCTTAAAAACTTCCAGTGTTGGAGCATTCACCACTTCTGGAGGCAGGTTGTTCCACTGGTTAATTATTTTAACTGTCAGGAAGTTTCTCCTTAGTTCCAGGCTGCTTCTCTCCTTGATTAGTTTCCATCCGTTGCTTCTTGTCCTGCCTTCAGGCGCTTTGGAGAATAGCTTGACTCCCTCCTCTTTGGGGCAGCCCCTGAGATACTGGAACATGGCTGTCATGTCCCCCCTCGTCCTTCTCTTCGTTAAACTAGACATCCCCAATTCCAGCAACCGTTCCTTGTATGTTTTAGCCTCCAGTCCCCTGATCATCTCTGTTGCTCTTTAATGAAGAATATTTAAACAGAAGCAATGGGTTAAAACAGGTGTCTCCCAACTTGGCAACTTTTATGATTTGCGGACTTCAACTCCCAGAATTCCCCAGCCAGGATTCCATTTAGGTCTCCAAATAAGAGGCGGCTGGATGCTTTCCCAGGTCTTGCCCTGTGCAGAGAGCTTGACTAGATGACCTCAGAGACCACCTTCCAACTTTATGGCTCTAGCACAAGGCTTTTCAACCAGGGGTACGGGTACCCCCTGTGGTACATTGGCACCTGGCAGGTGGTCCACGACCATCCCAGAAAAGTGGTGGCAGGGGAGGGGAATGAACTGAACCGGTGGCAGCACCGCACAAGCCTGAGCAAGAGACCGCTGGAGCTGCAGGGCTGTCAGGGCTCAGCGGAAGCACCAGGATCGGCGCTTCTTCAGGGCTGTCAGGGCTCAGTGGAAGCGCCAGGATCAGTGCCAGGCTCCATCTGGAGTTCGGCGCTGATCCTGACGCTTCTGCTGAGCCCAGAAGAAGCGCCGATCAGCTGGAATGTTGCAGCCTCTCCAGGGTCTTGTGATTTACATTCAGATGCTTGACAACTGATTCATATTTATGACGGTCACAGTGTCCCAGGGTCATGTGAAGGGACCAAAACCTGCTGCAACCACCCAGCAGATGGGGGGGGGAATAAAAAACAAACACACCCCCACCCCACCCCCGCTGCCAATCCCCAACAGAAATGCTCACAACCATGAAAACCTCGGACAGGAGGAAGAGCGCCACCGGGTGGGCAGGCAGGCGTCTTGCTCGGCTGTGGCTTGGGGGGCCCTTTTTTCAGTGCCATTGTAACTTCGAACAGTCACTAAGCCAGCGGTTCTCAACCTATGGGTCGCGACCCCCATTTGGGGTCGAACGACCGTTTCGTGGGGGTCGCCGGACACCGCGGTCCGCCATTTTGTTTTGTTTTTTTTTTGTCGTGCGCGCACCGCGCATGTGCGTATCAGCCCGTCGCAGTCCACCATTTTGGGGGTTTTGGGGGGTTTTTTTGTTTTTTTTTTGTTGCGTACGCGCCGTGCATGCGCGGTTCGGCCCGTTGCGGTCCGCCATTTTGGTTTCTTTGTTTTTTTTGTTTTTGTTTTGATTTTTTTTCGTCGTGCGCGTGCCCCGCATGCACGAATCGGGCCGTCGCGGTCCGCCATTTTGGTTTTTTTTGTTTTTTCTTTGTTTTTTGTGTTGTTGTTTTTTTTGTCGCGCGTGCACCGCGCATGTGCGGATTGGCCCATCTCGCGCGCGCACATGCACCCGCACCTGGGTCGGGGTCGCGGCACGCATGGGCGGTGCAAGTGGGGTCTCAACCTGAAAAAGGTTGAGAACCACAGCACTAAGCGAACTGTTGTAAGTCGAGGACTATCTGTACTTTATCACTTTTTTCCTCTTTTTTTGGTCATCAATTTTTTGACCCCTTGCTAGGCGACTGGTGGTGCTTGGATGTTGCCGTATCCTGAAAGTGGTACAATGGGTGAAAAGGTTGAAAAGGCCTGGACTAGCAGAGGCTGGAAAGCTCTTAGCTGTGGCTGTCAGTTCTAGGCTGCAAAACCCCAGAATGGCCGCTAGATGGCAGCAGAGTTCTTTTTCCTCTCTCTTTCTCTCTCTCTCTCTCTCCCTCTCCCTCCCTCTCTCTCTCTCTCTCTTTCCCTCTCTCTCTCCCTCTCTCCCTCCCTCTCTCTCTCTTTCCCTCTCTCTCTCCCTCTCTCTCTCTCTCTCTCTCTCTTTCCCTCCATCCTTTCTCTCTCTCTCTCTCTTTCTCTCACTCCTCTCTCTCTGTCTCTCTCTGTCTCTCTGTCTCTCTCTCTCTCTGTCGCCCCCTATCGATCCTCCATCATTTTGCACCCAAGCTGGGCAGGTCTGCTGTACCAAGGAATGGAGGGTTTTTTTTTTCCCCTGCATCGAGGTCCTTCCATAGTTCCCTGCCAAGCTGAAGCAAACGCAGATGCTATGAAAGCGTTATAAATAAAGCCCCCCATCCCATCCCATCCCACCCCCACCCCTCCTATTCCCCTTTTCCAGATTAAGGATTCCTGGCCCTTTAAGAGCTCAAAGGGAGGGGCGTGGCCACGGGATCCAACGAATCCGTAGAGGGGCAAAGATCCGGACCTTGGTGGGTTGATGACAGCCTCCCCGCGCATGCGCCGCGCTTCCTCCTCAACGTTTCCTTGCGCATGCTTTCCCCCCCCTCCACTGGGGAAGCGGCCAGCTGGGACTCCCTCCCCCCCGCCCGCTTTCTATAAGCGCATGCGCCTTTTTCCCCCCAGCTCGGGCAGGGGAGGGAAGCGGGCAAAGTCCGGACGGGTAAAGCGCCGCGGCGGCCAGGCGCATGCGCCTCCGAGCGTTGGCGAGCGGTGCTAAGCGCCGGCCGCGGAGCCTTGGCTTTGCGCCGGCGCCGAGGGCCGGCGCTCGCAGGGATTGGCTGGCGGCCGGGGCCGGCTGCGCCCGCCTCCTCCTCCTCCCCCTCCTTCCCCCGTTGTCACGTGACCGCGGCGGCGCTTCTCTTTTCTTTGCCCCCCTCCCTCCACCTGTCCCCGGCGCGTTGGACGCTGGAAGCCAAGATGGCGGCGGAGCTGGTGGAGGCGAAAGTGAGTGAGTGAAAAGAGGCGGAAGGGACCGGGCAGGAGGCGGGGAGCGGGCCGAAAAAGGGCGCCCTGCCTTCCACCCCCCGCCCCCCGCGCCGTGAGTTGGGGGAGCCGCGCTGCGTTTTTCTGTCAGAGCCCCCCCCTCAGGGGAGGGGAGGGGGCGGGGCCAAAGGGGAGGGGCCCTCCTCCCGGGCGCCGGAGGCCCCGCCCCCTGACCCCGAGGGAGGCCACCCCCCCTCCCTTTCCTCAGACTCCCCCTCCCCCCCCGGGCACGGACCCTTCCCACTTTTCCGGGGGGGGGGAGCCTTGGCCCAACGCCGCCCCCTCCCCTCCGAGGGCGTCCGGGGGTCCCAGGAAACTTGAGAGTCCGGTGGGGAGGGGTCCCTTGGCCCCCCCCAGGGCAGGCCGGGCCAGGGTGGGGGGTCCTGGCGCCTCGTGGGGCGCAGGCTGAGATGCCAGCTGGGGAGGGAGAGGGATGCCCGGCCTTCTAAAGGAGGAAGCGGGGCTCCCAGCCTGGAGGGGACTCTGTGTCAAGGGCCTCCAATAGGTATCTGTGTGTGTGTGTGTGTGTGTGTGTTTGCATATATACATATATGTGTGTGTTTGCATATATACATATTTGTGTGTGTGTGTTTGCATATATACATATGTGTGTGTGTGTTTGCATATATACATATGTGTGTGTTTGCATATATGCATATATATGTGTGTGTTTGCATATATGCATATGTATGTGTGTGTGTGTTTGCATATATACATGTGTGTGTGTGTGTTTGCATATATATGTGTGTGTGTGTGTGTTTGCATATATACATATATGTGTGTGTGTTTGCATATATACATATATGTGTGTGTGTTTGCATATATATATATGTGTGTGTGTGCATATATACATATATATGTGTGTGTGTGTTTGCATATATAGATATATGTGTGTGTGTGTTTGCATATATACATATATGTATGTGTGTGTTTGCATATATGCATATATATGTGTGTGTGTTTGCATATATACATATATGTGTGTGTGTGTTTGCATATATATATATATATGATTGTGTGTGTGTAGATCTTGATAAATACACACATACATATACATACCAGTGTATATATATACATATATATACACACACTTACATATATATTCATATATATACATATATGCACATATAGATACACACATGTGCATATGGACAGTATGTATATGTATCTCTGTATATGTATGTGTGTACATATATAGACAGCAATATTTGTATTTATATGTAAGGGTGTAGGTATATAGGTATGTATGTAGATAGCATGTCTATTATGTGTGTTATGTACGTGTACACTTTTGAGAGCAGGCAACAGAATTTCATTTTTAATGTGTGCCCCTGTGCCCACAGTAAAAAAATGACAAAGGTTATCTTATAGACATACATGCATATACATACATATACATACATATATGTACATACATATATATAGGTCTTTGGTTATTCGGGTTTTCTCCCGCATAAAATTGGAAGTGTCTTGGCGACGTTTCGACAAAGTCCCATTCGTCATCTTCAGGCTGGTGCTTTTGGCTTCGTGCTTCTAGGAGCAATGTAGCTGTTTCTTCCTTTCTTTTTCTTTTTTTTTGGAAGAAGGAAGAAACAGCTACGAGCACACATTGCTCCTAGAAGCACGAAGCCGAAAACACCAGCATGAAGATGACGAATGGGACTTCGTCGAAACGTCACCAAGACACTTCCAATTTTACGCGGGAGAAAACCCGAAGAACCAATGACCTACATACAAACACCCGCAAAAACCTCAGAAAACAAATACATATGTGTGTGTGTGTGTATACACACACACACACACACACACACATATATATATATATATATACATACATATACCTACATATATATATACATATACATAGAGAGAGAGAGAGACTTCTCGACTTACAACTAGTGACCGTTCAAAGTCACAATAGCACCAAGCAAAGTGACTTAGGACCGTTTTTCGCCCTTACAACTGTTGCAGCATCCCCATGTGGTCATGTGACCAAATTTGCCCATCCGGCTTGTGGGAGGTCAGTTGGAAATTAGAAATGAAATGTAAATACAGGCAGTCCTCGACTTACAACCATTTGCTTAGTGACCATTTGAAGTTACAATGGCACTGAACACAAAGTGACTTAGGACCGTTTTTCACACTTGCAACCGTGGCAGCATCTCCAAGTTACGTGATCACAATTCAGATGCTTGGCAACTGACTGGTGTATATCACGGTTGCAATGTCCCGGGGGGGGTCATGGGGTCACTTTTTGTGAGCTTCTCATCAGCAAAGTCAGTGGGGAAAACCGATTCGCTTAACAATCATGTTACTAACTTAATAGCTGCAGTGATTCCCTTAACAACTGTGGCAAGAAAGGTTTTGAAATGGGGCAAAACTCACAAATGTCTCAGCAATTTTGGGCTCGATTGTCGTAACTCGAGGACTACCTGTGTACATGTATATGTGTGTGTGTGCTTACATGCTCCTGTGGCATCCCATCTGTGTTCCTCGTGAAGGCAGAAGGAACCAATTTACCCATATGTTTGAGAGGAGGATGACAAATGGACAGCTTTAAGATCAAAAAAAGTAAATTATCTGGAGCCGAAAGCACCTGCCCAAGTTCAGTCCCTTGTTTTTCTAATGCAGGGCTTTTCAACTAGTGGCCCGGGGACCACCTGTAGTACATTGGTACCTGACACGCAACCATCCTAGGAAAGTGGTAGTAGGGAAGGGAAATGAGCTGAACCCGTGGAAGCACCGCACAAGCCTGAGCAAGAGACGGCTGGAGCTGCAGGGCTGTCAGGGCTCAGCGGAAGCACCAGGACCAGTGCCGCTTTCCAGCTGATCAGCGCTTCTTCAGGGCTGTCAGGACTCAGTGGAAGCGCCAGGATCAGTGCCGCTTTCCAGCTGATTGGCGCTTTGAGGCTGTCAGGGCTCAGCGGAAGCGCCAGGATCAGTGCCAGGATCCAGATGGAGCTTGGCGCTGATCCTGGCACTTCTGCTGAGCCCAGAAGAAGCGCCGATCAGCTGGAACGTTGCAGCCTCTCCAGGGTCTTGTGATTTACATTCAGATGCTTGGCAACCGACTCATATTTATGACGGTCACAGTGTCCCAGGGTCATGGGAAGGGACCAAAACCTGCTGCAACGACCCAGCAGACGGGGGGGGAATAAAAACCAAACACCCCCCACCCCACCCCCACTGCCAATCTTCAACAGAAATGCTCACAACAATGGAAACCTCAGACAGGAGGAAGAGCGCAGCCGGGCGGGCAGGCAGGCGTCTTGCTCGGCTGTGGCTTGGGCGGCACTTTTTTCAGTGCCATTGTAACTTCGAACAGTCACTAAGCGAACTGTTGTAAGTCGAGGACTACCTGTACTTTACCACTTTTTCCTTTTTTTTTTTTTTTGCACTTTGCTAGGCGACTGGTGGTCCTCGGATGTTGCCATATCCTCAAAGTGGTACAATGGGTGAAAAGGTTGAAAAGCCCTGCTCTAATGTCTACAGAGATTCTCGATTATCCAAGTTTTGCTTGTCCCGAAGGTGCTTTTCCCAAAAGGCAGCTGGACTTGCTTGTTTTTTTTTCCTTTGAAAACCTTTTGCTTCTCCTGCAAGAAGCAAACTGGAACTGGAAAAGGTGCAAACTGGAACTGGAAAAGGTGCAAAAAAGGGCAACAAGAATGATCAAGGAAATGGAGCACCTCCCTTATGAAACCAGATTGCAACGCCTTGGTCTCTTCAGCCTTGAAAGACGGCGTTTAAGGGGTGACTTGATCGAAGTGTATAAAATCATGCATGGGATAGAAAAGGTGGATAGAGAAAAATTCTTTTCTCTATCACACAATACCAGGACAAGGGGGCACTCCCTAAAGCTCATAGCCAAGAAAGTGAGGACAAATAAAGGGAAATATTTCTTCACCCAGAGGGTCGTTGATTTATGGAATTCACTTCCAGAAGGGGTCGTGACAGCTGTCAGCCTTGACAGCTTCAAGGCAGGGTCAGACAGATTCATGGATGCAAAGTGTATCGGTGGTTATTAAAACGGATGTCCATGTGCCGCCTCTATGTTGGTTGAGGCAGGCAGGATTCCCTGGAGTCCCATTTGTTGGGGGTCAAGGGAAAGGGAGGGTTTTGCCTTCTCTTTCTGCTCAAGATCCCCATGTACAATTGGTGGGCCACTGGGTGACACACAATGCTGGACTCGATGGGCTTTGGCCTGATTCAGCATGGCTCTTCTTATGGTCTTATGTTCTTAAGCGTCTTCTAAGTAAGAACACTTAGAAATGAAGAAGCAGAATAACAGAATTGGAAGGGGCCTTGGAGGTCATCTAGTCCAGGGCTTTTCAACTTTTTCACTCATTGTACCACTTTTAGGATATGGCAACATCCGAGTACCCCCCGCATCTTTGGGACCTTATATTTATAGGCCGCTTTTTGATTGCTGCTTGACCCATAATTTAACAGTGACAAAAGCCACTGGAATGGCTTTGTGGTGTCCCCTGAAAGCAAGTGTTGTGCCCTGTTTTTTCCTAGGTGTGCCCCAAGGCAAATATGAAATTTTTCGAGGGAGTCCCTATGAAAAGTGGAGCGGTAAAGATACCTTTGCCCTCACAGCTAGTCCTCATGACCACAACTGAGCCCAAAATTTCCATTGCTAAGCAAGACAGTTGTTAATTGTCCTGTTTTATGCCCTTTCTTGCGACAGTCGTTAAGGGAATCGCCGCAGTTGCTAAGTTAACAAACAACGGTTGTTTAAGTGAATCAACTTCCCCCATTGACTTTGTTTGCTGGAAGATCACAAAAGGGGATCACGTGATCGTGGGACACTGCAACCGTCATAAATACATGCCAGTTGCCAGCTGTCCAAATTTTGATCACACGACCACAGGGATGTGGAAACGAGGTCACTTTTTTCCAGTGCTGTTGTAACTTTGAACCGTCTCTAAACGAAACAGTTGCTAAGTTGAGAATTAGCTGTATTAACCGAAAAACTTTAGCGTCTGTCTTCTTTAGTTGCTGATATTAAATTTGTTCTGTCATCAAGCTATACCTGGTTAGAATAATTTGTGTGTCTGTAATGCTTAAAATAAAATATAGAGGCTCCGCTGCCTGTCCATCTGAGTTAGGACTAAATCTGCTCAGGAGGGATGGAGGTGAGAACAAATGCTTCATTGTTCACACTGCTTCAGAGCGGGGTTGGTTGTTTTTTTTTAATGCCTATTTTGATTATTTCTTCTGTTTGGTATTTATTTCCGTGCAATTGGTTGCTCCTAATTGAGGCAGACTTAAGTTGTAATAAAATAGACGAGTGATCTCAAGACTTTACAGTGTGTTCCTGGTCTTCCGGGAGCTGACTTGAGAAGCTACTCAAAGCGGCTCAGAGTGAAAAAGTGTGTCAGTCACGCACTAGTTTGGGGTGTGGGTGTGTGTGCCTGTGTGTGTCTTCTCCCCCCTTCCCATCTAGATGCAGGCTTAACTGGATCTAGAGCAGCGGTTCTCAACCTGTGGGTCGCGACCCCATTTGGGGTCGAACGACCATTTCACGGGGGTCGCCAAACACCGCAGTCCGCCATTTTTTCCCCCTTTTCCCCTCAGCCGGCGCAGGGGACAGCACCGCGCATGCGCGGAATAGCGCCGCGCATGCGCGATGCAGGCCATCGCGTGCGCGCTGCGCATGCGCGCTGCGGGCCGTCGTGCGTGCTGCGCATGCGCGATGCGGGCCATCATGCGCTGCGCATGTGTGATGCGGGCCGTCGTGCGCCGCGCATGTGCGATGCGGGCCGTCGCGCCGCACGTGCACGGTGCAGGTCGGGGTTGCGGCCTGAAAAAGGTTGAGAACTGCTGATCTAGAGTAAAGTGAGAGGCTCCAGGCATCGTCGTCGTTACTCTAAGTCATAAAGAAGGTTTTAAAAATAGGAAAGATATTGCGGGAAAAGCAGCGTTTCAAAGTTAGTTAAAGGGTTTGAAATTATTGGGATTGGAACTTGAATCGGTTCGGAAAGAGGCTAAACCACACAGCCTGCAAGGGTACTTTTGTGAAACCTTGAAAGTTGTGGGTGACACGTTTGTTTAAGCAGACGTGTTTCATACAGGTAGCCCTTTACTTAGGCCAGTGATGGTGAACCTTTTAGAGACCGAGTGCCCAAACTGCAACCCACAACCCACTTATGCATCGTCGGGTGCCGGGTGGGTGTGGCCCATTGGGTGGGCCTGGCCAATTGGTTGTGGCCCATTGGGTGGGCGTGGCTGCGGTGGTCACGGCAGGCTGGGTGGGACTAAAAAGTGCAGTCAATTCCAACTTTGCAAGATCCTTTTTTTCCCCGCGAGAAGTTGAAATTGACTGATTGATTGAACCTTTTTTTTTTTTTTGCACACGGCGGCAGAGGCCTAAAGCAAAAAGGTTTTATAAAACCCAGCTGCAGGCCTAGGACTGGGGCGACGGCGCGCGTGCCCACCGAGAGGGCTCCGAGTGCCGCCTCTGGCACCCCTGCCGTAGGTTCGCCACCACTGACTTAGGACGTTTGCTTTAGTTACAACAGCAATGTAAAAAACTGATTTTTTTTCACAGCATCCCGCCCGGTCCCGTGATCAAAATTGAAACGCTTGGCACCCGGCATGTATGGATGACGGTCGCCGCGTCCCCAGGGGGGTCACGTGATCCCCTTTTGCGACCTCCTGACAGGCAAAGGCAACGGGAGGAAGCCAGATTCGCTTAACAACCGTGTTATTAACAACTGCAACGACTCATTTAACAACCGTGACAAGAAAAGTCACGAGCCCAGATTGTTGGGTGGGGGGGGCAATATGCTGACTCTGGAAGCTGCTTAGAGAGGGCTATCAAGGCGCCGCGAAGCGGTATATAAATCTGTGCTCTCGCTGTTAACAACTGTTTGGCTTAGCAGTGGAAAGTTTGGACTCCGTTGTGGGTCGTCAGGCGAGGATTACCTGTCCTTCCGTGGAAATACCCACAGGCGTTTGAGACTGTCAGTATCGTTAGTTATAATTCTTTCCAAAGGGGGGGGGAACCTCAGCAGAATTACATAAGAACCTAAGAAGAGCCCTGCTGAATCAACGACCCTCTGGGTGAAGAAATATTTCCCTTTATTTGTCCTCACTTTCTTAGCTATGAGCTTTAGGGAGTGCCCCCTTGTCCTGGTATTGTGTGATAGAGAAAAGAATTTTTCTCTATCCACCTTTTCCATCCCATGCATGATTTTACACACTTCACACCCCTTAAACGCTGTCTTTCAAGGCTGAAGAGACCAAGGCGTTGCAATCTGGTTTCATAAGGGAGGCGCTCCATTCCTTTAACCTCGGTCAGGTTTCTTCTGTCTATTTCTGCGTAAAGTCTTCGTCCTTTTTTTTTCTTTTTGTATTTGGGGCTCTTTGCGTCTCACAACATTTCTGTGTCCTGTGACTCTCTCATCCAGAACGAGGTTGTTGTTTCTTTTCAGGCAAGCTTATACTCAATGTCTGGGTTTGTTTTTTTTTTGTTTTTTTTTAAAAAAAACACATCCTTCCACATCCATGTCTGCCCCTTCGCTCTTTATCTTCAGGAGATTAAAAAGCTTCACATCCCACCACAGCTAATCTTTTTTTTCTCCCTTTCATCAAGGGAGCCACTGTTTTGATTATCTAGGTGAAGGAACCAAGCTGCTTTCTGGTTTGGTTTGGTTTTTTTTTTTTTTGTGATTTCAAAGAAAATATGGGAATGCGCAAAGTCAGGAGCCCGATAGAAGGCCTTCCAGGTCAGTAAGGTAACCTTTTGACTGACAGCCATTCGGTGACATTTTTCACCCCATCATTGCAGCCTTCCCCACGATCGCAGGAATCAAAATTCCGACGCTTGCCAGTTGACTCACATTTATGATGGATGCGGCGTCCCGGGGTGGTGGTGGTGGTGGTGGTGGTGGTGGTCACGTGATCCCCCTTTTTCGACCTTTCTGACGGGCAAAGTCCAAGGGGAAGACGCACTCACTTAATAGCTGTGTTACTACTAGCTGAACAATTGCAGTGATTGGCTTTAACCCCTGCCACACGAACGGTGGTAAAATGGGGCAAAACTCACTAAACAAACGTCTCCATTAGCGACGGACATCTGGGGCTCCATCGTGGGCCGAGGACTACCCGTAATCTCGTGAAGTCAAGATGTCAACCCAATGCACAGCAGCAGTAAAAAAAAATTCCATGCTTGGCATGATTGGAAGGGAACTGAAAATAAGTCAGCAAGTGTTGTATTGCCTCTGTACAAATCGATGGTGAGACCACACTTGGAGTCCTGTGTACAGTTCTGGTCACCGCACCTCAAGAAGGATATAATGGAACTGGAAAAGGTGCAAAAAAGGGCAACAAGAATGATCAAGGAAATGGAGCGCCTCCCTTATGAAACCAGATTGCAACGCCTTGGTCTCTTCAGCCTTGAAAGACGGCGTTTAAGGGGTGACTTGATCGAAGGGTATAAAATCATGCATGGGATAGAAAAGGTGGATAGAGAAAAATTCTTTTCTCTATCACACAATACTAGGACAAGGGGGCACTCCCTAAAGCTCGTAGGTAAGAAAGTGAGGACAAATAAAGGGAAATATTTCTTCACCCAGAGGGTCGTTGGTTTATGGAATTCACTTCCTGAAGGGGTCTTGACAGCTGTCAGCCTTGACAGCTTCAAGGCAGGGCTAGATAGATTCATGGATGCCAAGTGTATCGGTGGTTATTAAAACGGATGTCCATGTGCCGCCTCTATGTTGGTTGAGGCAGGCAGGATTCCCTTGAGTTGGGGGTCAAGGGAAAGGGAGGGTTTGGCCTTCCCTTTCTGCTCAAGATCCCCATGTACAATTGGTGGGCCACTGTGTGACACAGAATGCTGGACTCGATGGGCTTTGGCCTGGTTCAGCATGGCTCTTCTTATGTTCTTATGTTCTTATGAAGTTTAAAAAACAAAATAGAAGGCTTGTCACCAAACCGCCTCCTTCCTGGGAGAATAAAAGTTTTCCATCCCATTTCATTGAAGAAAGACGAGCTAAGCAAAAACTAAGGAGCGGCTGTGTATTCCCAGCAATCATTTTGTGTTTGTTTTGCTTGCGGTTAAATTCTGTACGGACTTAACAGCAGTTCATTTAGCGACTGTTCAAAGTCACAACGGCGCTGGGGGAAAAAAAAGTGACCTGGGACCGTTTTTCAAAAGGTATGGCCGTTGCAACGTCCCCGCGGTCACGTGATCCGAATTCCGAGGCTGCGCAACTGACTCATATTTATGATGGTCGCAGTGTCCCTGGGAGCGGGGTGGGGGGATGGCGTCACATTGTGATCTGACGAGCAAAGCCATTGGGGGAAGCCAGATTCACTGAACGACCGCGTGACTCACTTAAGGACTGCAGTGATTGACGTAACAACTACGGGAAGAAAAGTTGTAAAAATGTCTCACTTAGCAACGGAAAAGTTTGGGCTCCGTTCTGACGGTGAGTCGAGGACTGCCTGTATTGTACGCTGGCTGGTTATTTTTGTTCTTTTCCTTGACAAATTTTACGCTCGGTCTAGTCATGCGGACATTTGTCTGTCTGTCTATCATCTATCTTTATCAATCAATCTATTTATATCTCTATTTCTATCTATCATCTATATCAATCTATATCTGTTTCTATCATCTATCTTTATCGATCAATCTATATCTCTATTGCTATCTCATCTATATCAATCTATAGCTATCATCTATATCGATCAATCTATATATCTCTATGTAGCTATATCGATCTATGTATATTGATCTCTATCCATCATCTATCTTTATCAATCAATCTATATCTCTAGCTATCTATATCGATCTATATCTCTAGCTATCTGGCATCTATATCTATTGATCTACCTATCTTTATGTCTGTCTGTCTGTCTACCTACCTATCTACATACATACATACATCAGTCTATCTCTCTATGTATCCATCCATCTATCATCTATATCGATCTATCTGTATCAATCTATATCAGTGATGGCGAACCTTTTAGAAACCGAATGCCCAAACTGCAACCCAAAACCCACTTATGCATCGTCGGGTGCCGGGTGGGCGTGGCCCATTGGGTGGCCGTGGCTGCGGTGCTAACGGCAGACTGGGTGGGACTAAAAAGTTCAATCAATTCCAACTTTGCAAGATCTCTCTTTTTCCCGCGAGAAGTTGAAATTGACTGATTGAACCTTTTTTTTTTTTTGCACATGGCGGCGTCTAGGTTTTATAAAACCCAGCTGAAGGCCTAGGACTGGGGCGACGGCGCGCGTGCCCACCGAGAGGGCCCTGAGTGCCGCCTCTGGCACCCGTGCCGTGGGTTTGCCACCAGTGATCTGTATCTGTTGATCTATCTATCCACCCCTCTGCAGTTCTTAAGGTCTGGCAGGAGCGTCGTTTTCGTGGTTCTTGCCTGAGGACCTAGTAGTTAGTAGCAAAGATTTGAAGAGATTTGTAAAAGAAAAGCAGGCTGACTTCGCTTAACAAACCTCTCATTTTATCAGGGAAGTTACAGAGTCACCGGAACACCTTCACGGCCCATGAAGCACTCCCAGACACCATGGACCCTCACGCTGCTCACCCAGCAGTCATGCCACGACTGCATATTCGGGCAGGTCAGCTTTACGACCCGCCACGCATTCTGCAGTCAGGCGCGACTGCGATTTGCAAGTGTGTGGGGTTCCCCCCCCCGTCTTTCCACAAAAACCGCCCATTCAAATGAACGGATTCACATAAAGACGGCTGCGTTGGCTTAACGGCCGTTGGGCTTGCTTAACCATTACTGCAAAAAAAAAAAAAAAAAAAAAAAACCCCAAAACCCCCAAAAGGCCAGAATTTTAGTTCTAGTAATGTGGGTGCTTCGATTTTACCCATCGTCGTGATTTACGGCTGCGATTCCTGGATTAATTATGGTCTTCAGTCGAGGACTGGCTGTATGCAAGTCGTCCTCAGCTTATGACCACAACGGAGCCCCCAATTTATGTGCCTAAGCGAAGCCTTTGTTAAGTGAATTTTGACTCATTTTACGACCTTTCTTGCCCCCGCCGTTAAGTGAATCGCTGCAGTTGTTAAGTTAATGATACCAGTTAAGTGAATCTGGCTTCCCCCCCCCCATTGGTCACAAAAGGGGATCACATGACCCCTGGGGGCACAGTGACCGTCATAAATACAAATGAGGTGCCAGGCGTCTGAATTTTGTGGGGATGCTGCAACAAATATACGTCTGAAAAATTCATTTTCCCAACTCATTTTTTTCCAGTGCCGTTGTAACTTTGAATGGTCACTAAATGAATTGTTGTATTTTGAGGACTACCTGTAGTTTTACTTCTATAAAGAAGGATTGATCACCACCTTTCCTTATTCACGTTTCCAGAGCACGGTGGTTTGCCAGACAGTTTGGTGACAAAGTTGAAGTCTGAATTGGAAATTTAGCTGTTGTACTGTCCCAGGCCTGCTTTTCCATCTTCCTTCCTTCCTTCCTTCCTTCCTTCCTTCCTTCCTTCCTTCCTTCCTTCCTTCCTTCCTTCCTTCCTTCCTTCCTTCCTTCCTTTCTTTCCTTCCTTCCTTCCTTCCTCCCTCCCTCTCTTTCTTTCCTTCCTTCCTTCCTTCCTTTCTTCCTTTCTTTCTTTCTCTCTCTCTTTCTCTCTCTCTTTCTTTCTTTCTCACTTTCTTTTCCCTCCCTCCCTCCCTTTCTTTCTTTCTTTCTTTCTCTTTTTCTCTCTCTCTCTCTTTTTCTTTCTCTCTCTCTCTCTTTCTTTCTTACTTTCTCACTTTCTTTTCCCTTCCTTCCTTTCTTTCTTTCTCTCTCTCTCTTTCTCTCTCTCTTTCTTTCTTTCTTTCTCACTTTCTTTTCCCTTTCTTCCTTTCTTTCTTTTTCTCTCTCTTTCTCTCTTTCTTTCTTTCTTACTTTCTCACTTTCTTTTCCCTTCCTTTCTTTTCCTTCCTTTTTTCTTCCTTTCTTTTTTTCCTTCCTTCCTTCCTTTCTTTTCCTTCCTTTTTTCCTTCCTTCCTTCCTTTTCCTTCCTTCCTTCCTTTCTTCCTTCCTTCCTTCCTTTCTTTTTCGTTCTTTCTATCCTTCCTCCTCCTCCTATTCTTCATCTTCTTCTCCTTCCTCCTCATCCTCGTTGTTGTTGTTGTTGTTATTTTCTTATTCTGGATGAAAGTTTAGTTACGGCTTCCCAGATTATGCTGTCTGCCTGAATATTCTCTGCAAACCAGGTTGATTTCTCTCCCTTGTCTGCAGTGTGCTTTGGGCTTCAAGTTAGCAACACCACGTTTTAGAAGCTGGCACCGGGTGTTTAAGACCTTGTACCTTGCACTGAAAAGGTTTGACAAGGTTTCTCAGCCTCTATTTCAGGGACTGCGGGTGTTGATGCTGGATTGTTTTGTTCCTGGGCAATCGCGGTTTCTGGCTGTCTCCAGTTCTGCCACTGGGTTTATGGCAAGCCTATCCGGAGTGTGACCCAGCAAGTCAAACCCTGCTCACCAACTGTGGCTGGCCGGTTTGGGGGGAGCTCCGCCAGATACAGACCACGAAACGAGGGGGCTGCTTGTTGATGAAGCACCTAGTTGGTCTGAATCAGATTTACCGAGACGCAAACCATGTTAGAGATAAGGGAGGTCTGGGATGGCGGGCTAGGTGGTAATTTCAGATTTTGCTTTCACAGTTATTCCTCGATTTAGGGCTATAATTTATATGTTACTTATATGTAAGGGTGTAGGTCTATACAGATATTGTGTATAGTATGTTTAAATGTGTGTTATGCAAGTGTGCACTTTGAGAGCAGGCAACTAAATTTCATTTTTAATCTCTGCCAGTGTGCTCACAGTAAAAAATGTCAATAAAAGTTATCTTTCTATCTACTACCAGCCTACCTACCTACCTACCTATCTCTATTATCTACCTCTCTCTCTCTCTCTCTCTCTCTCTCTCTCTCTCTCTCTCTCTCTCTCTCTAATCTACCTCTGTCGTATTTATCTACCTCTATCGTATCTGTCTGTCTATATATCTATATCTGTCTGTCTATCTATCTATCTATCTATCTATCTATCTATCTATCTATCTATCTATCTATCTATCTATCATCTCTCTTTATCTATCTATCTATCTATCTATCTATCTATCTATCTATCTATCTATCTATCTATCTATCTATCTATCTATCTATCTATCTATCTATCTATCTATCATATCTCTGTCTGTCTGTCTTATATCTACCTCTATTGTATCTATCTACCTACCCACCTATCTCTATTATGTACCTCTATCGTGTCTGTCTGTCTTTCTTTCTGTCTGTCTGTCTGTCTGTCTATCTATCTATCTATCTATCTATCTATCTATCTATCTATCTATCTATCTATCTATCTATCTATCTATCTATCTATCTATCTATCATATCTCTGTCTGTCTATCTATCTATCTATCATATCTGTCTATCTATCTATCTATCTATCTATCATATCTCTGTCTATCTATCTATCTATCTATCATATCTCTGTCTGTCTATCTATCTATCATATCTGTCTGTCTGTCTATCTATCTATCTATCTATCTATCTATCTATCTATCTATCTATCTATCTATCTATCTATCTATCTATCATATCTCTGTCTGTCTATCTATCTATCAATCATATCTCTGTCTGTCTATCTATCTATCTATCATATCTCTGTCTGTCTGTCTGTCAGTCTTATATCTACCTCTATTGTATCTATCTACCTACCTACCTATCTCTATTATGTACCTCTATCGTGTCTGTCTGTCTGTCTATCTATCTATCTATCTATCTATCTATCTATCTATCTATCTATCTATCTATCTATCTATCTATCTATCTATCTATCTATCTATCATATCTCTGTCTTATATCTACCTCTATTGTATCTATCTACCTACCTACCTACCTACCTATCTATCTCTATTATGTACCTCTATCATGTCTGTCTGTCTGTCTGTCTATATCTATCTCGTATGTATGTATGTATGTATGTATGTATGTATGTATCTATCTATCTATCTATCTATCTATCTATCTATCTATCTATCTATCTATCTATCTATCTATCTATCATATCTCTGTCTGTCTGTCTTATATCTACCTCTATTGTATCTATCTACCTACCCACCTATCTCTATTATGTACCTCTATCGTGTCTGTCTGTCTTTCTTTCTGTCTGTCTGTCTATCTATCTATCTATCTATCTATCTATCTATCTATCTATCATATCTCTGTCTGTCTATCTATCTATCTATCATATCTGTCTATCTATCTATCTATCTATCTATCATATCTCTGTCTGTCTATCTATCTATCATATCTGTCTATCTATCTATCTATCTATCTATCTATCTATCTATCATATCTCTGTCTGTCTATCTATCTATCAATCATATCTCTGTCTGTCTATCTATCTATCATATCTCTGTCTGTCTGTCTGTCAGTCTTATATCTACCTCTATTGTATCTATCTACCTACCTACCTATCTCTATTATGTACCTCTATCGTGTCTGTCTGTCTGTCTGTCTGTCTGTCTGTCTGTCTGTCTGTCTGTCTATCTATCTATCTATCTATCTATCATATCTCTGTCTTATATCTACCTCTATTGTATCTATCTACCTACCTACCTACCTACCTATCTATCTCTATTATGTACCTCTATCATGTCTGTCTGTCTGTCTGTCTATATCTATCTCGTATGTATGTATGTATGTATGTATGTATGTATCTATCTATCTATCTATCTATCTATCTATCTATCTATCTATCTATCTATCTATCTATCTATCTATCTATCTATCTATCATATCTCTGTCTGTCTGTCTTATATCTACCTCTATTGTATCTATCTACCTACCCACCTATCTCTATTATGTACCTCTATCGTGTCTGTCTGTCTTTCTTTCTGTCTGTCTGTCTATCTATCTATCTATCTATCTATCTATCTATCTATCTATCTATCTATCTATCTATCGCCTATTTTCCATTGCTAAGCAAGGCAGCTAATGAGCCACACCTGATTTTACAACCATTTCCCCCCCCATAATTAAGTGAACCACTGCCGTGGTTAAGTGAATCATGGGGTCATTAAGTGAGTCCGGCTTCCTCCGCTGACTTGGAGGAAGTTGCTCATGAAGGGGTGGGGGGTCACATGACCCCGGGGTGTTGCAACCGTTGTAAATCCGTGCCAGTTTCTAAGTGGCCCAATTCTGATCACGCGTCCCTGGGGACGATGTTCCCGCAACGATTGAAAGTGTGCAGACTGTTTGCGAGTTCCTTTTTTCCAGTGCTGCTGTAACTGCCATTGTTAAATAAGTGGTTGTAAGTCGAGGATTACTTATACTTGTCGTGCCCTACTTAGAGGATCATTTGACAGCAGGAATGGGGAAAGAAATCTGCCGTGGCTTGAGAAAGTCCGCAACAACAACGACAAATCTGAACTGCAGCTAGTCCTTCACTTACGACCCACAATGGAGTGAAACCTTTTTTTGGGAGTGAGTTTTGCCCCATTTTACGACTTTTCCTGCCAACGTTGTTAAGTGAATCACCGCAGCTGTTCATTAGTAACGCCGTCGTTAAACAAACCGGGCTCTCCTATTGACTTGGGTCAGAAGGCCACAAAAGGGGATCACGTGACCCCCCCCCCAGGGGACGTTGCCACCGTCATAAAATGTGAGTCAGCTGCCAAGCATCTGCATTTCGATCACGTGAGCCTGGGGAATACACCGCAAACAGTCATAAGTGTGAAGAACGGTCCTAAGTCGCTTCCCCCCCCCAGTGCCGTCGTAACGGCGACTAAATGAAGGGTTGTCAGTCGGGGATTACCCGCGGTTGTCAACGCAAACACATCCGTGCTTTTTTTTAAAAAAATTTTTTATAATTTTTATTCTCTCTTAGATGTTGCGCTTGCGTAAATGTTACATTTTTCACCCAAATTCTCTCCCACGTTTCCATCATGATAGGTTGTCCAAAATTTTGTCCCCACTTTATCATACAATCCTTGACTAGTTCAGTTTCGGAGTCAATTTCTATCAATACATTATACAAACTTTTGATATGCATAGACCTTTGGTCTCTAACTTGTTTAATCAAATTCTCATCTGTTTGGGATAAACCCATCTTCAAGTCTTTTTGCCATCTAGACTGCAATTGTAAATTTGAAAACCAAGTATAAACTATTCCTTCATCTCCTAGCATATTCGAGGACTTTAATGATAACACATTCCCTTCTTTAATTAGGAGTTTACTATAGGGCACCACATCTTGAGCTTTTTCATTGCCTGTTGAATCTCTCGCATTGCATCTCCAGCCTAAAGAACCAGCTGCAGAGTTGCGACAAGTCCTAACCTGGATTGTGGGAGCTATTTATAGGTTGACCCGACTCCTAGAACAAGGCAGGTTTGTGCGTCCCTGGTTGTTTTTATTGTTTTTAGCCGCAACCGGGCTTCGGCTGAACCAGTGATGGCGAGCCTTTTAGAGACCAAGGGCCCAAACCACAACGCAAAACCCGCTACTTTATCGCAAAGTTCCAAGGCGCATCAGCATTGTGGTGCCCTGGGGGGGGCATGGGGGCATGGCCCACTGGGTGGACATGGCTGGGGTGGTCACGGCAGACTGGGTGGGCATGGCTGGGGTGGGCACGGCCACCTCGATGTTGTTCATGGGGGGCGGGCAGGATTAGGGGAGATCCACAGGGTCTCTGGTGGGTGGGGCGGTGGATAGGAGGCCCAGCATAGATGGGGGGAGGAGGCACGCAGTCCTAAGTGGGACTGGGGGGCCATGGCACCGATGGGGATCCGGCTTTCCCTGCTCAGGGTGGCCTTTGGGTTCCTGGGCGTGGACGTGCTCTACCACCTCTACCCGAGCTAGCTGGCTGCTTCGCCTCCTTTGTCCTTGGTGGGGCTACC
Source organism: Bothrops alternatus (assembly GCA_034064705.1). NCBI lineage: Eukaryota > Metazoa > Chordata > Lepidosauria > Squamata > Viperidae > Bothrops > Bothrops alternatus. The sequence goes on along the minus strand of JARGCV010000186.1, from coordinate 1,515,436 downwards.
ACTCCGGGTGGTGGCGGTGGCCTAATGGACCTACGCAAGCTGCTGGCAGCGGCGGCATGCATGCCCACAGAGAGGGCTCTGAGTGCCACCTCTGACACGCATGCCATGGGTTCGCCGCCACTGGTACAGGATCTCCTGCTTGAGCAAGGGGCTGGACTAGAAGACCTCCAAGGTCCCTTCCAGCTTCCTATTCTATTCTATTCTATTCTATTCTATTCTATTCTATTCTATTCTATTCTATATTCTATTCTATTCTATTCTATTCTATTCTATATTCTATTCTATTCTATTTTCTATACTATTCTATTCTATACTATTCTCTACTCTTCTATAGTACATTCTATTCTATTCTATATTCTATTCTATTCTTCTATTCCACATTATTCTATTCTATTCTATTCCACATTATTCTATTATATTCTATTATTCTATTATATTCTATAGTATATTCTATTCTATTCTATTCTCTACTCTTCTATAGTACATTCTATTCTAATCTATTCTATTCTATATTCTATTCTATTCTTCTATTCCACATTATTCTATTCTATTCTATTCTATATTTCTATTTCTATTCTGTTCTACTAAATATTCTATTCTGTTTCTGTTCTGTTCTATATTCTGTTCCGTTCTGTTCCACTCCATTCCATTTTTTAAAATTCTATTCTGTCCTGTCCTGTCCTGTCCCACCCTGTCCTTTGCTGTGATCCAGAGATACCGTATTTATTTATTTAGGCGTCAGCTGCCTTTGGAGATATTTTGAAAAACAAGACGGGGAAATGAAGCAGAAAGATGTTGGCTTTCAGAGCTGTTTTTTTTATTATTATTTTTTTTTAAAGCTAGAGTTGCCCAGGAAACTGATCTAAGGGTAGAGCGAAGTGTTGACTTTGGCCAACCCTGTTTGAATAATAATAATAATAAGCTTGATCAGTCCCGGATTCTGGGCTCCTCGGGCTGAGATGTCTTCTGGCGATAGGGAGGTGTGATACACAGAATAAACTTCAGAATTATTAAGAAGAAACCCTGAAGAAGGCCGCCTTCCATAGAACAGATAGTCCTCGGCTTGCGACCACAATTCTACCCCCCCCCCAAAGTTCTGTTGCTGAGCAAGACATTTGTTCAGTGAGTTTTGCCCCATTTTACGACCATAATCGTTAAGTGAATCGCCGCAGTTGTTAAGTTAGTAACACGGTTGCTAAGTAAATCTGGCTTTCCCGCTCACTTTGCTTGTCGAAAGGTCACAAAAGACCATCGCAGGACCCCCGGGGACACTGCGACGGTCATAAATCTGAGTCCATTTTATTTATTTATTTATTTGACTTCTATGCCGCCCTATTCCGGAGAACTCAGGGCGGCTCACAACATAATAGAAATCAACAGTTAGAAATACATATATATAAAAACCCCTAATTTAAAAGAAAAACCAATCATTTCAACGTACACACAGACATACACTGGCTAGGGGCAAGATGTTAACTGCCCCAAGCCTGCCGGCAGAGGTGTGTTTTAAGTAATTTACGAAAGGCGGTAATTGTCAAGCGCCTCAGTTAATGATCACTGCAACCGTCGTAAGCGTGAAGAACGGCCCTAAGCCACTTCCTCCCGTGCCGTTCTTGCGACTTCAAACGGTCCCTAAACAAACTGTCGCAAGTCAAGGACTACCTGGGTGGGTCTAAAATTTTGCAGCTGGGGGGTGGGTGAGGAATGCGCTGAAGGTCGTCGAGACTTGGGCTAGATCAGTGATGGCGAACCTTTTAGAGACCGAGTGCCCCAAATTTGCAACCCCCAAACCCACTTATGCATTGTCGAGTGCCGGGTGGGTTGAGTGGGTGTGGCCCATTGGGTGGGCGTGGCCGCGGTGCTAACGGCAGACTGGGTGGGACTAAAAAGTTCAATCCATCCATTCCAACTTTGCGAGATCTTTTTTTTTCCCCGCGAGAAGTTGAAATGGACGGATTGAACTTTTTTTTTTTTTTTGCATAGGGCGGCGGAGGCCTAAAGCGAAAAGGTTTTATAAGACCCAGCTGAAGGCCTAGGACTGGGGCGACGGCGCGCGTGCCCACCCAGAGGGCTCCGAGTGCTTGCCTCTGGCCCCCGCGCCCTAGGTTCGCCACCACGGGGCTAGATCGATCCTCCGATTGCTTCTTGTGTTTTGACGCCAAGGCTTGTCTGTCTCTCTCTGCCCTCCCATCTCCTTCGCAGAACATGGTGATGAGCTTCCGGGTCTCCGACTTGCAGATGCTGCTGGGATTTGTGGGTCGGAGCAAGAGCGGACTCAAACACGAACTGGTCACCCGGGCCTTGCAGCTGGTCCAGTTTGACTGTAGCCCGGAACTGTTCAAGAAGATCAAAGAGATTTACGAGACTCGGTACGCCAAGATCTCCGATCCGGGACAAACTGCCCAACAGCAGCCGCCGTCGCAGCAGCAGCAGCAGTCTCTCCCGCCCGCGCCGCAGCACCGACCTCCTTCCGAAGCCCTTTCCATCCATCCTTCTTACGACCGCAACAGCACAGTAACCAGGACTGGTCTTTCTACCCCCAACATAGACTATCCTTCCCTCTACGGAAAGTATTTAAATGGACTCGGACGGTTGCCGGTCAAACCGGCGAAGGCCGAGGTCCGGTTGGTGAAGCTTCCCTTCTACACTATCCTGGATGAACTGTTGAAACCCACAGAACTCGGTGAGTTGGGCCCGGACGATCGCCGGTGGGCCCTGGAGGTCTGGCTTTCCAGGCCTCGCGGACAGAGGTGGGAATGGACCACTCCCGATGAGGCCTGGAGGAGAAATCCAGCTGCCAGGCCTCGGAGCTCTTTCCCTCTCTTCTCTTCAAAGCTGGTGGTTTGCCTCTGGTGGGATGGGCAGAGGGGTGGCTGGCTGGATCGGAAGGTGCCTTGAAACAAAGGTCTGTGGAGATTCTCAGTCACCCAGGCCAGGTTTATCCCAAAGGTGCTTTTTCAAGGAAACAACTGGACGTTCTGGGTTTCCTTGGAAGACGTTTTGCTTCTCCTCCCAGAAGCTTCTTCAGTTCTGACTGTAGGGTGGGGAAGGGAAGGATTTATACTCCTTGCAGACAGCTGGTCCTTTGCATATAAGGAACGGAATTGCTGGAATTGGGGATGTCTAGTTTAACGAAGAGAAGGACGAGGGGGGACAGGATAGCAGCCTTCCAGTATCTCAGGGGCTGCCCCAAAGAAGAGGGAGTCAAGCTCTTCTCCAAAGCACCAGAAGGCAGGACAAGAAGCAACGGATGGAAACTAACCAAAGAGAGAAGCAACCTAGAACTAAGGAGAAACTTCCTGACAGTTAGAACAATTAACCTGTGGAACAACCTGCCTCCAGAAGTGGTGAATCCTCCAACACTGGAAGTTTTTAAGAAGAGACTGGACAGCCATTTGTCCAAAATGGTATAGGGTTTCCTGCCTGAGCAGGGGGTTGGACTAGATGACCTCCAAGGTCCCTTCCAACTTTACTACTACTATAACTACTATTACTACTACTTCTACTTCTACTACTACTACTACTATTATTATTATTATTATTATTATCATCCTTTTAGAGAGTCATTGGGGCCATTTGGAGGCTTTCCTGTGTCCTCAGGGTCCCCTGAGTAGTGCAAATGGGTGCAGGATGAGTCTGCTGAAGCACAAATGAGATTTGGACAGCACAGACTCATCCCCAGCAACCTGTGCCTGTCTTCCACAGTGAAGGGACGTAGGGCAGAGAACATCCTGCAGCCAAAAAGGTTCCACACCCATTTACAAGACTCAGGTGACCCTGAGGACCCAGCTAAACCTCCAAGTGGCCTCAACGACTCTCTCAAAGGACGCAAATGACCAGCTGTCTGCAAGGAGTATCAATCCTGCCATTTCCCCACCGTCCAGTCAGAGCTGAAGAAGCTCCTTGTAGGAGAAGGGAAACGTCTTCAAAGGAAAAAACAAGAAAGTCCAGGTGCCTCTTGAAAAAGCACCCTTGGCTAGGAACTATTGTGGCCCAGAAAATAGAGTTGTGGGCAGGGAGGACTCAAAGCTTTGGGTCCTGCTTAACATTGGCCGGTTCTTTAGCAGACGCAGTCCATTTCCGGAGAGGTCAAAGAAAAGGAAACATTTTCTTCTTCGTAACTGGGGGCTCTGAGGGTCCTTGTTAGTCCCGTATCTCGAGGACTATGTATAAATGTGGAGGTCTTTGACAACTCGCCACGGCCAACACACCGCGAGACAAACTCGCCCTGCCCAATTACCGTGGGGACAGCTCATCGCAGGACAAGAGTTATGCAGATTTGGAAGAAAGAGTCTAATAACAGGGGTGCCAAACTGCCGGCCCGCGGGCCGGATGCGTCATGGCGGAACCGCGCCCACCCCACTGCCGGCAACGGGGGGAAAAAAGTTGCGATAACGTCGCGACGCGTCACGCGATGTTGCGAGCGTTGACACCCCTGGTCTAATAGAATTGGTGAGGGAAAGATGCCCAAGGAGGGAGGCAATAAAATGTGAACGGCAAAAATTAAGATCATTTTTTTTTTCAAAATAAGTAATTGAATTGTTGAATTGCTTCTCAGTGACTTGTCCCCTGGCAAGCTGGCCATGCCGAGTTGGCCGTGACGAACTGGCTGTGATGAGCTGGCCGTGGCGAGATGGCCATGATGAGTTGACTGCGGCAAGTTGACCGTGATGAGCTGGCCGCGGCAAGTTGACCGTGATGAGCTGGCCGCGGCAAGTTGACCATAATGAGCTGGCTGTAGCAACTTGACCATAATGAGCTGGCCGCGGCAAGTTGACCATAATGAGCTGGCTGCAGCAAGTTGACCATAATGAGCTGGCCGTGGCAAGTTGACCGTGACGAGCTGACCGTGGCAAGTTGACCATAATAAGCTGGCTGCAGCAAGTTGACCATAATGAGCTGGCCGCGGCAAGTTGACCGTGATGAGCTGGCCACGGCAAGTTGACCATAATGAGCTGGCTGCAGCAAGTTGACTGTGATGAACTGGCCGCGGCAAGTTGACCATAATGAGCTGGCCATGGCGAGGTGACTGTGGCGAGCTGGCCGCGGCAAGTTGACCATAATGAGCTGGCCATGGCAAGTTGACTGTGATGAGCTGGCCGCGGCAAGTTGACCGTGATGAGCTGGCCATGGCAAGTTGACCGTGATGAGCTGGCCATGGCAAGTTGACTGTGATGAGCTGGCTGCAGCAAGTTGACTGTGATGAACTGGCCGCGGCAAGTTGACCATAATGAGCTGGCCATGGCGAGGTGACTGTGATGAACTGGCCGCGGCAAGTTGACCATAATGAGCTGGCCATGGCAAGTTGACTGTGATGAGCTGGCCGCGGCAAGTTGACCGTGATGAGCTGGCCGCGGCAAGTTGACCGTGATGAGCTGGCCGCGGCAAGTTGACCGTGATGAGCTGGTTGCGGCAAGTTGACCATGATCAGCTGGCTGTGACGAGGTGGCCATGATGAGTTGACTGCAGCAAGTTGACCGTGACGAGCTGGCCGCGGCCAGTTGTCCCATTCTGATAATTGTCTTGCCGGCCTTGAGGGATCCTTTGAGTAAACAGATTGGGACGAAGTGACCGGTAAATTTGTAACAGGGATTCTTGACTTTGGCTTGGCTTGTCTTTACCTCCCAAGGGGAATCGGGAAGTCGCACTGTTGTTTGCGCACAGCTCGGTGGAATCTTCTCTGGCAAACCGGCTGAGGCAATCTCTGTGTTTTGATTGCAAGGTGATTTGAGAGGCCTTTCCGGTGCGTCCTCTGAGAAATTTCAGATCCAAGTGTTTCTACGCTGCGGATTGTTTTAGACCAGGCTGGAGATGGAGGCTTTTTATGAGCTGATGCTGCAGTGTTTTGTGCGAGCGAACTGAACCGAGAGCATCCCGTGGCCTGTGCATTTTCACAGATTGCTGCTATGGGGGGGGGGAAAAAACGTCCCCTCTCCTTTACGATTGTATTAATAGAACGGTGGGGTTTTGTTGTTGTTGGTTTTCTCCCCAAGTCGTGAGACACTTTTGTTGTATGCTTGTCAAACCTCACCTCTGGTGCTAGATCCAGTTCTCAGGAGCAAAGCTTCAGAAGGAGGTGGGGAAGGATGGCAAGGCTTATGCCGATGAATTAGAAGAGAAAGCCGAGGTGGGACAGGAGAGGATGGCCTTCTCCAACCTAGAAGGACTAGACTTTCAGAATCAGAAGGGAAGCTGGAAGGGACCTTGGAGGTCATCTAGTCCAGACGTGTCAAACCCAAGGCCCAGGGGACGCATGCGGCCCGCAAAGTGGTTTCCTGTGGCCCGCGAAGCCATCCTGGAAACAGGGAGGGAACAGCCCCCACTGCCTTGGCCCTGGCCCAGGCCGGTCAGGAGCCCGTGTACAATTTTGTGGTGGCCATCTATGCTGAAATGTATTCAGTCTTGGCTCCACAAGGCTGTCTGGAAACAGCGAGGGACCGGCCCTTGCCGCGTCGGCCCCATCCCCTGGGTGCCTACTGGGCAGGGGTCCCCCTTCGTGAGGAGTGAAGAAATGGACCAGGCCTTGGCGCTTGCCCCAGTCCCACCCCTTCTGCCAGAGACCCTCAGATCTGTCCCACTCCTGCCCAGGCCCCCCACAGGCCCCCTGGGTGCGAACGATGTAGAGCTGACCACGCCCACCCAGTAGGCCACACCCACTCCATCCACGCCCACCCAGTAGGCCACACCCACCCTGGTCACACACACACACCCCGAGGGCAACCGCAAAGCTGATGCGGCCCTCAGTGAAATTGAGTTTGACACCCCTGGTCTAGTCCAACCCCTTGCTCCAGCAGGAGACCCTCTGCCCAGTCTTTTCTTAAAAACCTCCAGTGGTGAAGCACACACAACGTCTGAAGGCAGGTGGTTCCACTGGTTAATCATAATCATCATCATAATAACAACAACAACAACAATAATAATAATAATAATATAAAGTTGGAAGGGACCTTGGAGGTCATCTAGTCCAACCCCCTGCTCAGGCAGGAAAGCCTATGCTATTTCAGACAAATGGCTGTCTGGTCTCTTCTTCTTTTTTTTTTTAAATTATTTTATTAAAACCATCAACATTAAACATAAGTTCATATTAAAAAGCAATCATCATATATCCTGCAATACAACTCTAAGGATCAGTTTTTGTGAACGTCTGGTTTAGTAAACATTCCTCACTCCTCACGTCAAGCCTCAACTATATGCCTGGTACATTTTATTTGATTGGTGTTTCTTTTATATATGGTCTATCTGCTGTTTCTAGTCTATCACCTATTGTTCATTCGAGCTTCAGAAGTATATTCGTCTCAGTAGTGGTGCAATCTTTTATGATCCCTAACAAAAGATCCTGAGGTAGAAATTCAGTATCCTGAGGTAGAAATTCAGTACGCTTTTCCAATATTAAAGCAATCAACATTAAATCTGGGCTCATATTAATAAGCTGTCCTCATAAGGCCTGAAAATACAGCTCTTGTATATGGTCTATCTACATTCATACAATCAGCATTGAACATAAAATCATAGTATGCATCAATCATCATAGCACCTGATATACATCACTAAGTATTGATCTTTATAAACGTCTGGTTTGGTAAACATTTTTCACTCCTCACATCAAGCCTCAACTAAACGCCTGTTACAATTTATTTGATTGGTGTTTCTCTTTTCTATAGTCTATCCACAGTTTCTAGTCTATCACATATTATTCATCTCAGTATTAGTACAATCTTTTATGATCCCTAACCATAAATCCTGAGGTAAAAGTTTAATAACCTGAGGTAAATCTTGTATATGGTTTATCTACTATATCTAGTCTATCACATATTGTTCATTCACGCTTCTGAATTAACTTCGTCTCAGTAATAGTGCAATCTTTTATAGTCCCTAACCAAAGATCCTGAGGTAGAAGTTTCATAACCTGAGATAGAAATTCAATCCGCTCTATCAATATTAAAGCAAACAACATTAAGCATAAGATCATATTAAGAGGCTTTCGTCATATAACATAGGCATACAACATTAGGTGTTAGTTTTTGTAAACATTTGATTTGGTAAACATTCTTCCCTCTTTACGTCGAGCCTCAACTAAACGCCAGGTGCATTTTGTTTGATTGGTGTTTCTCTTGTATCAGTCTATCCACTGTTTCCAGTCTGTCAAATATTGTTCATTTGAGTGATCTTTCAAGTATACCGATATTTTCACCATTTCCGCCAGATTTGATACTTTCACAGTCCATTCTTCTATAGGCGGTATTTCTGGATTCTTCCAGTATTGTCCCACCAACAATCTGGCTGCTGTGATCAAGTTCAGAAATAAGCTCGTCTCTGAGGTAGTGTAATCCTTTGTTATCCTTAACAAAAAAACCTGAGGTAGAAATTCAATACGCTTTTTGAAAATGGTTTGGAGTGTCCACCATATCTTCCTCCAGAAGGCTTTGATTTTTCTGCATGTCCACCATACATGAAAGTAGGTAGCCTCCCCGTCCCCACACCTCCAGCATTTGGGCTGGGAGTCTGGATAGATGAGTGATAGTTTTTTCGGGTCGAGGTGCCACCTATAGAACATCTTGTAGAAGTTTTCCCTTAAGTGTTGCGATTTTGTAAATTCTACATTTCTCACCCAGATTTTCTCCCACGTGTCCATGGTGATAGAATGCCCAAAGTCTTGTTCCCACTTTACCATACAGTTCTTGACTAGCTCGGTTTCAGAGTCCATTTCTATCAGAATGCTGTACACTCGTTTGATGTGCATGATCCCCTGTTCTCTAATCTGTTTAATTAGATTCTCATCAGTCTGGGATAAGCCCTTCTTCTTGTCTTTATGCCACCTTGATTGCAGTTGTAGATATGATAGCCAGGTACCTCCTATTCCTTTGTCTGCTAGCGTTGTTTGGGGTTTCAAGGAGAACCCATTTTCTTCTTCCAGTACAAGTTTACTGTAGGGCACCACTTCTTGCCCTTGGGATATGTTTACATCCCCTATTGCGTGTCCGGGGATCGTCCAGATGGGAATCTTGTCGTGTACGAAGTGTTTATATTTCTTCCAGACCCATAACAATGGGATTCGTAGTGGGTTCTCCTTGAAGTTCCTGTCTGCCTTTTTGTCGTATACTAAGTATGCGTGCCAGCCGAATAGTAGACCATGCCCTTCAACATTCAGTATTCTATCATTCGTCATATTGATCCAGTCGCTCACCGCCACCAATGTCGCTGCATAGTAGTATAGCTTTAGATTAGGCATTTTTAGTCCCCCCCTCTTCCTTGTGTCCTGGATAATTTTTAGTTTCACCCTCGGTCTCTTGTCATCCCAAATAAATCTGGTGATGCCCCTCTGCCAATTGTCCAAGTCCTCATCCTTTTTGAGTATGGGTAGCGTTTGAAAGAGAAATAGAAATCTTGGCAAGACGTTCATCTTTACTGCTGCTATCCTGCCCAGCAAGGATAGTCGTAGTGTTTTCCACCTTTCCAGATCTGCTTGTATCTTGCTCCACAGCACCTCGTAGTTATTTTTGTATAATTTCGCATTCGTTGTTTCTATCTCCACTCACAGGTATTTAACTTTCTTAACTATTTCACAACCCGTTATTCTTTCCAAGTCCTGTTTTGCTTTGTTGTCTAGATTTTTAACTAGCATCTTCGTTTTTGATATATTAACTTTAAAACCTGATACCTTGCCATAGTCTTTCATTATCTCCATCAAACTCCTTGTTGATTGTACTGGTTGCGATACTGTCACCAGTAGGTCGTCTGCAAAGGCACACAGTCTGTAGTCCTGTTTTCCAATCTGTATGCCCTTTACGTCTTCTGCTGCTCTTATCTTGTTCAGCAGAATCTCCATCGTTAAGACAAATACCGTAACAGTGGTGACAGCGGACAGCCCTGTCTCGTGCCTCTTTCTATGTTGAATGGGTCTGTTAGTTCGCCGTTCACAATGATCTGGCCCGTTTGTTTCTGGTAGATTGCTATTATGGAGTTGAGGAACTGATTTCCCATTTTCATCCCCCGGGCCAGGTTCGTCAGGAATGGCCAATTCAGTCTGTCAAAGGCTTTTTCTGCGTCCACAAACATGAGGGTAGCAGGTACCTGGTTGTGCCTTTCCAAGTACTCTATTATGTTCAGCAGCTGTCTCACGTTGGTTTTCATCTGACGTCCTTGTATAAACCCCGTTTGCTCCGGGTGAATTATTTTTTGTAATACAGTCATTAATCTGTTGGCCAGCACTTTTGTGAAGAGTTTGTAGTCTGTGTTCAATAGTGAGATGGGCCTATAGTTTGCCGGTTGTGCATTATCTTTTCCCTCTTTGGGGATTAGAGAAATGTAGGCTGTTTTCCAGGAGGGTGGGACTTGGCCTCCTTGTATGTTGACAAATAGCTTTCTGAGGGGTTCTATCATTTCCTCTTGGAATAGCCTATGCTATTTCAGACAAATGGCTGTCTGGTCTCTTCTTAAAAACTTCCAGTGTTGGAGCATTCACCGCTTCTGGAGGCAGGTAGTTCCACCGATTAATTGTCCTCACTGTCAGGAAATTCCTTCTTCCTTGCTTGCTTGCTTCCTTCCTTCCTTTCCTTCCTTCCTTCCTTGCTTCTTTCCTTCCTTCCTTCCTTCCTTCCCTTCCATGTTTGCTTCTTTCCTTCCTTCCTTCTTCCTTTCCTTCTTTCCTTTCCTTCTTTCCTTCTTTCCTTCTTTCCTTTCCTTCCTTCCTTCCTTGCTTCCTTCTTTCTTTCCTTTCCTTCCTTCCTTCCTTGCTTGCTTCTTTCCTTCCTTCCTTCCTTCCCTTCCTTGCTTGCTTCTTTCCTTCCTTCCTTTCTTTCCTTCCTTCCTTCCTTTCCTTCCTTCCTTCTTTCCTTCCTTCCTTCTTTCTTTCTTTCCTTTCCTTTCCTTTCCTTTCCTTTCCTTTCCTTTCCTTCCTTCCTTCCTTCCCTTCCTTGCTTGCTTCTTTCCTTCCTTCCTTCCTTTCTTTCCTTCCTTTCCTTTCCTTCTTTCCTTCCTTCCTTCCTTCTTTCTTTCCTTTCCTTCCTTCCTTCCTTCCCTTCCTTGCTTACTTCTTTCCTTCGTTGCTTCTTTCCTTCCTTCCTTCTTCCTTTCCTTCTTTCCTTTCCTTTCTTCCTTCCTTGCTTCCTTCCTTCCTTCCTTCCTCCTTTCCTTCCTTCCTTCTTTCCTTCCTTTCTTCCTTCCTTCCTTTCCTTCCTTCCTTCCTTCCTTGCTCCTTTCCTTCTTTCCTTTCCTTCCTTCCTCATTTAACAGAATAACAGACTTGAAAGGGACCTTGGAGGTCTTCTAGTCCAGCCCCCTTGCTCAAGCAGGAGACCCTATCCTTTTTCAGACAAGGGGTTGTCCACTCCCGTCTTAAAAACCCCCAGTGATGGAGCACCCACAACTTCTGGTGGCAAGCTGTTCCCCTGGTTAATTCTTCTCACTGTTAGGAAGCTAGGGACCACGTGACCACAGGGCACTGAAGCCATCATAAATACAAGCTGGTGGGCAAGGGTCCGAATTTTGATCACGTGACCACGGGGGGAGGCTGCAACAGTCGTAAGTGTTATAAATCGGTCTTACGTCACTTTTTTCGGCGCTGTTGTAACTTCGAACAGTCACTAAATGAACTATCGTTAAGTTGAGTACTTGTTGTTAGTTGCGAAGTCGTGTCCGACCCCTCGCGACCCCATGGACAACGTGGGTGACTTGATCGAAGTGTATAGAATCATGCATGGGATAGAAAAGGTGGATAGAGAAAAATTCTTTTCTCTATCACACAATACCAGGACAAGGGGGCACTCCCTAAAGCTCATAGCTAAGAAAGTGAGGACAAAGAAAGGGAAATATTTCTTCACCCAGAGGATCGTTGATTTATGGAATTCACTTCCAGAAGGGGTCGTGACAGCTGTCAGCCTTGACAGCTTCAAGGCAGGGTCAGACAGATTCATGGAGGCCAAGTGTATCGGTGGCTATTAAAATGGATGTCCACGTGCCACCTCTATGTTGGTTGAGGCAGGCAGGATTCCCTTGAGTTGGGGGTCAAGGGAAAGGGAGGGTTTTGCCTTCTCTTTCTGCTCAAGATCCCCATGTACAATTGGTGGGCCACTGTGTGACACAGAATGCGGGACTCGATGGGCTTTGGCCTGATTCAGCATGGCTCTTCTTAGGTTCTTATGTTCTTATGTCCTCCAGGCCTTCCTGTCCTCTACCATCTTCTGGAGTCCATTTAAGCTCCTGCTTCAGGGACTCCATCCAGCCACCTCCTTCTCCGTCGTCCCCTTCTTCTTCTCTTGCCCTCCATCTTTCCCAGCATCCAGCTCTTCTCCAGGGGGTCCTTCCTTCTTCTCCTTAGGTGGCCAAAGGACTTGGATCTGACCTTCTAAAGAGCAATCTGGGTTGATCTCCTCTAGGACTGACCGGTCTGATCGCCTTGCAGTCCAGGGGACTCGCAGGAGTCTTTTATAATAATAATAGTAAAGTTGGAAGGGAGCTTGGAGGTCATCTAGTCTAACCCCTGCTCAGGCAGGAAACCCTATACCAGTTTGGACAAATGGCTGTCCAGTCTCTTCTTCAAAACTTCCAGTTTTGGAGCATTCACCGCTTCTGGAGGCAGGTTGTTCCACTGGTTAATTGTTCTAAGCGTCAGGAAGTTTCTCCTTAGTTCCAGGTTGCTTCTCTCCTTGATTAGTTTCCATCTGTTGCTTCTTGTCCTGCCTTCAGGCGCTTTGGAGAATAGCTTGACTCCCTCTTCTTTGGGGCAGCCCGTGAGATACTGGAAGGCTGCTATCTGGTCCCCCCTCGTCCTTCTCTTCGTTAAACTAGACATACCCAATTCCAGCAGCCGTTCCTTGTGTCTTTTAGCCTCCAGTCCCCTGATCCTCTTTGTTGCTCTTCTCTGTACTCTTTCTAGAGTCTCAACATCTTTTTTACATCGTGGTGACCAAAACTGGAAGCAGTATTCCAAGTGTGGCCTTACCAAGACCTTGTAAAGTGGTATTAACACTTCAAGTAATCTTGATTCTCTCCCTCTGTTAATGCAGCCCAGCACTGTGTTGGCCTTTTTGGCAGCTGCAGCACACGGCTGGCTCACATTTTTCCAGCACCAGAGTTCAAAGGCCTCCATTCTTTGGCGCGCAGCCTTTCTTACGGTCCAAGTTTCGCAGCCATACGTTGCAACTGGGAAAACCAGTCGAATACTACCTGTACTTTAATTTTATTTATTTCAATTTTTTTTTTTTTACTCCACTTTTCTCCCCTATAACCTCCTGTTTTCTAGCATCCGGCCAAAGCTGGCCTCAGAAAGCAGCCTGCAGCTCCCAAAATTCTCTGTGGCCTGTTTTGCACGTCACATTCATCCAATCTGTGGTTTGTTTTGACTCTGTGCCTTGGGCAGACTCAGCCATGGCAGTTTCCGAGCCGTGGTTTGACAGCTTCGTGGTTGGGCAGGATGTTTAGAGCTGGCCTTCAGTTGTTTGTTTATCAGTTTGTAACAGGGGTCCCCAACCCCCCCCCCCGGTCTGTGGATCGGTACCGGGCCGCAGCATGCCAGCAACTGGTCCACAGAAACAAGCAGAGCCCCATCCGTGGGATGTAGGTAGCACACAAAACCACACACCCTCCAGTCCGTGGAAAAACCTTTCCAATCCCCCTTTAGTGCAGCAGAATAAGATAATAGCATTAAAGCTCAACTTTTTTACTTTTAGATAATAATAGAAACCAGCCATTATCTATAACAGCAAAACCTCTCTCATCGGTAAAGCCCCAAATCAAAGTTTCCTATTTTTTTTTTCCCCTACCTTGAGCACAAAATCCAGAAGCGGTTTCCAAGTGGAAACCAAAATAATTTTTTTTTTTTGTGATCGAAGCAGTCAATTGGGCCATCTCTGCTCAGAGTTGGCCTCCAGTCCTGGCTTGTTCGGGAAACGAAAGTAAGATGTGAACTCCCGCCTGGCTATGCTCGTGCAATCAGCTGGGCTTGACTGCAGGGCACATCCTTGTTAGTTTGTCACCCATCATCTTCCTTATTGTGTCTATCTTTGCCTAGCTCATTGCTTGCTCCACCCTGACTTTTGAGGAATATTTCCCTTCCATAAAATCATAATATCCTAGGGCAGGGGTAGGCAACCCAAAACACTCAAAGAGCCACTTGGACCCATTTCTCACCGAAAACAAAACACTGGGAGCCGCAAAACCCTTTTGATATCTAAAATGAAGATAACACTGCATATATCCTTTTTTACCTTTATTATAGGTGTGTGTGTGTGTGTGTGTGTGTTTGTGTGTCTGGGTTTGTGTGTATGGGTGTGTGTATGTATGTGTATATATATATATATATATATATATATACACACATACACATACACACACAGGTAAAAAAAGATATATGCAGTGTTATCTTCATTTTAGATGTCAAAAGGGTCTCTCTCTGTCTCTCTCTCTCTCTATCTGCCCTTGGTCTGCCAGTCCTCTTCCCCCACTCTCTTTCTTTCTCTCTCTCTCTTTCTCTTTCTCTCTTTCTCCCCCCTTCCTCTCTCTCTCTCCCCCCTCTCTCTCCCTCTCTCTGATCGTCTGCTTACCTGGCAAGCTGGCTTCAAGCTGTTCTCCAACAAGCTCAGGGGTAGGTAACCTCGGCTCTTTTATGACTCATGGACTTCAACTCCCAGAATTTGTGAGCCAGCATAGCTGGGCTAGCTAGCGCTCTCCTGCCCTTCCTGTTTCCTGCTTCCTGCAGGGTCGCAGTAAAGGGAGGAGCTCCGCCCAATAAGCTTTTCAGCTCCTCGGAGAACACTGAGTGCACTCTCTTTTACACACACACACACACACACACACACACACACACACACACACACACACAGAGAGAGAGAGAGAGACAGAGAGACAGAGAGACAGAGAGACAGAGAGACAGAGAGAGGGAGAAGCAGGGAAGCACAATTGCCTCTGTCTCTGTCTCTCTCTGCAAATGGCAGAGGAGGCTGGGAGCCACAGGGGAAGGCTTAAAGAGCCGCATGCGGCTCCGGAGCTACAGGTTGCCGACCTGTGTCCTAGGGTTATTAGAAGGGACCTTGGAGGTCATCTAGTCCAACCCCCTGCCCAAGGCAGGAGTCCTTACACCTTCCTAGATGTGTCATGCCAAGAAAGAGGGTATTGTCGGATGTTCCATAGACTGGTAACGAAACGTCTGCAAACTTGGGACCATGATCCCAGCAAGGTGCCCAAATTGTACCACAAAGTTGGTTTATGTTGCCCAGAATCACAAGGTATGGCTAGACAACCTCATCTAAAAAATAATAATAATATAACAACAACAACAAACATAATAACATAACAACAATAAACAACAACAAAACAACAACAATAATATAACAACCACAAACAACAACAACAATAATAATAATTGAAGGGACCTTGGAAGTCATCTAGTCCAACCCCCTGCTCAGGCAGGAAACTCTATATACCATTTCAGACAAATGGCCATCCAGTCTCTTCTTAAAAACTTCCAGTGTTGGAGCATTCAAAGCTTCTGGAGGCAGGTTGTTCCACTGGTTAGTTGTTCTCACTGTCAGGAAGTTTCTCCTTAATTCTGGGTTGCTTCTCTCCTTGATTACTTTCCATCCATTGCTTCTTGTCCTGCCTTCAGGCGCTTTGGAGAATAGCTTGACTCCCTCTTCTTTGGGGCAGCCCCTGAGATATTGGAGGAAAGAGAAAGAGGAAAGGAAAGGAAAGGAAAGGAAAGGAAAGGAAGGAGTAACAGTTGGAAGGGATCTTGGAGGTCATCTAATCCAACCCCCTGCTCAGGCAGGAAACCTATACCATTTCGGACAAATGGCGCTTTGGAGAATAGCTTGACTCCCTCTTCTTTGGGGCAGCCCCTGAGATACTGGAACGCGGCTGTCCTGTCCCCCCTCGTCCTTCTCTTCGTTAAACTAGACATCCCCGATTCCAGCAACCGTTCTTCGTATAGGTTATACGTCTATGGAAATTTTCAGTCATCCAAGTCATAGTTATCCCAAAGGTGCTTTTTTTTTCAGGAGGCAACTGAACTTTCTTGTTTTTTCTTTTGAAGATGTTTTCGTTCTCCTCCAGGAAGCTTCTTCAGCTCTGACCGGATGGTGGGGGAATGGAAGGATTTATACCCCTTGCAGACAGCCGGTCATCTGGGAATTGAAGTCCACAAATCACCAACAGGCCAAGTTTGAAGACCCCAGTTTTAGAGAGCCGTTGAGACCCCTTGGAGACTTGTCTGTGTCCTCAGGGTCACTGGAGTGGTGCAAATGGGCGTGGAGCCTTTTTGGAACTGCTGAAAGGACCCTGTTGTAGACTGGAGGTGAATGACTGGAGGCTAAAGCATACAAGGAACAGTTGCTGGAATTGGGTAGGTCTAGTTTAACGAAGAGAAGGACGAGGGGGGACATAATAGCCATCTTCCAGTAACTCAGGGGCTGCCCCAAAGAAGAGGGAGTCAAGCTATTCTCCAAAGCACCTGCAGGCAGGACAAGAAGCAACGGATGGAAACTCATCAAGGAGAGAAGCAACCTAGAACTGAGGAGAAACTTCCTGACAGTTAGAACAATTAATCAGTGGAACAACCTGCCTCCAGAAGTTGTGGGTGTAATGACTAGTTTAATGAAGAGAAGGGCGAGGGGGAACAGGATAGCAGCCTTCCAGTATCTCAGGGGCTGCCCCAAAGAAGAGGGAGTCAAGCTATTCTCCAAAGCACCTGAAGGCAGGACAAGACGCAACGGGTGGAAACTCATCAAGGAGAGAAGCAGCCTGGAACTAAGGAGAAACTTCCTGACAGTGAGAACAATTAACCAGTGGAACTCCTTGCCTCCAGAAGCTTTGAATGCTCCAACGCTGGAAGTTTTTAAGAAGAGACTGGACAGCCATTTGTCTGAAATGGTATAGGGTTTCCTGCCTGAGCAGGGGGTTGGACTAGATGACCTCCAAGGTACCTTCCAACTTTATTGTTGTTGTTGTTGTTGTTGTTGTTGTTAATCATCGCACAGTCGGCCAGATGTTCAGACTGGATTTGGCATTTTTGTCTACCCATCGAGTCCTTATCAAAGACCTGAGAGAGGCAGATGTGGATGTTTGATGGTATTACAGATCTCGTCGCAAGATGGAAGCGGTTCCTACCGGTAGTAAGGCTGCCTTTTGCAATTGACTAATGGCGAATTTGTCAGTGCCGATGGTGTCCAAGTGGTGCTCCAGTTGTCGTTGTTGTTGTTGTTGTTGTTATTATTATTATTATTATTATTATTATTATTCTGTTGAGAGAGGGCTGTTCAGTTTTGACCTAGATGACGTCTTTCAAACCAGCAGTCCTCTCTGTCCAAAATGTGAACTTCGCTGTCCTCGAAAGAGCGGCCTTCGTCTTTCAAATGCTGGCGGACGGCTGACTCTTCTCCTGATGGGTTTGTTGTCCTAGGTTGTGCCCTGCGTTTGTGACGTCGTCGTTTTGTTTCCCCAGGAAAAGCCAGAAAGTCCAGTTGCCTCTTGAAAAAAGCACTTTTTGGGACAATCTCATCTAAGCTCTTTAAATAAACGTGTCAATTCTTACAGGTCGTCCTTGACTTACAAACACTTCGTTTAGTGACCGTTCAAAGTTACAACGGCATTCGGGGGGGGACTTATGACCGTTTTTCAGACTCACCGACCTTTGCAGCCTCCCCGTGGTCACATGATCAACCGGCTCCTATTTATGACGGTTTCAGCCCGATCCCCTTTTCCCACCCTCTGACAACAGCAAAGTCCACGGGGGGGGGGGGGAGGCGGATTCGCTTAACAACCCGTGTCACTAACTCAACCACCGCAGTGATTCGTTCACTTGACAACCCGTGATTAGAAAGGTCATCCAACGGGGCAAAATTCTCTTTTCACAAACGTCTCGCTTAGCGACGTAAATTTTGGAACTCGGCTGCGACCGTATTGTGAGGACGACCTGTATTTACAAAGAAAGAAATCGAATCGTGCTCCGGAAAAGCCAGCGATTTGGGCCGGCAAATCTTCCCACTCTCCTGGGCACTCTTAGCGAGCTCGGAGGTACCTCTCCTCCTCCTCCTCCTAGATCTGCTCGGATCGACGTCTCCAGTTCAGCGGCGGAAGCCTCGGCGAGCCCGGCTGTGAATTAACGCCTCATAATTAGCATCGTTAAATTTAGCAAAAGGCCAGGACGGCAACGGCAAAGTGGGGAAAGCAGGCAGGAAGCGTCTGTTCTTGCGATCTTCCCTGGCAAAGAGGCGTGGACCGTTTTCCTTGCCCTCCGAAATCCCCGGATTTAAAATCTTTTCGGCTCGAGAGGGACGGGCCGTTGTGTTGGAACTGCCTCCTTTCCAGGTCCTGAGTGCAGGGTAGTCCTCGGCTTTACGACCCCCAAGGAGCTAAGCGAGGTAGCTGTTCAGCAAATCTTGCTCCCCTGGAACCGTGGTGGCGCAGTGGTTAGAATGCGGTATTGCAGGCTGACTCGGCCAGCCTGCCAGCAGTTCGATCCCAACCGGCTTGAGGTTGACTCGTCCTTCCGAGGTGGATAAAATGAGGACCCAGATTGTTGGGGGGGGGCAACAATAGGCTGAGTCAGTAAGCTATTGAGAGAGGGCTGTAAAGCACTGTGAAGCGGTATATAAGTCTATGTGCTATTCCTTCCTTCCTTTCTTCCTTCCTTCCTTCCCTCCCTCCCTCCCTCCCTCCCTTCCTTCCTTTTCCCATCGCCACCACATCCCTCTTTCCTTCCTTCCTTCCACCCTCCCTCCGACCATCCCTTCCTTCCTTTTCCCATCTCCACCACATCCCTCCTTCCTTCCTTCCTTCCTTCCTTCCTTCCTTCCTTCCTTCCCTCTGTCCATCCCTTCCTTCCTTTTCCCATCTCCACCACATCCCTCCTTCCTTCCTTCCTTCCTTCCTTCCCTCCCTCCCTCCCTCCCTCCGCCCATCCCTTCCTTTTCCCATCTCCACCACATCCCTCTTTCCTTCCTTTCCTCCCTCCTTCCCTCCGACCATCCCTTCCTTCCTTTTCCCATCTCCACCACATCCCTCCTTCCTTCCTTCCTTCCTTCCTTCCCTCCCTCCCTCCCTCCCTCCCTCCGCCCATCCCTTCCTTTTCCCATCTCCACCACATCCCTCTTTCCTTCCTTTCCTCCCTCCTTCCCTCCGACCATCCCTTCCTTCCTTTTCCCATCTCCACCACATCCCTCCTTCCTTCCTTCCTTCCTTCCCTCCCTCCCTCCGCCCATCCCTTCCTTTTCCCATCTCCACCACATCCCTCTTTCCTTCCTTCCCTTCTTCCTCCCTCCTTCCCTCCGTCCATCCCTTCCTTCCTTTTCCCATCTCCACCACATCCCTCCTTCCTTCCTTCCTTCCTTCCCTCCCTCCCTCCGCCCATCCCTTCCTTTTCCCATCTCCACCACATCCCTCTTTCCTTCCTTCCTTCCTTCCTTCCTTCCTTCCTTCCACCCTCCCACCCTCCCTCCGACCATCCCTTCCTTCCTTTTCCAATCTCCACCACATCCCTTTCCTTCCTTCCCTTCTTCCTCACTCCTTCCCTCCGACCATCCCTTCCTTCCTTTTCCCATCTCCACCACATCCCTCCTTCCTTCCTTCCTTCCCTCCCTCCCTCCCTCCGTCCATCTCTTCCTTTTCCAATCTCCACCACATCCCTCTTTCCTTCCTTCCTTCCACCCTCCCACCCTCCCTCCGACCATCCCTTCCTTCCTTTTCCAATCTCCACCACATCCCTTTCCTTCCTTCCCTTCTTCCTCCCTCCTTCCCTCCGTCCATCCCTTCCTTCCTTTTCCCATCTCCACCACATCCCTCCTTCCTTCCTTCCTTCCTTCCTTCCCTCCCTCCCTCCCTCCCTCCGCCCATCCCTTCCTTTTCCCATCTCCACCACATCCCTCTTTCCTTCCTTTCCTCCCTCCTTCCCTCCGACCATCCCTTCCTTCCTTTTCCCATCTCCACCACATCCCTCCTTCCTTCCTTCCTTCCTTCCTTCCTTCCTTCCTTCCTTCCTTCCCTCCCTCCCTCCCTCCCTCCGCCCATCCCTTCCTTTTCCCATCTCCACCACATCCCTCTTTCCTTCCTTTCCTCCCTCCTTCCCTCCGACCATCCCTTCCTTCCTTTTCCCATCTCCACCACATCCCTCCTTCCTTCCTTCCTTCCTTCCTTCCCTCCCTCCCTCCCTCCGCCCATCCCTTCCTTTTCCCATCTCCACCACATCCCTCTTTCCTTCCTTCCCTTCTTCCTCCCTCCTTCCCTCCGTCCATCCCTTCCTTCCTTTTCCCATCTCCACCACATCCCTCCTTCCTTCCTTCCTTCCTTCCTTCCCTCCCTCCCTCCGCCCATCCCTTCCTTTTCCCATCTCCACCACATCCCTCTTTCCTTCCTTCCTTCCTTCCTTCCTTCCTTCCACCCTCCCACCCTCCCTCCGACCATCCCTTCCTTCCTTTTCCAATCTCCACCACATCCCTTTCCTTCCTTCCCTTCTTCCTCACTCCTTCCCTCCGACCATCCCTTCCTTCCTTTTCCCATCTCCACCACATCCCTCCTTCCTTCCTTCCTTCCCTCCCTCCCTCCCTCCGTCCATCCCTTCCTTTTCCAATCTCCACCACATCCCTCTTTCCTTCCTTCCTTCCACCCTCCCACCCTCCCTCCGACCATCCCTTCCTTCCTTTTCCAATCTCCACCACATCCCTTTCCTTCCTTCCCTTCTTCCTCCCTCCTTCCCTCCGACCATCCCTTCCTTCCTTTTCCCATCTCCACCACATCCCTCCTTCCTTCCTTCCTTCCTTCCTTCCTTCCTTCCTTCCTTCCTTCCTTCCTCCGTCCATCCCTTCCTTCCTTTTCCCATCTCCACCACATCCCTCCTTCCTTCCCTCCCTCCCTCTCAGTGGTTAGAATGCAGCATTGCAAGCTGCTCATTGCCAGCAGTTCGATCCTGACCAGTTCAAGGTGGACTCAGCCTTCTCTCCTTCCGAGGTAGATAAAATGAGCACCCAGATTGTTGGGCGTGCAACAGGCTGACTTTGTAAACCGCTTAGAGAGGGCTGTAAAGCACTGTGAAGTGGTATATAATAATAATAATGATGATGATTATGATGATGATAAAGTTGGAAGGGACCTTGGAGGTCATCTAGTCCAACCCCCTGCTGCTCAGGCAGGAAACCCTTTACCATTTCAGACAAATGGCCGTCCAGTCTCTTCTTAAAAACTTCCAGTGTTGGAGCATTCACTGCTTCTGGAGGCAGGTTGTTAATAATAATAATAAAGTCGGAAGGGACCTTGGAGGTCATCTAGTCCAACCCCCTGCTCAGGCAGGAAACCCTGTACCATTTCAGACAAATGGCTGTCCAGTCTCTTCTTAAAAACTTCCAGTGTTGGAGCATTCACCGCTTCTGGAGGCAGGTTGTTCCACTGGCTAATTGTTCTCACTGTCAGGAAGTTTCTCCTTAGTTCTAAGTTGCTTCTCTCCTTGATGAAACTGTGGGCTTGGATCCAGACCTGGGCTCTTCCAACTTGGCCCTTTGATGACTGGTGGACTTCAACTCCCAGAATTCCTCAGCCAGGCACCCCTGCTCTAAAAAGGAGGCAAATGACCAGCTGTCTGCAAGGAGTATAAATCCTTCCCATCCCCACCGTCCGGTCAGCGCTGAGGAAGCTTCCTGGAGGAGAAGCGAAAGGTCTTCAAAGGGAAAACAAGGAAGTCCAGTTGAAAAGGCACCTCTGGGACAACCATGAGCTGGATGACTGAGCATCTCCGTGGACACTTGGGCTCAATTGTGGTCGTGAGGCGAGGACTACCTGTAAAGGCAGAAAGAAAGAAAACATTTTTGGAAGATCTGAAACCGAACGGATGTTGGCCGCAGAGATCCCGAGATGAGAAACGGATCGCCATGTTTGGGCCTTCAGTTCTCTTCTCTTGTGCTGGTCTGCTCGCAGGAAGGGTGTGGTGGAAAGGAAGACCCATTAAAAGGAAATGATGACACCCCCCCCCCCACTTAAGTGGCTGATTCAGCCAGCTGCTTCCCTTCCATTTGCAGTCCTTTGGAATCTTTTTCTACTCCACTCTATTGATTTTCTTCTTATTTCCCCAATCTCTCCAGCCGCTCAGGGGAGGCTCTGGGCCACGGAAAAAGCTGATGAAAAACTGGTGGCCAATAACGTGCAGCACCATTTGTGTTCCCAGTGCATTTTTAAGGTTTGAATATTTTCCCCAGGTGGGAGAACAGCCTCCTTGCACACTGAGAATGGAATGGAATGGAATGGAATTAGAATTAGAATTAGAATTAGAATTAGAATTAGAATTAGAATTAGAATTAGAATTAGAATTAGAACAGAACAAGAAGAATAGAATAGAATAGAATAGAATAGAATAGAATAGAATAGAATAGGAAATGGAAGAATAGAATAGAATAGAATAGAATAGAATAGAATAGAATAGATATTGGAACAGAACAGAATAGATATTGGAATAGAATAGAATAGAATAGAATAGAATAGAATAGAATAGAATAGAATAGGAAATGGAAGAATAGAAATAGAATAGAATAGAATAGAATAGGAAATGGAAGAATAGAATAGAAATAGAATAGAATAGAATAGATATTGGAACAGAACAGAATAGATATTGGAATAGAATAGAATAGAAATAGAATAGAATAGAATAGAATAGAACAGAACAGAACAGAACAGAACAGAATAGAATAAGACTTGGAAGGGACCTTGACGGCTTCTAGTCCATCCCCTTGCTCCTGCAGGAGACCCTATACTATTTCATACAAGTGACTGTCCAGTCTCTTTTTAAAAAGTTTAGAATAGAAATAGAATAGAGTAGAATAGAATAGAATAGGAAATGGAAGAATAGAATAGAATAGAATAGAATAGAATAGAATAGAATAGAATATACTGGAGAATAGAATAGAATAGAAATAGAAATAGAATAGAATAGAATAGAATAGAATATACTGGAGAATAGAATAGAATAAGAAATAAAAATAGAATAGAATAAGAAATAGAAATAGAATAGAATAGAATAGAATAGAATAGAAATTACAGAATAGAATAAGAATTACAGAATAGAATAGAATACAACAGAACAGAACAGAACAACAGAACAGAATAGAATAGAACAGAATAGAATAGAATAGAACAGAATTAATAGAATAGAACAGAATTAATAGAATATTATAGAATAGAATAGAATAGAATAGAAATTACAGAATAGAATAAGAATTACAGAATAGAATGGAATGGAATGGAATAGAATAGAATAGAATATATGGAATGAAATAGAACAGAATAGAATAGAACAGAATTAATAGAATAGAACAGAATTAATAGAATAGAATAGAACAGAACAGAATAGAACAGAATAGAATAGAACAGAACAGAACAGAACAGAATAGAATAGGAAATGGAAGAATAGAATAGAACAGAACAGAACAGAATAGAATAGAATAGAATAGAATTGGAAATGGAAGAATAGAATAGAATAGAACAGAACAGAATAGAATAGAATAGAATAGGAAATGGAAGAATAGAACAGAACAGAATAGAACAGAACAGAACAGAATAGAATAGAATAGAATAGAATAGGAAATGGAAGAATAGAACAGAACAGAACAAAATAGAACAGAACAGAATAGAACAGAATAGAATAGAATAGAATAGGAAATGGAAGAATAGAACAGAACAGAACAGAACAGAACAGAATAGAATAGAATAGGGCAGTGGTGGTGAACCGATGGCAGGCGTGCCAGAGGCAGCACTCAGAGCCCTCTCTGTGGACACACCCGCTGCCGCTGCCAGCATCTCGCACAGGTCCATTAGGCTGCTGGCGCCCGGAGCAACAGCCCCACCCAGCACAAAGAAGGCCAAGCGGCCAGCTAGCAAGCTGGAGTAGCGGTGGTAGAGCCTGTCCCCATGCGCGCTCTGGCCTCTGTGTGGGGGGCCGATGGTGCCCGGCAGCCGCCACTCCTGCCTCGCCTCGCCTTGCCCTGCGACAACGGCACCCCCGCCCCACCCCTTGCCTCACCCCTCAGGAAAAGCCTCCTGCCCACCTCCCCATCCACCAGAGATCCCCCTGGGTTGGACTAGATGACCTCCAAGGTCCCTTCCAACTTTATTATTATTATTATTATTATTATTATTATTATTATTATTATTATTATTATTATTATTATTATTATTACTCTCTTCGACCGATGATACTTTTCTTGGCTTGGGATGTCCCTCTGAAGGGCAGGTGTTTTTCTATCGGATCCTGCAGAGGAACCTCTAACCCGTTTTCTTGCTTCAACTCCCAGGAGGGGCTTCCAGCCAGTTCTCCTTGGGTCTCGTGTCATCAGTGACTGGCAGCGGCTTTTTGATGAGAAAATTTGGCAGCTGCCTGTCTCCCTTCGGATCACTCCCCTGACCATCTTTTTTTTGCCTTCCCCTGTCCAGTCCCGCAGAACAACGAGAAACTTCAGGAGAGTCCCTGCGTGTTTGCCCTGACGCCACGGCAGGTCGAGCTGATCAGGAATTCCAGGTAAATTTCCTTGCCAGTCATTGGCCAGATGGAAGCTGCCTTGGAGTGACGCGTGGTAAAAATGAAGAAATGAAAAGAAAAATTTCTAATGTCTCGGTGGGTCTTGTGGCAGACGAGCCAGTCCAGCAGCTGAAAGTCTAATCTTGTTTTAAAAAAGGCCATCTTTGCCCCAGATGAAAAGGCATCTCCCTCCACCTCAGTATTGCCCCAGGAAAATGGGAGCGAGAATGGTTTCTCTCTGGTTGGTGTTCCTAAGGGATCAGTTACTAACGGTTGCATCAGCGTCCCTCAGCCATCACACAGGTAGGCCTGGACTTACGACGGGTTGCTTAGCAACCACTCGAAGTCACGATGGAGCCTCAAAAAGGTATTTATTTACAACCTGGATTTCAAAGGTTTGAAAGACTCAGTGAGGGAGAGAAGAAGGAAGAGAAAGAAAAAGGAAGGAAGGAAAGAAGGGGAAGAAAGGAGAGAGGAAGGAAGGAATGCAGGAGAGAGAGAAGGAAGCATGGAGGGAAGGAAGAGAGAAGAAGGAAGGAAAGAATGAAGGAGAGAGAGAACGAAGGATGGAAGGAAGGAAGAAAGAAAGGAGAGAGAAGAAGGAAGGAAGGAATGAAGAAGAGAAGGAAGGATGGAGAGAAGGAAAGGAAGAGAGAAAAGGAAGAAAAAAGGAAAGAAAGGAAGGAAGGAGGAAAGGGTGGAGGGAAGGAGAGAGGAGGGAAGGAAGGAGGAAAAAAGGAAGGAAGGAAGAAGAGAAGGAAGGATGGATGGATGGAAGGAAGGAGAGAGAAAAGGAAAAAAGGAAAGAAAGGAAGGAAGGAGGAAAGGGTGGAGGGAAGGAGAGAAGGAAGGATGGATAGAAGGAAAGGAAGAGAGAAAAGGAAGAAAAAAGGAAAGGAAGGAGGAAAGGGTGGAGGGAAGGAAGAAAAAAAGAAAGAAAGGAAGAAAGGAAGGAGAGAGAAGAAAAGGAAGGGTGGATGGAAGGAAGGAAGGAAGAAGAGAAGGATGGATGGAAGGAAGGAGAGAGAAATTTAAAAAAGGAAAGAAAGGGTGGAGGGAAGAAGAGAGAAGGAAGGATGGAAGAAAGAGAAAGAAAGAAAGAAAGTCATGTGATCTTTGTGACCCCCCATAATCAAGACGATTTCCAGCAAAAAAAAAACCTGCCCCTAGCAAACCATGGATTCGCTTAATGAGCACAGCATTGGCTTGCTCTGTTCACTTAGCGACTGCCACAGAAAAGGGACATACAATAGGGCACGGTCATGGGATGGCCTGCTTACCAACCGGCCCGACTTAACGGGCCCCATGATAGCCATAACTCGAGGACTGCCCGTCGGTGAGATAGACTTCTCCACCGAGGGTGTGGCTCGTCAGTCGCAGGGAACTCTCCTCTCTCCTCCCCCTGCTGTTTGGCTGTGGGCTGTGGCTGATGGAGCTGGGAATTCTAGCAGCCACAGCAGGCACCGCCTTGTTTTTTTTAACAAGATTTCAATAATCATCATTCAGCAAAAAGCGTGTCGTCAGAGCCTCTGATTCACTAATGCAGATTAAATCCCTAATCCCTAAATCTTTTCTCTAGCCATTGATAAAATAGATCCCAAGTTTGAAAATATGCTGTTTCTTCTTTTTTTTCCTTTCAGCCTTAAAGTCAGTCTGTCCATTTCCGAACAGTCGAATGTTATTTTTGATTATTTCTTCTTCTCCTGGGGGGTATTTCTTCCTTCTCCCAATATTGTGCAGATAAAAATTCTCGCCGCTGTTATCCCATGTAGGATCAAACACGTCCTTTGCTTGTCACATTTTTCTGGCATTATACCTAGTAAAAAACAAAACAAAAAAAAATCAGGTTTATAGTCTATGTGTTTCTCTTAACATTTTTTCTAACCAAAATAATAAAACTTAAAAAAAGGAAAAGAAAAAAAAAGGAACAGTTTTGTGGATGCCAGAGTGCAATCTCTCCCGGTGTTGAGTCTCCTTCGGGCTTTCGCTGCGGGCCAGCCGACTGTCTGTCTTATGAGTCACTTTAGGGCCATCTGTCTTATGAGTCACTTTAGGGCCAGCTTGGTTCTTTTCTTTCGTCCCAACCTGTTCGAGTTAATTACACAGCCTCCAAATTACAGGTTTTGGGGCGACGGTTCATCTGTCCTTCAGCAGAGGAGGGAGGAGGCCTCTGATCCGGGACCGAGGCCACGACGGAAGAGTTGTCAGTTCAAGAGAACCTAAGTCCAAAATGGTATAGGGCAGGGGTAGGCAACCCAAAACACTCAAAGAGCCACTTGGACCCATTTCCCACTGAAAACAAAACACCGGGAGCTGCAAAACCCTTTTGATATCTAAAATGAAGATAACACTGCATATATCCTTTTTTACCTTTATTATAGGTGTGTCTCTGTGTGTGTGTGTGTGTGTCTGTATGTGTGTGTGTGTGTGTGTGTGTATATATATATATATACACACACACACACACACAGGTTAAAAAGGATATATGCAGTGTTATCTTCATTTTAGATGTCAAAAGGGTCTCTCTCTGTCTCTCTTCCTCCCTCCCTCCCTTGGTCTGCCAGTCTTCTTCCCCCACTCTCTTTCTTTCTTTCTTTCTTTCTTTCTTTCTTTCTTTCTTTCTTTCTTTCTTTCTTTCTTTCTCTCTCTCTCTCTCTCTCTCTCTCTCTCTCTCTCTCTCTCTCTCTCTCTCTCTCTCTCTCTCTCTCTCTCTCTCTCTCTCTCTCTCTCTC
Organism: Bothrops alternatus; assembly: GCA_034064705.1. NCBI lineage: Eukaryota > Metazoa > Chordata > Lepidosauria > Squamata > Viperidae > Bothrops > Bothrops alternatus. Next base: position 1,488,220 of record JARGCV010000186.1, on the reverse strand, counting down.
TCTCTCTTTCCTCTCTCTCTCTTTCCTCTCTCTCTCTTTCTCTCCCCCCCTCCTATCTGCTGCTCACCTGGCAAGCTGACTTCAAGCTGTTCTCCAACAAGCTCAGAGGCAGGCAACCTCGGCTCTTTTATGACTCATGGATTTCAACTCCCAGAATTCCTGAGTCAGCATAGCTGGACTAGCTAGCTCTCTCTTGCCCTTCCTGCTTCCTGCAGAGAGGCAGCAAAGGGAGGAGCTCCGCCCAATAAGCTTTTCAGCTCCTCCGAGAACACTGTGAGTGCACTCTCTTTTACAAACACACATGTGCAATTGCCTGTCTCTGTCTCTCTCTGCAAATGGCAGAGGAGGCTGGGAGCCACAGGGGAAGGCTCAAAGAGCTGCATGCGGCTCCGGAGCCACAGGTTGCCGACCTGTGGTATAGGGTTTCCTGCCTGAGCAGGGGGTTGGACTAGATGACCTCCAAGGTCCCTTCCAACTTTACTATTATTATTATTAAGTCAGTCGCCTGCTTCTTTGGTGACTTGTTTTTTTGTTTTTTTTCCTTTTCCATCTGCCTAAATCGTCTGTGGTTTTTCTGGCCTTGTTGACTTGTGTGCTCTTGTCGTTTTGACAGGGAGTTGCAGCCGGGCGTGAGATCAGTCCAGGTTGTCCTCAGGTAAGCTAAGGTGCCAATTAGCCCTCTTCCCCCCCCCCCAAAACAGGGATGGGGTGGAGGGGAAAAGGAAGGGGTTTAAACAAGGCCGGGGCCTGAGTTGAGCTCCTCGGCAAACAGCCTCCCAAGCTTTGCGAAAGGAATGCGTTTGTGTGTTTGTCATTAAACGAGTTAAAAGAGAAGGCCAGATACACTTAACCGCCATGCTACTAATTTAAGAACTGCAGTGCTTCCCTTAACAACCGTGGCAAGAAAAGTCGTAAAATGGGGCAAAAACGTACTTAGCAAATGTCTCACTTAGCAACAAAACATTTGGGCTCAAGGGTAGTCGAAGACTTCCTGCCCATATACCGTACACATAGCACGTATGCGTGTACGTGTTCATAAGGTTTATGGTTCTCTCCCATCTCTTCCTTTCTCAGAATCTGCTACACAGACACCAGCTGCCCTCAGGAAGATCAATACCCCCCAAATATCGCCGTGAAAGTCAACCACAGTTATTGTTCGGTTCCGGTAAGTCATTCTTGGATGTTCCCCAGGAGAATCGGTGGACCACAGCTGTTTGAGCCAGGCTTAACAGCCATACCCATCTCCCTTTGCCCAACCTGCTAGTCCTCAACTTAACACCGTTCGCTTAGTGACCGAAATTACAACAGTACTGAAAAAAGTGATCTATGACCAATTTTCACACTTAAACGACCGTTGTGTCGTTCCTGTGGTCACGTGATCAAAATTCAGACGCTTGGCAACTGGCGTGTGTTTATGACGGTCGCAGTGCCCTGGGGTCACGTGACCACCTGTTTATAACCTTCCGACAAGGGGGAAGCTAGACTCACAACTGTGGTGTTACTAACTTAAGTGCAGTGATTCACTTAACAGGTCTGGCAAATAGGTCGTAAAATGGAGCCAAATTCACTTATCAATTGTTGGGCTTAGCGAGGGAAATTTGGGGCTCAATTGTGGTCGTACGTCAAGGACTTCTCGTACCCACAGAGCTTGTCCTGAGGATTGCAGGCTGTGTAGGTTGGAGGGTCCTTGTAGGAGATGACCAGGCTGAACCCGAGGGATGGAGGAGTCAAACTTGTCATGAGTCGGGAATCCCTTTGTGCCCACAAGGGATCTAAAAATCCAGCCCACCTTGAATTCCATTGGCTCTTATCTACCGCCAATTTTCTTTGACTGTTAGTAGTTCAGATTCTTGTAGAGCAGTGGTCCCCAATCTTTGCAGCTTAGCTGCCCGGCTGGGGTGAGCGGGGAACAGGGCTGGGTGAGTAGTCGGTCTGTGTGCGCACGCAGCTCGACTCACGCAAGTGGTGGGCTGGTGTCCATGCGCATGCAGCTCGACTAGTTGAACTGCGTGCATGCCAGCCTGCCACTCACGCAGCCTGGTTTCCCTCTCCCTCAGCCACGCGAGGTGCAAGGTGCGAGCATCGGCGTGCGCGCCGGCCTGCCACTCACGCAAGTCAGGCTGTGCTTGTGCATGCACACCAGCCTTCTGCTCGCGTGGCCCAGTTGCAAATAATCTAGGGCCCGGTAATGGGCCGTGGCCCGGGGGTTGAGGACCCCTATTGTAGAGAGCTTAAGTTTGCAATAAACGGTGATATTTACTTTGAACGGCCTGGACTTTCTGATTTCCCCCTGCTTGACAGTCCTCTGGCACCATGAGGTTTCCCTTGTGGCAGGGGTCCCCAACTTGTGGGTAGCGGCCCAGTAGTGGGCCAGAGCACACACGTGTATGCGTGCACTCAATCTCCCCACTTGCGTTAGCGTCACATGAGCCTCGTGTGAGGGCTAGCATCACTGCGAGCATCACACAGGCACTAGCGTTGACGTAAGCATTGCGCAGGCACTAGCGTTGGCATAAGTGTCGTGCAGGAACTAGCATCAGCGTAAGCATCACACAGGCACTAGCGTCGTAAGCATCACATAGGTACTAGCATCGTCATAAGGATCATGCAGGCACTAGCGTAGGCGTAAGTATCATGCAGGCACTAGTGTCGGCGTAAGCATCACGCAGGCACTAGCGTTGGCGTAAGCATCATGCAGGCACTAGCATTGTCATAAGCATCACGCAGGCACTAGCGTTGGCGTAAGTATCACGCAGGCACTAGCGTTGGCGTAAGCATCACACAGGCACTAGCATCGGCGTAAGCATCACAGGCACTAGCATTGGCGTAAGCATCATGCAGGCACTAGCGTCGACGTAAGCATCACGCAGGCACTAGCGTTGGCATAAGTATGACGCAGGCACTAGCGTTGGCGTAAGCATCACGCAGGCACTAGCGTCGACATAAGCATGCAGGCACTAGCGTTGGCATAAGTATGACGCAGGCACTAGCGTCGACGTAAGCATCACACAGGCACTAGCGTTGACGTAAGCATCACGCAGGCACTAGCGTTGGCGTAAGTATGACGCAGGCACTAGCGTTGGCGTAAACATCACACAGGCACTAGCGTTGACGTAAGCATCACGCAGGCACTAGCGTTGGCGTAAGTATGACGCAGGCACTAGCGTCGACGTAAGCATCACACAGGCACTAGCGTCGGCGTAAGCATCACGCAGGCACTAGCGGCGTAAGCGGCGTGCAGGAACTAGCGTCGGCGTATCGCGCAGGCACAATATCGCCATGAGTGTCACTCAGGTGCTATTTTGAGCGTCACGTGGGTGCTCGTGTCACCATGAGTGTTGCGCAGGCTTGAGCGTTGCATGGGTGCTCGCGGCCCTGTTTGTGGCACGCGCACACTTGCGGCCCTGTTCGCTTTGCGTATGTGCCCTTAAGGTGCCTGCCCCTCCCTTTTGCTTTGGGCCACCAACCCAGAAATAGGGGACCTCTGCTTTACGGCGTCTGACGTCAGTCTTCCCATCGTTGAGATGTGGCTTCATCATTCTCAACCAAGGAAGAGCACATTCTTCAGTGCTCTTCCTGATCGTCTTCTGATAGCCCCTTTCTCTCTCTGTTTCTCTCTCTTTCCAGGGCTACTACCCTTCCAACAAGCCCGGGGTAGAGCCGAAGAGGCCTTGTCGTCCCATCAACCTTACTCATCCCATGTACCTGTCTTCCGCCACCAACCGCATCACCATCATCTGGGGCAATTACGGGAAGGTGAGTATCAGAGGGAAGGCAGGGGGAGGGGAAGCAAGCAGCCATCACCTCTGGTTTTTCCCTGCTTTTGGCACCAGCAGGCCTCGCCTGCCTTTCAGAGGTTGGAGCAACTGGCCCAGGGTGGGGCGGGGATTCGCTTCTCCAAATGTCTTTGACACCGCATCGGGCCTGGGAGAGGCGGACCTTACTGGTTTTCTGGTACCTGTGATGTGTTCCGCTGGGCGTTCCAGCCATGACGAGGGACTTCTTTTAGAGTGACACTAGCCCTGATGATGTTACCCAGTTGGGTCATGAAACATCTGCAGGAAAATCAACAAGTTCAGAGCGCACCAAGGAACCCACAGTCATTGTTCTCCTCCTCCTCCTCCTCCTCTCCCATCCCCTTCTAGCACTGATGATGTTACCTAGTTCGATCATGAAACCTCAGTGGTGAAGCCAGATTCACTTAACAACCGGGTGACCAATTGAACCACGGTGATTCACTTGACGAACGTGGCAAGAAAAGCCATAAAAAATGGGGCAAAACTCATTTAACAAATTTCTTACTGATCCATATAAATTGTGGTCATAGTTGTGGTTGTAAGTCAAGGACTCCCCTGTATTTTAGAGAATTGTGCTTAGGGCGTTACACACTTTTTGTTCTCCCTGTTCTTTACAGAGCTACTCGGTGGGCCTCTTTCTGGTGCGACAGACCACGTCGGCAGAGTTGTTGCAGCGATTAAAAACCATCGGCATTAAACACCCCGAATTGTGCAAGGCCCTCGGTGAGTTGGTTCAATTCTCATTCCCTCTCTCTCTCTCTCTCTCTCTCTCTCTCTCTCAATACAATACAGCACAACACAACACATAACCTTTATTGTCATTTTTTACTGTGGGCGCAATGGCACACATTAAAAATGAAACTTAGTTGCTTGCTCTCAAAGTGTACACATGCACAACACACATTTAAACATACTATACACAACGTATGTATAGACCTATACTATTGATGGTGAATCTTTTAGAGACCGAGTGCCCAAACTGCAACCCAAAACCCACTTATGTATCGCCAGGTGCCAGGTGTGCGTGGCCCACTCAGTTGGCGCAGCTACAGTGGGCGTGGCCGACTGGGTGGGCATGGCCACTGGATGGGTGTGGCTGCAGTAGTCATGGCAGATTGGGTGGGCCTGGCCACCTCGAATGTTGCTTATGGGGAGGGACACCTGTGGGAGCCGGGCATGGTTGGGGGAGATCCAGGGGGTTTCTGGTGGGTGGGATGGTGGGCTCCCCAATGGCGGCTCCAGGCTGGCTGGCCTTAGGCCAGTGATGGCGAACTTTTAGAGACCACGTGTGCTGGGGCGATGACGCATGCCCACAGAGAGGGCTCTGCGTGCCGCCTCTGGCATGCATGCCATAGGTTTGCTACCACTGACCTATACCCTTCCACATTGTATGTTTCTTAAAAACAGATAAATATTAATCCTGTCCACCTTGAATACATAATGGAGGAAACTTTAAGAGTTCACGAGGTTGATACTGTATGGCCCCTATGACTGAATCTTCAGCTTAGCCCGGAGCGTCATTGAAGGAGTTTAAGTCGCAGAATTAGGAGACGAGGAAATGTAGTAATTTTTATTACCGTCACAGACCAACGTTAGAAATAAGCATAAAAAAAATATTAAAAAGACAAGATATTTAACAATGGGTAGTGGGTCGTCAGCAAATAGTCAACGTCTGCCTAATTTTGCAGACAGCATAAGAAAATTTACCCACATTCAAAGTGACTACATCCAACTGATCTGGTAACAACAATTATCACACCTCTGTGTAGTAATGATTCACCTGTGGAGGTGGTTAGCATCAAATTCCTGGGTGTGCAGCTAACGAGGAGGCTGGCTTGGTCGCTCAACAGTGAGAAACTAGTGAAGCGGGCACAGCAGCGCCTGCATTTCCTGCGTCGCATGAGAAGAGCACATCTTCTTTCC